>JAYESA010000004.1:356309997-356762497 GCA_036927795.1 Iris macrosiphon
ATCATAGAGGACAATTATTAGGCGTATGGGCTTTTAACCACTCTGGTAACACTGTAGTCACTAGCACGCACTATGGTGGGTCGTATCCGATGGTCACTACCTGAGAGGTATGTCGATTGATGGAGTCCGAGGGTCGCTACCCCAGAGGTATGTCGGCTGATGATGTCCACTGACGAGCGTGAGGTTGTGAGGATTAGATCGAGTAGCCTACCCTTGCCCATACGTCAAAAAGTTGTCCTCATTTGCATTCATATAGATTGTCTTATACATCGTACTTATTTATTTTTAAATTATATGCATGTTTACTGTATTCAAATTGGCTCGTATTTTCTATATCTTGTTACGTCCCTCTGAGGACCTGGTCCTCTGCCAGGTGTATCTGCTCTAGAGACGGGCCTGGACCTGACGCATTTCTTTCTGCCGAGGAGGTCTTACCTTCTGAGCATCGTTGATTATCTAGCGATGGATTCTTTTAGCTGATACACTTCTGTCTTCATATTATTTTATATTGGAGATTTTATACTCCTCTCTCATTTTAGTTTTGGATATAGTCTTTGGTAGTGGATTTGTCTCCACCCGATTACTATTTTGGATATTTCAGACTCCTTATTCTAGTTAGTATTTCTTTTCTATG
This sequence comes from Iris macrosiphon, assembly GCA_036927795.1. Classification (NCBI taxonomy): domain Eukaryota; kingdom Viridiplantae; phylum Streptophyta; class Magnoliopsida; order Asparagales; family Iridaceae; genus Iris; species Iris macrosiphon. The sequence goes on from JAYESA010000004.1 coordinate 356,310,632, forward strand.
ACTTGTTGTATGGATGAGATTAGCATATCTGTGACTTGTGACATTATATATACCACATGTGAGTTTATATTCATATTACAGCGTACGTATGGGTTATGGTTTCCATATATTGGAGTTGCCATATCCATGCGGCTGGCATGCTTACGTGTTCTAGTCCTACGTATTATTGGGACTGGGGCGTGACAGGTAACAACGATATTAAACGAGGAAATTAAAACCATAAACTGTATTTTGAGGATGGTTTGATGATGTGGTACAAATGACTAGGTGATTTGACGTATCGTACCGATAGTCAACTGTGGTCAACCCCCTAGTGACTTGTCCCTGTGAGTCGTACCTGAGACTGAGTTTAGTTGTAGATATGTGTAGCATCCCTGTCTGTCGTAGAACAGATTATTGATTCTGGGTTGTATCTCATCTCTAGGTACTGCGGGACCTGAGAACTTGGACGCGGTACCAGATTCTCGTCATCAGCAGCCGTACGCAGGCAAGTGTACCTTGCCACCCTGTATTTCAGTTACAGATATTTATTATTTCGTTATGTACATTGTGCACGTATTTATGTTGACGTTCGATACCTCGCGTCCGGATCACAACCGGGTGCTGACGTTCGTCGTAACGTCTTAGAATAATTGTTAGATGCTTTGTAGTACCTCGATGCATGTACCTGAGTACATCGATACCCTAGGACACACTTATACACTGTGATCGTGCCAGATTCCTGTATCCTGATACTGATATCATGACTAGAGACTGGGATGACCTTAGGGTCGCGTCCGTTGATTTACTTCCGTGAGTCGAGACTGTAGTTAGAGGTTCAGGTCCAACGCACAATCGTTGACCGTCTGGGATAGGAAAGACAGTTACTAGACGTTTGGGATACTCTGCACGCGCTTATATATATATATATATATATATATATATATATATATATATATATATATATTGTTTCTGCAGTGATCCTGTATCTAGTGTAGTTGTATCACCCATGTGACTCCTTGCCCGGAGCTGCGGTACGTGCCGTGTGTTTCCATGTCCGGAGCTACGATTTTATTTTAGAAAGCCCACGCGTCGAACATTGTCTTTAAACTGAGTCACACTTGTTTGGTTATGTTAGAGTACCCTGTTATTGCACTTGTACTTTCTGTTTACTTGGCATGTTGTATTTTTGTACCTTGTTACGTCCCTCTGAGGACCTGGTTCCCTGCCAGTTTTACAGCATAGATGATTACGGAGCATATGGAGTTGCTGTTGAAGTTGCATGTCTTGCGGGCATGGTACCAGGTACTCACATCATATCTACCGGTATTATAGTTATTTTATATTGATTATTCATCTGCTGTTGTAGCCTAGTTTTTATAGACTCATACTTCTTCTCGAGTCTATTCGAGTTAGTGTATTATTGGGAGGCCGACTCTAACACATATAGCTCTTTCTTGTATACTGTTGTACATTTTGGATTGAGACATAGAGGTTTACATTTATGGGATATCTAGATAGTACCCTTTTATATTACAGCTTATACGTATTCGAGTCAGACCAGAGTCTGGTCGAATGCGTAGCTGGCATGTCACGTATTCCTGGTCCTGCGTATTTTGGGACTGGGCGTGACATGTTTTTGTGGTGGCCCATGCAGGTCCGATTTAAATCGTCTTGGTCACCTGACTGTGCCAAGCGAGCCTACAAATTAGGAATAGATATTATGATTGTCGAATAGGATCTCAATCCATAATCGATTTTAAAAATTCTTTGTATGTGATTATCACCCTTGGACTTCCAATTTGCATTCGTTCAATCTTCGTCGATATCACTATCCTTGTTTCTCGTCCCCTATTGTTCGGGAAGACGAATGCTTGTGACTGATGAATTCCCTCTAGAAGAAGATCGAAGACCAGACGGCAGAAGACAGAATTCGTATAGCTTTCTCTGAGAAGATTGTTACCTTATCGGGATAGATTGATGGGTTCCTTGGATTCTAGAACTAATGTGGAAGGTTGGCAAGAGAGTTGGACCCAGTAGTACCCTACCCGTGCTTGAGGTAACAGTGATCTTAGGAGTACTGAGAGCTAGAAGGATTGTTATTCATGACCTAGAATGATTTATGGGAATGCATAGCCTGATGATGGAAACTAGTGGTTGTATATGATAGCAATACCAGGAATGATATTATGGACTAGAGGAGATAAAATTTCAAGCTCTCACTTGGAAGATGATGATCTAATACTAGAAATTTTAGTATGTGCTTGGGTGACATCATTATTATAATTGTACTATGTGACTTGGACAGATAAATAACGAAAAGAAGGAATTTGAGGAATAGAATTTTAGGGAAAACTTTGAGGAGAAGAGAATTATACATTAGGCGAGGAATTTTTTTCTTTTGAGGATTAATTTTGGAAACAGAACGGGAGAAATTATTTTACGACCTTATCCTAGACATGGATTAGTTGAGCCAATACCACGCGACACTAGATTGTCGACGTAGTTGCATTTATATTTTTAGGCCACTAGGTTACCCTGAGTTAAGTTCAGGGAGCCCAGGAGTATGGTGCCCATCTACCTTAGGGGTATACAATGCTGGAGGTGAACCAGTGTACCACCATGTTATATCATAGTTGAGGATGTTTTTCTAGAGAATCTTTTTTTTGCCTGCCACCTGACAGAGAGATAGAATTTGCTATAGAGTTGACTCCAAGAGCGGAGCCAATTATTTTTTCCGTCTTCAGACTAGCACCGAAAGAGTTGGTTGAGTTGAAGGTCCATAGTAGAGAATCACTTAGACAAGAGTTTCAGTCGGGCTAGTATTTCTCCAAGGGGGAATACCCATCTTAATTGTGCCAAAGAAAGACGGGACGGTACATTTGAATCAGCTAAGTGGCACATGTATTCTCGAAGATCGATCTCAGATCAAGCTAACATCAGATCAAGGTACGGAGAGAGGACTTTCCGAAGACGGCTTTTCGGACGTAGTAGGGACACTATGAGTTCCTAGTCATGACGTTTGGTTTAACCAACGCGACAGCAGTAATTATGAGCCTAATGAACATTATTTTCCACCAGTACTCAGATAAGTTTGTGGTGATAATTATCGATGACATATTGGTATATTCCAAGAGCCAGGAGAAGAATGAGAGACATCTCAGGATCGGGTTGGAGACGCTGAAACAGGAGAGACTGTATGCCAAGCTAAGCAAATATGAGTTATGATTAGATAGAATAGATAGTGTACATATCAGGACGACTAAGGGTTCATGAGAAGAACTATAAGACGCCCGACCTGGAACTAACTGCAGTGATAATTGTACTAAAGCTATGGCGACACTACCTTTATGGAGAGCGTGTTGAGATTTATACAGATCATAAAAATCTGAAGTATGCCTACACGAAAAAGGAGCTCAACATGAGACAGAGACGTTGGCTAGAACTTATGCCAGATTATAATATTAAGTTACAGTACCACCCTGGCGAGGGATGTCTTAAGCTAAGCCCATGGCCTATTTTTACGACTCATTGCCAGTGGTTAGAGGATTTTTCAGGAACTCAGGATTGAGATTGTATTGCCAGGCATGGATGGACAGATAGACAGTCTCGAGGATTCACTCCACATTTATTGAGAGGATCAAGGCAGCCTTGCCTACAGATACGGGATTTAGACGACAGCAAGACAGGACAAAGGCCTACATGCAAACAGGACTCAGGATTCATAGAGACGGAACATTGAAGTATGGAGATCGCCTATACGTTCCGAGTGGCAAGCTACGCCAGGAGTTGATAACCGAGGCACATAGCTCGATTTATTCCATTCATCCCAGGGGTACGAAGATGTACCAAGACTTGAGGCAGCATTTCTGGTGGCATGGGATGAAGAGAGAAATTGCAAGATTCGTGGTGAAGCGTTTAGTTTGTCAGTAAGTCAAGACTGAACATCAGAGGACTGCAGGATTATTGCAGCCACTTCCCATTCCCGAGTGGAAGTGGGAACACATTACCATGGACTTCGTTACAGGATTCCTGCGAAGCCCTAGCGGGAAGGATGTAGTTTGGGTTATCGTAGACAGACTCACCAAGTCTGCACATTTCTTGTCCTTGAGAGTTGGGCAATCCACAGAGATACTAGCTGACATGTATATGAGGCAAATAGTACGACTACATGGAGTGCCTGTCAACATCATATCGGATCGTGATTCCAGATTCACATCATATTTTTGGCGGAGTATGCAGGAGAGCCTAGAAACTCGTCTCAAATTCAGTACTGCATATCATCCATAGACTGATGGTCAGTCAGAGCGTACGATACAGATATTAGAGGTTATGTTGAGAGCGTGCATTATTAATTTTGGAGGATCTTGGGAGGACCATCTATACTTGGTGGAATTCTCCTACAATAACAGCTACCAGGCTAGCATACAGATGACACATTATGAGGCACTATACGACAGAAAGTGTAGGTCACCAGTATATTGGAGTGACGTAGGAGAGCGTCAGATACTTGGTCCAGAGTTGGTGACACGGACAGTGGATAAGGTCAAGCAGATTCAGAGCCACCTGCGTGCTGCACAGGACAGACAGAAACATTGGGCAGATGCACACCGCAGGCCATTGGAGTTCAAGGAGGGTGACCATGTATTTTTGAGGATATCGCCTACCCGCGGTACCATCAGATTCAGAGGCAAGCTGAGTCCGAGGTACATCGGACCTTTTGACATCTTGGAACGAGTTGGCGAAGTGGCTTACCGTCTTGCATTACCTCCATCATTAGAAGGAGTACATGACGTATTTCACGTATCGCGGCTGAGGAGATATGTCGCAGACCCTAGCTACGTACTTGATCATTCGGAGATTACAGTCGGGCCCAGTCTGTCTTACGTAGAGCATCCGGTCGAGATTCTCGATCACAGCGAGAAGACTTTGAGAGGGCAGACTATTCGACTGGTCAGAGTGGCATGGAAGCACCATTCACTAGGCGAGTCTACTTGGGAACGCGAGGATTCTATTCGGCAGCGGTTCCCGTACTTATTTGAGGAGCAAGGTACGAATTTACGTACGGCATTTGATTATTGGTTATTTTTTTTAATTCTCTTAGTTATTATTGTGCTTTACTTTTAATTTCGGGGACAAAATTTTTCTAAGTTGGAAAAAATGTAAACCCCCTAGATTTATTCTATAGATAGTCAGGTTAGGATTTAGGAAATTTTGGATTTTTCAGAAGATGATGAGGTTTAGAGTAGAGTTGAGTTTGTCTGTAATTTTATTTTATTTAATTAAAACCCTTGGCGCGCCCTTTCATAGTTTAATTGTTCGGCGTCCAAAATTAGCCCATAAATTCCACCGGACTTTTGTACTTCTGATTTGACTCGCCAATTTAGGCACTGGACTTTTTCGTCACTCAAAATCATATTTTTGTTGTGCTCTAAATTAATTGCACAATTTTTCGAAACCGTAATCCATATTTAATTCCCTGTCGAACACCTGTGTCGTCACCCTCAATTTTGAGATACCAACTTATCCCGTTGAGCCGGACCAACTAAAGGATCCAAGACTGACTCCAAGCCCCCACCATTTTTGGCCTTTGTGTCATTTTTAAATTTTGACCCCAAGTGCCCCCATTTAATTTAAAATCGCGGGACACTTTATTTCTATTTAAATCGGGGATACCCATTTTTCCTAATCCTATTTTAATCCTTAATTAATCCCAATGCCCTTTAAATTAAACTCGTGCCTAACGTACAACACCCTCTCACCATGAAAATTACTAAACATAATTTTCTCCACAAATTTTGCATCATTTTATGTGTTCGTGCAATTTTTCGAATTTAAGGGGCTAAGTTGCAATTAATGAATTTATGTGTCATCACCCTATTAGCCATGACCAAATGGAGAGGTCACAAAATGGGGTCCTAATTTTACCCATCCATTCACCAACCTTCATGAAGAAATTAATTTTTCTTCATGACAAATCGCCACCCTCCATTTTGAATAGGAGCATCACCACCCTCCATCCATTTCATAATCCCCTACAAAACACCACCTCACCCCACCCTCATAACTCACCACCGGCCCTAATCCCAAGAAGACTCCCTCTCTCTCTCTCTCTCCTTCTCCAAAATTCCTTCATGCAAGCTTCTTCTTCCTCCATTCTTATTTTTCTTCTTCCTTTACTTCTTCTCTCTTCTTCCCACTGAAGAAGGCTCCTTGACCGGCCGACTTCACCGACCCCCGCCCACTCCGACGTTGCACCCCCACTCCGGAGCAGTCGGCCCCCCGCCCCGCGGCATCCCAGACCGGCTGTGCACTGCCCATAGCCGTCGGTCGTGTGACTCATCCCTGACCAGGACTGAGTATCAGCCGACCGGTCATTCTCCTCTCCCCGCGCGGCCTGACCAGCAGCCCGTCGGGTCAGCCGACCCCCCGCGGCAACAGCTTCACTCCCCGTGCGGCCTGACCAGCAGCCCGTCCGGTCAGTCGACCCCCCGCGGCAGCAGCTTCACTCCCCGCGCCGGACTGTGTTCCCCCCGACTGACCAGAGACTGAGGCGTCCCCCGCTCCGGTGCACAGCCACCCCCGCCGGCACTGTGCAGCGACCCGACTCGCCGACTGTGCGCCCCCGACCCCCCGCGGCTGAGCTTTCCGACCAGACCGAGCAGCCTCCCCTACCACCCCCGCGGCCGACTTCAGCGCCGCTCCGGCCTCCTCCCTGTCCGACCTCTCCCGGCCATCTCCCCTCTTCTAGTTTCCACCTTCACCATCACCATTATCGCCACCACCACCAGCTTACACTACCACCACCATCACCACCACTACCACCATCAACACCACCACCCTTACCTCTTCACCACCACCCCCGGCCACCTTCTCCGGTCGTACTCATCATTATCGTCATCAAGGTCGACTCTCCCCCTATCTTTATTTAATTTCCAGATTTGTTATGGTTTTAAATAGGATGATGTTTATATATGTGAAATGCTAGCTAGGGTTTTGGGTTATATATGTGGATATGTATGGCTAGTGTAATGTGGTACTTGAAATATGTGATTGAGGTATATATAGGTTGAGGTTAATGATGATTAATGTGAATATGGATTGAGGTTGTGTTTAATGAGGTTTAATATGTTTTAGAGTTTATGTAGTGTAGTATAGTGTTTCTTTGAGCTATATATGTGAAATGCTAACGAGGTTTAATATGCACGTACCTGAGTACATCGACACCCTAGGACACACTTATACACTGTGATCATGCCAGATTCCTGTATCCTGATACTGACATCATGACCAGAGACTGGGACGACCTTAGGGTCGCGTCTGTTGAATTACTTCCGTGAGTCGAGACTGTAGTTAGAGGTTCAGGTCCAACGCACAATCGTTGACCGCTTGGGATGGGGAAGACAGTTACTAGACGTTTGGGCTACTCTGCACGCGCTTATATATATATATGTATTGTTTATGTAGTGATCCTGTATCTAGTGTCGTTGTATCACCCGTGTGACTCCTTGCCCGGAGCTGCGGTACGTGCCGTGTGTTTCCGTGTCCGGAGCTACGGTTTTATTTTAGAAAGCCCACGCGTCGAACATTGTCTTTAAACTGATTCACACTTGTTTGGTTATGTTAGAGTACCCTGTTGTTCTGGTTCCCTGCCAGCTTTGCAGCATAGATGATTACGGAGCATTTGGAGTTGCTGTTGAAGTTGCATGTCTTGCGGGCATGGTACCAGGTACTCACATCATATCTACCGGCATTATGGTTATTTTACATTGATTATTCATCTGTTGTTGTAGCCTAGTTTTTATAGACTCATACTTCTTCTCGAGTCTATTCGAGCTAGTGTGTTATTGGACGGCCGACTCTAGCACATATAGCTCTTTCTTGTATATTGTTGTACATTGTGGATTGAGATATAGAGGTTTACATTTATGGGATATCTAGATAGTGCCCTTTTATATTACAACTTATACGTATTCGAGTCAGACCAGAGTCTGGTCGAATGCGTAGCTAGCGTGTCACGTATTCCTGGTCCTACGTATTTTGGGACTGGGGCGTGGCAGTAATTGCGTAATTTCCCAATTTTATAGGGCTTCTGTGCAATTTGTAAAACTTCAGGGTTTTATATACAAAATTGTATGTGCGAGGTGTCAACCTCACATTGGAGGATGAACCTACACCGTTCATTCAAAAGTGGGCCCCACACAATGCATTATTGGTCATGAAAATATCTAGAAAATATCTAAATATTTATTTATTACAAAATACCCAAAATACCCCCCTAAAAACCCTAAATTACCAAATTGCCCCTAACCCTAAATTCTATATAAACAGCCCCCCCTTCCCGAACTCCCATTCCTCCTCCCTCAGCCACCCCCTAGCTCTGACCCTCCGCCCTTAGCTTCGCCACCTACTGACCTCCTCCCCGGCCGTCGCAGCGCCGCCCTAGCCGTCACAGCCGCCGCCGGCAGCCCCCGCAGCGCCCCGACCCCTTCTTCCCCAACCCAGCAGCCCCCAACCCGACTGCCCTAAACCGCCACCACCCGCCACCTCAGACCACCGCCACCGCCACCATCCTCTCCGCCTTAACCTCCTCCATCGAACCGACCCGTCCCCGCCGCCCCACGACCACCGCCCTGACCGCCAGCTCCGCCACAGCGCCTCACCGACTCCCCCGACCGCAACCCGAGCACCCCCCCCCCCCGACTCCCTCAAACTCCCTCCCCCGGCCACCTCAGACCACCGCCACCACCACCGTTCCCTCCGCCACCATCTCATCCACCGCCCCGACGCCCTGCACCGCTGCCTCCGTCGCCGCAGCCGCCGCTGCAACTGCTGCAAGCTGCTGCTGCTGCTGTTGCTGCTGACTGCAACTGCTGCTGCTATCGCCGTTCCGGCCAGCCGCTCGTCGGACCGCCGCCCTCCTCCCGCCGGCGACGACGGCGAGGGTCCCCCCACCTGTCAGGTATAATACCCCCCTAGTTATACGTGTATATATATATATATATATATATATATATATATATATATATATATATATATATATATATATATATATATATATATATATATATATATATAATTATATTACTGTATATATACATATTATAATATTATATACTTTATATATGTATATATATATGTATTTTTGTATTATATATATATATATATATTTATATATATTATATAATTAACTAATTATATGTATATATATATATATATACAGTATATATAGTATAATATTATATATGTATATATATATATATATCTTGTATTTTAATTTTATATATATATATATATATATATATATATATATATATATATATATATATATATATATATATATATATATATATATATATATATATATATATATGTATGTATATGTATATATATATATTTATATATTTATATATATATGATATTATATATAACCATATATATTAAAATATATATAATTATATTATATAATTATATTATATAATTATATTATATTTATATACACAGAATATATATATATATATATATATATATATATATATATATATATATATATATATATATATATATATATATATATATATATATATATATATATATATATATATATATATATATATATATATATATATATATATATATTATGTATTATACATATTATTCATATATTACTAATTATTATATATTATTTATATATTACTAAATATTATGATATATGTATATTATATATAGTATATATAATCATATATATATATATTATGTATTATACATATTATTAATATATATTATTCATATATTACTAATTATTATATATTATTTATATATTACTAAATATTATGATATATGTATATTATATATAGTATATATAATCATATCATATATATATACCTACCATTATTAATATATACATATATTATCTATATATATATATATATATATATATATATATATATATATATATATATAAAAGTACTATTATATATATGTATATTTTGTTTACATATCCTATTATACATATGTAATATTATTTTTATTATTATATAGATATACATATATTTATATGATGCATATAAATACTATAATTATATATTTAATTTTTTTTGCTCTAAATATATATATATATATATATATATATATATATATATATATATATATATATATATATATATATATATATATATATATATATATATATATATATATTATGTCTTTTTAAGTATATTTATATACTATACTATATAATTATTATTTAATGTACGCATTATTTAAATATCAAATTTACGAACCCTGTACGTCTTAAATAGAATGCACCTACAACGCAGTCAGTGACCCCAGGTCACAGGACCCCTCAGACATGACTGCAGGAACATGTTTTTGGCATGCCCAGCTTGAGGACGTAGGCAAGTATACCTTGCCAAGTTTTACTGTTTAATCTCTTAAACTGTTTTATGTTATTTTCAGTAAACTTACATATAACTGTGTGTGTCCGAGATTGCCTCGGGTACCGTCAACGAATACGTTGACATGTAGTATAGCTGACTTAGACTTTAGTAGCCCTACCTAACAACTGCGAGGGTATCTTAATATTCTCCTAGACCCTAACACTTGTACATGCAACACGGTTGTACTTTATTTTGGGATACGAGTCTGCGTACTCGAATAGCTATCGGTGCGTGTGACGTGCATCACGGCTTAGCACGAAATCAGGAATATTCAGGAAAGAAATGACTTGGTATTTAGTTACGAGGTTTGCACGTTGTGGATTCGACTTGTATAACCGTATTGGGCGGGGAAGATAACTAGTAGGCGTATGGAACACCCACCTCCTTGTCGTTATACCTTCGGATACCATGCTCCTCGGAGATGGCCGATTGCAGAGTGCCCATGTGTCTGGGGGCATATGTGGCATATACTAGCCAGTCACGACGATTGGTGAATTAAGTCAGCATATGTCTAGCCTACACTTTCCCATACGTACTACGAGGTCTTCACATTGCATTCACTTAGATGGTTAGCACACCCTTATTTGCTTTATTCAGTATTTATACATGGCATATTTTTATGTATCTTGTTATGTCCCACTGAGGACCTGGTTCCCTTCCAGATCTAGACGAGGCGTACTACCCTACAGTATACGGACTCGGACAGGAAACGAGGTACGCAACTGAGGAGGAGTAAGAGGTGACGCCATCAGAGTCTCCCTGATCTTTAGTAGTGGGTTCATTTGAAGCTGGAGTCTCATTACCTACTTAGACGATGCTCTAATCTTATTATTTTCTGCACTATTATCTTTTGTAGTAGATTTGTTTCCACCAGACTTATCTGATTTGTACTATGACATTTCAGACATCAGCACTTATATATATTCAGCACTCATTTCAGTCTTGACTTGATATTTTTGTGGATGAGATTAGACTTTACCTGTATTAGACTTGTTAGTATTTTAGGACAGCGTAGCACGTCTCTTTGGATCCATTAAATTTGGTAATCCCTTAGTGATGTGTCAGCTGGCCAATGCCACGTGGCCTGGTTCCATATATTTTGGGACTGGGGCGTGACAGGTCGCATTGAGGTTCTTCGTCCCAGAACAGTAAGTTTCAGTCATGGAAAAGCTCCAAGTCTGAAATCTATTTCCTCCATGAAATCCTCGTTTCCAACCCAAATCCAGAGAAGTAAATTTCTAAACCACTTGAAATTAGATGCTCTCTCGCATAGAATAATTAGTTTTGGAAAATAACAAGTTTTAAGAGATCAAAACCATGAAAGCTCAAGAATGTAGATCTAGTCCAACCAAGCTATCAAAACTGAAAATACCAAAAAGTAAACATGTAGATGAGTGAATAGAGCACAATAAAGACTAATAAAATGCAAGAGATTCCCAATAATGTATAAGTGTAAGTTCTTCCTCAATGGCAAGATGTACTTGCCTAAAACCACCACTAACTACTACCAAGGGAAAGGGGAGGGGGACTGGCCTGGGCTGCTCTCGGCTAGGGAGGAGGGGAGAGGAAAGGAAAAAAAATGAAAAGAGAGAAAAAGTAAAATAATGGAAAAAAGAGAGAAAGATAGGGATTATATATCAAGAGTGATTAACACTATTCACAAATCTAGAAATTACATAAGAGCAGCTAGAGAAATGCAAAAAAATATACGGGAAGCAATATGCAGCAATAATACACTTATACAAGATATGAACATGAAAAATACGCGATAGTAAGACGAGTCTCACAATCTTGTAGCAACATACCTCGTCTTATCGAAATGCAAGGATTCCCACAGAAGTTTCAACGATGAAAGTAAGTAATCATGTGATTAGTCGCCTAATATGTTGGTTTTGAATCCTAATTCAAGTTACTTCTGAATTCGATGTCCTACAATTTATAGCAACATGCCCCGTCTTATCAAAATACAAGGATTCACATGGAAGTTTCAATGATGAAAGCAAGTAATCATGTAAATTAGTTGCCTAATCTGTAGGTTCCATGTCTTAATTCAAGTTACTTTCAAACTAGATGTCCAAGAATTTATAAAACCTAGTTATGTGGTTACAGTGCAATTTAGCAACCTCTTAGGCTCTCCCTCTAACTTCAGAATTACTTACATTAGTTTCCACTGACAATCATTTACTTCAAGTTCTGAAAGATGACTTGGGTTTGTTCCTACTGTTGATCTAAGAGAAACTAAACTTCAACTCAACCTCATCATATTTCATAACAGGTATAATACAGGTTTCAGCATCAAATGTCAGATAAAAAAGTGTAAATTTGCTGATTCTAGTGCTCCTCCAAAAGGCAAAAGACTTCTTAGTATTCATTCAAAAAGTTAACACTTATGTTACACAAATACGAACATGGATGTGGATACAGACAAGATAAACACATTTTCAGATATATAACAATAGTTATCTATATGCATGAGTATGGATATGGGTACGAACATAATCCACACAAGGACACCATTTTTCTAGGTCCGTGACGTATATCAACACATTCACTAGAAGCGAAAGCACTTTACCTTTGGCACGTAATCTTCAAGTAAAATGAAATCTCACTTTTTTGCAAGAACCTTAAGAGGTAGTTTGGGTGCGAGTAAGTAGTGTTACTGCAACATCTTTTGCAACAGTACAACATTTGGTTTGTAGTAAGTAGTGTCAATTACTACAACAAAAATTCAAGGCCTCTGCCGAATGTTGCAGCTTTTATTTTGCACAAAATGGTCACAACATCTATTACACCATCCTCTCCTTTTCAGTCGCCCCTGCTTCAATGTCACAAAGTCCTAACCAAACAATTTTCAGAACACCAACAAAGCTTCCAACCAACCATTCTAATTGCATCATTCAAAACACTTTCTTGTAAATCTTGTAACATCGTTTACAGGCAACCAAACACTGTATTTACAGTACCACTTACGTCAACAAATGTTTTATTCGACAAACGTTGTATGATGCTTCCATTTACAGTAAACCAACTAGCCCCATAGAACATTAAATTTAGAAGGGGAAAAGAAATCATCTTTAACTTAAGTGGGGTATCGAAACCCTAGTATACTCACGGAAATGAAGAAGGTTACAATAATCTCAATCAATATATTACAATAAGTCAAAAATAGTGATAAAAAAGTAAATAAGAACCCTGCTCAGCCATATATGGCTGAATCTGGCTCTTCTTCGAACCCTCCGGAAATCAAAGTGAACACATAGAGTTCAGTAGCAATAGAGGCTGTTGCGGCTGCGATAGCAAGGGAATCGGCCATCCTCTTTGGGATTTTCGGAAAACGGTTGAGTAGTACTCCCTGTCGGTCATCTCACTCCTTCCTTTTGAAAAGTGACGCTTTATTCTCCCTACCACGAAAGCACCTCTATTTTTCAAGTTGCACTATGTTATCGGCAAGCCGACGGACTTCCTTAGCCTGCAATCACAAGTAGAAAAATAAAGTAAAACAAATGGTCTAATAACTGTTTGACAGAATTCCATAGGGAGAGGAGAACCTTGGCGACAGTGGTCTCGATACGCTCATGCTTCACCAGCTGAGAGACCATCATTCCAAAAAGATAAACGAGGAGAAAACCCTAGAACCGATCAGTAAGAAACTAGGGTTTGGGATTAGGGTTTTTGGAATGAGGAGGGTCGGTGCTGGCATGAGCATGGATACGCGGCGGGCGGGCGACCTTCCAAAAATTGGTCATGGCGGATCAGGAAGATGGACGGACGATCGGCAACAGCAGCGCAATGGAAGAGAGGAAGGAAATTAGAGGCTTTTGGAAAAATGGAAAGGAAAGGGTTCTAGAATTTAGGTTTGGACTTTTAAGTATTAGCCCTTGTATAGTGTATTAATTGTCTCGTGTTGTTACTATTTGAATCCATGTAAACTCAAGATTTGCGTGTTGTGCTTTCATGTTCCTTGTGTAGATTAATCCTTCTGTACTTTCTTATTGCATGTAAGCCATTTGCATAAAGTTTGCATTTTAATTTTGTGATCATATGTTCAGGCTCCGACCGAAATTGAACTCGAACGGATCTAAGTCCAGCTCGGTCCATATCGGATCCAAATATCGATGTTCAGACTTGGCTCATGCTTGGACGGATCAAACTCAGACCATATATTAGGAAAAAAATTGAGAACAATAAATGTATCAAGAATTGACTAGTGTCCAGTACAGTGGGTATTGGAAAGCAAAAACTTTTGGGTGAGAAGTAAATATAGATAGTTGGCATTTTGGAAATTGAAGAGAGTATGCATTAATTCATGTGTGAGTTGGCATTATGGAATTTGAAAAGAGATGGCAGCCTAGCTATTGTTGTATGCATTAATGCATGTGTGAGAAGTTAATTTCATTCTTAAACTAGCAGCTTCATGAGAGTTGCTATTGTCATTCCTCATTTTTGATATACGTATTTGGAACATATTTTTATTTTAGCATGGTTGCATGTGCACGAAAACTAGACAAATTTTTTGGTTTAACCTGGTTCACGGTTTATTTTGTCGGTTGGTTAAACTCATGAGAACCTTGGGTTCAACCCTCAACCCTACCATATATAACCCAATCTCTCTCTCTCTCTCTCTCTCTCTCTCTCTCTCTCTCTCTCTCTCTTCACTTCTTCATTTCTTCCTCTTTCTTTAGTTTCTCTCCCAATTTTCTTAGGCAAGTACACATTGCATTAGAAATAAAGAAACACTCCATATTATTGTTCCATTATGTTTATTATGTGTTTCTAAGCACTTTTAGTTCTTGGAGTTTTCTGTTTTGATGGATAGATTAGTGTAGATCTGTATTTCTAAACTTAGGATTTTATGGGTTTTATGAGTTTTTCTTGGTTTTGATCTATTAAATATGTGATTTCGAAAACCAGTTTTTGCTACATGATAGAGCTTTTAATTTAGAATATTTTGGCTTTTGGTTCATCTGATTTGGACTTAAAAATAAGAATTTTATGAACAAAATATTTTTTTAGATTTTGGAGTTTCTGCCATGGCCGAATCTGCTGTTGGAGAAGACAAAGTTCCCATGCGGCCAGTGAGCATATGCGCCTGAGAGTGTCATGCGGCCTGAGGGGGTTATGCGGCCTAAACTCTTGTCGTATACTGACAGCATGCGTCCATCTTGTTGGACGCATGACTGCTTATTTACACAAGTGTCCTTGAACACTTTGTGCATTCACTCGCTGAACGAAGGAGAAATTCGCTAAGTCCAAGGGAACCCCATGCGACATTGAACCCCATGCGACACCAACACCCATGCGTCCTGGAGAGCATGCAGCCACTATTTTCTTGGACTCATGTCTCTGAACCGTTGGCACTTATTTCTATGGTTTTATTTTTCTTTCTGACACACTTTATGGCTTGTCATATCAGTCACATCAGTCACTTTATGTCACATCACTGACACTCTATTTATTGTCCGTTACTTCATCACTTGTCCCAAGGAGTAGACCTTAAACCTGAGCATGCGGCCAAGTAACTTTATGCGACCTGACTTCATATGCGGCCAGGATTCTCATGCGACCTGACTTTCCATGCGGCCTTGCTTGTTTTGATTGAATATTTTCTTGATTCATGTGACCCAATGTATAAATGGTAATTTAACTCGAATACTCTATCCATGCTGATACCACTATTGCCTGATACTTGTTCATGATTTAATGTGCGCCGAGATGCGACACATCATGTCACGTGTTAAGTGATCATATTTGGACAGTGCATCAAGAATGCCTCCAAAATCCTTATATATATATATATATATATATATATATATATATATATATATATTGTTTCTCCAGCACGGGCATAATAAGCGAGTCAACTACCAAAGTGTGCCTAGGATATTGATTGTCTGAATGTTGCATACACGCTCGGGTGAATCTAGATTTGACTTCTATGGATTCATATCTAGCGTGCCCGTACTTTGTACGACATCTTAAGAAAAATTCTCATGTGACCACGCCTTGAGATTTCAAACACGACATAGGGCTAATTAGATAACTAAAAGTGGTAGTAACATTGGAGGAAACGGTATCCCGAGATCATGCCAACGAACCTTCCCACAGAGATTCATTCTAGTGCGATATGGGCTGGCCACCACAGATAATGTATATCATCTGCCTTAGTGGAGTGCAGTATCTGACTTATTATTATGTCGAGCCACTGTTTCAATATAGGAATATTATAACCGCTAATACCGTATTTTTAGCGCAGTGGCCCTACGGGGGACTAGTGCATCTTGCAAGTGCCTATTTTATTTATTGGTTCGGTTAGCTCATGTTCGACACTGGCGTGATATGAGGATACTTATTATGCATTATTAGATAACCTCAGACTCCACAAAAAATAACAACCCGTACAAATGATTGGCCGATTTAGGCAGAAATGGACATGGTTGTGATTGTATTATTCAGCTAGTAGCCTAGGGAAGTGGACTATCATAGTGTGATGATTCAACCCTTGTCCTTGTTTGGTTGTAGGACTGGGACTTCGCGCTAGGATATTCCATGGACCTAAGTTATGACACTAAACCTATGTATTATTATATATTTATCTTGGGTTGTTGTTTCTCCATTTCGTGCTTCCTTTGTGGTACTTGCTATTTGGGGTCTAACCCCACTAGTTTTGCATGGCCAGGTTTTAAGCCAACATCCGATGATCCAGCGTACCTTCTTCCAACTCATGGCATGTACCAGGAACATGGTCGCAGGGGATAGCGAGTGGGTTTTTTCTTCCATGCTCGCCATTGCACTTTTACTCTTTTGGGCATTTAGCCACCGACACCTATTAGCCGGCTTGTCTGGACATTAGTTTTCTTACATGATTATAATAAATCAGACTACAGCTAATCACGATAATGTACTTTTGTTACTCTTCCAGCTTCTTGTTTTGCACAGCTGGACTCCAGAATATTGTGAGAAAGCGTTTGGGACGCCTTATTGCTTATCATATATGCTCTATGCTTATTGTTTCTTATTTGAATAATTGATACATAGAAGTTCTTGATCATAGGATACTTGATTGTAGCATGCACGCCCTTGGCTTGTACAGCCGTGATCGTCGTACGACATATAATACCTTGTATGGGATAACTGGCCATGTCCGTCTCCGTATTCCGATATTGGGGCGTGACAAAATTTTAGTGGTGGCCCATGTAGGTATGTTCTTCAGACTTGTAGGATGTCATGGTCATAAGAGTCTCAATCAAACATGATCTTTCTTGAAATTCTGAATTCGTCATCTTCGATACTCAGCTTGAATTTTTTCAGATTGGTTGCTTCCTTGTTCCTTCTTGGCATGTGCTTGATGTTTCTTGTGCTCTTCTTTAGGGCTTCTGTAAACCCCCTCGTCTAAAAATATGAATTTAATCAATTACCTTACTGAGTAGAACCCCAACCCAAACCTAAAATTTAGGTATCAGTCTACCTCAAACCTGAATGCCACGACACTGGTGTACCACTCATAATATAGCTTCTAATGTTTAAATACACGATGAATTATCTAGTTAAACTGTTAGTTAAATTTTTAATTAAGGCTAGGTTCACCTCAAGCAACACTTATTCAGCCCACCAATACTCATTCCCATTGGACCAGCCCATCTCAATGAGACCAGACAAGCCCAAGCCAAGATCAGCCCACAAACTTCTCCATATGTATATATATATGAAGTTCCTTCCTTGAAACCCTAGAGAAAGCCGTTACCACCCTCTACAAACCCTAGCCGACCCCTCCCCTACTTCCGGCCAGACCACAACTAGCCGCCACCCCGCCACCTGCTCACCCTCGACGTCGGACTCCAACCCACCACCATCAGCCATTACCCGACCGCTTGCCCTCAGCCATTACCCCGACCGACTGCTGCCGCCATACACCACCCCCGCTCCGCCTGACGCCGACAGACCCGTCAACCGACCCGCCAGACAGGCCGCTGCCGCCGCCCAGCGCTGCGCTGCTGCTGCGATCGCTCGCAGTTGCTGCTGCGAGCCGCTGCCGCCGCTGCCTTGCTCGCCGGCTGCTGACCGGAGCACCGCCACCCACCGGAAGACGACTACGCTGAAGAACCTCGCCCAGCCGCTAGGTAACGCCTATACTCCTTCCCCCTAGTATCATATTCATATGTGAGTATTGTGTCGTCGAAATTGAGAGTTGGATTCTTGGACACAATATTATTAACCCTAATCTTTATATAAAATGGCATGACAATTAACCAGGGTTAGAACTCATCTAATAACCATCGAATAACTTAATTTAGACCTGTCATCTAGGTCCAGTATCTCATTCGGACACTGGACATAAACCAAGTATGGTTGAATATGAAACCAAGGACATGTTTCCGTGCAGAGCAGAAATAGTTGTCAACCATAAACCGATAATTATTGTCACGAGGAAAACGTTGACCAAAGACAGAACATGGGTACACCCTAGCTACGTGCACCTGTGATGCTGTAATCGGTCAGCAGTAAACCTGTAACAATACCTAGGAGCAACGCCATAATTACTTATGTATGTTAGTGTCTGATGTTAGATTGTTATATTATATTTTTGTGTTTAGGACCTTTGGATCAGCCAGGAGACATCGCAGGAACCAGCTTTTGGCATTCACAGCTTCCGGATACAGGCAAGATACCTTACTATATTTACTGTCTAATTTAAATATGCATATGTTGTATTGTATTCTTGTTGTTTGTACAACTGTGTGCGTCCGAGTTGTCTCGGTTGCATTCGACGGTTATGTCGATGATTAGTATAGATGGACTTAGATCTTAGCAGACTCAACCCATTGGACGATACTCTGTGATTGTCTGAGACCTGACACCTTACACGCACACTGAGATACATTCATATTGGGATGCGGGCTTGCGCACTCGACTAGCTATCGTTGCGTACATCCTACATCACGGCTAGCATGTAGTCAGGATATAATTTAGTGACTTGGCATATAGATTCATGGTATGTACGTCGAGTAGTCGACTTGCGTATCTACATTGGGCGGGGAGGACAACTAGGAGGCGTATGGGATACACACATTGGAGCCGTAGTTCGGAGGAACCCGGGTCCAATGAGTTCCCTTTTATACTGATGCCACGTTCTTCGGAGCGATATGGACGATATACTGTACAGATGCCATTTTCTTCGGAGTATGGACGCTATGCCTACGCCTACTCATACGCATCAGAGTTGACCTCACATTGCATTCACTTAGATGGCTAGCACACCCTTATTGTATTTATTTTATTCAGTATTCATATATAGCATGTTGTTTTCTTGTATCTTGTTACGTCCCTCTGAGGACCTGGTACCTTTCCAGATTTAGACGAGGCTTACTACCCCACAGTATACGGCCCAGGATAGGAGACGAGATTCGCTTCAGCCGAGGAGTTGGAAGTGCAGCCATCAGAGTTTCCGTGACCAGTTGGTAGGCCTTTAGCCTAGATGGAGGGCATCATTATCCTCTCAGCTGATGCCATAGCCATTTCTTTTATATCTCATTTTAGTACTTTATTTCGTCATAGTAGTGGGTTTGTTCCCACCAGACATCATTAGTTGTACTATGATAACTTGAGACTGGTATTTACTAACCAGCAGTTTATTTAGTATTTCTTTCTCTTTGTATTGTGGATGAGATTAGTTTACCTGTTATTGACTGATATTGGACATGTTAGTATCATAGGACAGCGTAGCACTCTTCGTGAATCCATTAAATTGGGATATCCTCGGAGACGTGTCAGCTGGCTATTGCCACGTGGCCTGGTTCCATATATTTTGGGACTGGGACGTGACATGGTTTTAGTGGTGGCCCATGCAGGTCTACTTTTTCGCTTGTGGTATGGTAATATGCCCAGCGAGCCTGCAATAGGATAGAAATTATTAGGTCTCATCCACTTTGATTCGCCTTTGAACTTCCTTCATACTGCTTCTAAATATATGCATCCTGTTTGTTTGTTCTCGTACTCTTTTAATGAAGCTCTATCCCTTGCAGCAAGATGAATTTGCGCAGTGGACGAGGAGCACCCCGTGCCGCGGTGCCGGATAACACCACTCAAGGAGATGAGGTACCCCAAGGGCAACACCCGCTGCAGACACCACTGATACATTGGCACGAGACACCACAGGGCGATCCTACACCACCACCTGAAGGACAGACTTCCCAGACCATCCCCACGCAACATTATGAGGGCCAGACTTCAGGAGCTACACCGATGCCGCAGACTGAGAGGCCGACATCTGAGGAGACGCCTACTGCACAACCAGAGATTCCACTACCACCGCCTCCACCTTATCCGCCCCAGATGCCACAGCTAGATGGCCAGCCACAGATGCTTCAGTTCTTCCAGGCAATGATACAAGCACAGTGGCAGCAAACAGAGACATTACGACAGAGTCTGATGGCAGTACTAGAGAGGACACCTGTCACGACACCAGCACCAGCACCAGCACCTCCACCAGCCCCGACAGGTGGCACTGTTAGATGGTTCCGACAGATGGGACCAGATACCTTCTCAGGCAATGAGACTGCAGAACAGATCTCCGATTGGATCGCCAACACGGAGATGCTATTAGAGGCCTCACAACTGCAACCAGACCTTTGGATGACCGCAGTAAGGGCCCAACTAAAAGGCAACGCCCATCACTGGTGGGATTCTATTGAGCGCAGTGTAGGTAAGAACCAGACTTGGGAACAGTTCTTAGAGTACTTCAATGCGAAGTATTTTCCAGCAACAGTCAGAAATGCCCTATACTCCCAGTTCCTACATCTAGAACAGGGGAATATGACTGTTGACGCATATGACGCAGAGTTTAGCCGCCTTAGCAGATTTGGAGCCGTCCTGATACCCAATGATCTAGAGAAGGCTCAGAGATTCCACCACGGTCTCAATTTCGAGCTACAGAGATACACCACCGCACAGGCAAGGGTTTCTTATGAGGAGGTCCTAGCAGAGGCAAGGATCCAGGAGGCCATTGTCAGAAGATCTAGACGTTCCAGTACGACCACGCCAGCTAGAGTCCAGCCTGGAGTAGGAGGACCCATCCGTCGTCCTGGAGCGCAGACACAGCAGAGAGCATCACCATATCCACACCAGGAACTCCCGACTTGCCACTTCTGTGGTAAGAGAGGTCACTTCGAGAAGGACTGCCGAAAGAGACTTGGGACATGCATGATTTGTGGAGCCAGCCAGCACCTTGCCAGAGACTGCCCACAGCGCAGGGAGACAGCCCCACAGGCCGGACAGAGACCAGCAGCACCAGCCCCGAGGATACTACCCCCACCAGGAGGCCAACGTCCACCAGCACCCGGAGGATTCCAGAGGGGACCACCCTTGCCCCCACAGCAGGCACAGTTTGATCGTGCCCGACAGCAGGCAGGAGGACAGAGACAGGGACAGGCCTTTGCCTTAGCAACCACCGAAGAGGAAACGGAAGGAGAGGCAATCACAGGTACCATTTTAGTCGCATCTCTACCTGCGACAGCATTGTTTGATTCTGGTGCTACATTGTCATTTATATCTAGTAGATTTGTAGCAATGCATAGAGTAGCGACTTCCCCCTTACCTAGGAGTTAGAAGATTCTTACCGGAGGAGGTATCGTGCCGGTTACCAGCACTATTAGAACGTGCTCGGTAGTCGTATGTGGTAGAGAGATGAGAGCGCGATTCTTGGTATTGCCTATGCCGTACTTTGATGTTGTGTTAGGTATGGATTGGTTAAGCCAGTATAACGCCATACTGAACTGCCGGAAGGGTAGCGTCACTTTTAGACCACCAGATCAACCGGAGTTCGAGTACATGCGAGGGACCGTGGAACAAGGAGTAGGACAGACAGCTGGGACTTGCATGGCTATGGAGATTGCGCCCCCACCTATAGTTACAGAATTCGAGGATGTTTTCCCCGACGAATTGCCAGGCTTACCCCCAGATAGAGACGTGGAGTTCACCATTGAGCTAGTACCAGGAGCAGCACCGGTATCTTCTAATGTGTACCGATTGGCGAAGAAGGAGTTAGACGAGTTGAAGCTACAATTGGAGGAGTTTCAGAGCAAGGGATTTATCCGTCCTAGTGCATCACCATGGGGAGCACCAGTATTGTTTGTGCCTAAGAAGGATGGAACAGTACGTATGTGTATTGATTACAGAGCCCTTAATGCTTTGACTATCAAGAACAAGTACCCCCTGCCGCGGATTGACGATTTATTCGACCAGTTGACAGGAGCAGTAGTGTTTACCAAGATCGACTTAAGATCGGGTTATCATCAAGTGAAGGTGCGAAGAGAAGACATTCAGAAGACAGCATTCAGGACTCGTTATGGTCACTACGAGTTCTTAGTGATGCCTTTTGGACTGACGAATGCGCCAGCTGTATTTATGAACTTGATGAACAGAGTATTCCACCAATACTTAGACCGGTTCGTGGTAGTTTTCATCGACGACATTTTGGTGTATTCGAAGAGCCACGAGGAGCACGAAGAGCACTTGAGACTAGTGTTAGAGACACTGAGGAAAGAGAGACTTTATGCCAAGCTGAGCAAGTGTGAGTTTCTCCTAGATCGTGTCGCTTTCCTTGGACACGTCATCTCAGGAAACGGTATCTCAGTAGATCCGGCGAAGATTTTATCTGTAGAGACATGGCCAACCCCTACCAATGTCTCAGAGGTGAGGAGTTTCCTAGGACTTGCCGGATATTATCGGAGGTTCGTAGAGAACTTCGCAAAGATTGCAGAGCCAATGACCCGCTTGACCCGTAAGGAGCAAGAGTTCACTTGGACAGAGGAGTGTCAAAAGGCGTTCGATGAGCTGAAGAAACGCTTGACTACAGCACCTATCTTGACCATACCTTCTGGACCCGGAGGATTTGTAATCTACAGCGATGCATCCGGGAAAGGATTAGGATGCGTCTTGATGCAGCATGGAAAGGTTGTAGCTTATGCTTCTAGGCAGTTGAGGACACATGAGAAGAACTATCCCACCCATGACTTGGAACTTGCCGCGGTGATCTTTGCTTTAAAGCTTTGGAGGCATTACCTATATGGAGAAAGAGTGGAGATATTTACGGATCATAAGAGCCTGAAATATGTCTACACTCAGAAGGATCTTAATCAGAGGCAGAGACGTTGGCTCGAGGTGATGACAGACTTCGAAATTGAGCTACAGTACCACCCGGGAAAGGCCAACGTAGTAGCAGACGCATTAAGCAGAAGACCTATGGCATTCTTCTTAACTACTCAACAACATCTGTTGAGAGATCTAGAGCAGATGGGTATAGAGGTTGTCATACCCGGAGTAGACGGACAGTTGTCGAGTTTCCAATTGCAATCGACACTAGTGGAGAGAATCAAGGCTGCCTTGCCGACAGATGCCAGATTTCAGAGGCTCAGACAGAGGACAGAGGCTGGATTACAGACAGGACTGTGGATACATGAAGACGGAACACTGAGAT
This sequence comes from Iris macrosiphon, assembly GCA_036927795.1. Lineage (NCBI taxonomy): Eukaryota > Viridiplantae > Streptophyta > Magnoliopsida > Asparagales > Iridaceae > Iris > Iris macrosiphon. The sequence continues at coordinate 356,334,521 of JAYESA010000004.1, forward strand.
GCGGAGATCGTCTCTATGTTCCAAATGGAGAACTTCGGCAAGAATTGATGTCAGAGGCACACAGTTCTACCTATTCCATTCATCCAGGAGGCACGAAGATGTACAGAGATCTAAGACAGTACTACTGGTGGCACGGAATGAAGAGAGAGATAGCACGTTTTGTGGCCAAGTGCCTGGTGTGTCAGCAAGTCAAGGTCGAGCACCAGAGATCTGCAGGATTGCTTCAACCGCTTCCTATACCGGAGTGGAAATGGGAGCATATCACTATAGACTTTGTTACAGGCTTCCCGAGGAGTCCTAGTGGGCGCAATGCAGTATGGGTAATCGTGGATAGACTCACCAAGTCCGCACACTTTTTACCCTTTAGAGTGGGACAATCGACGGAGGCTTTAGCAGATATGTACATGAGGGAGATTGTGCGCCTACATGGAGTGCCAGTTAGCATTGTGTCTGACAGGGATACGAGATTTACGTCTTACTTTTGGCGGAGTATACAGGAGAGCCTTGGTACTCGCCTAAAGTTTAGCACAGCGTATCACCCCCAAACAGATGGCCAGTCGGAGCGCACCATCCAGACGTTAGAAGACATGTTGAGAGCGTGCATGCTTGACTTCGGAGGATCATGGGAGGACCACCTACATTTGGTCGAGTTTTCCTACAACAACAGCTATCAAGCGAGCATTCAGATGGCTCCCTATGAAGCGTTGTATGGCAGGAAGTGTCATTCTCCAGTATGCTGGAGTGATATAGGCGAGCGACAGATTCTCGGACCAGAGATGGTTGTTCGGACGGTAGAGAAGGTAAAGAAGATCCAAGGACACCTTCGAGCAGCACAAGACCGACAGAAGCATTGGGCGAATGCACATCGTCGACCCTTAGAGTTTCAGGTAGGAGATCACGTATTCTTACGAATCTCACCTACTCGAGGGACTATTAGATTCGGAGGCAGAGGGAAGCTGAGTCCGAGGTACATCGGACCATTCGACATCTTAGAACGCGTCGGAGAGGTTGCTTACAGATTAGCATTACCGCAGACCTTGGAAGGAGTCCACGACGTCTTCCATGTATCTCAATTAAGGAGGTACATATCGGATCCTAGTCACGTGCTTGACCATTCCGAGATCACAGTCGGGCCGAGCTTATCATACCAAGAGGAGCCTGTGGAGATTCTAGACAGAAGTGAGAAGGTATTACGAGGGCAGACCATTTCCCTAGTTCGTGTCGCATGGAGGTATCATACACCAGGCGAGTCGACTTGGGAACGCGAGGAAGATATTCGTCAACGTTATCCCAATCTCTTCGAAGGACTAGGTACGCGTTAGAATTTTTTTTTCAGTCATTAGCTCTTACCTTACGTATGTTTTAATTTCGAGGACGAAATGCTCTAAGGAGGGTAGATTGTAAACCCCCTCGTCTAAAAATATGAATTTAATCAATTACCTTACTGAGTAGAACCCCAACCCAAACCCAAAATTTAGGTATCAGTCTACCTCAAACCTGAATGCCACGACACTGGTGTACCACTCATAATATAGCTTCTAATGTTTAAATACACGATGAATTATCTAGTTAAACTGTTAGTTAAATTTTTAATTAAGGCTAGGTTCACCTCAAGCAACACTTATTCAGCCCACCAATACTCATTCCCATTGGACCAGCCCATCTCAATGAGACCAGACAAGCCCAAGCCAAGATCAGCCCACAAACTTCTCCATATGTATATATATATGAAGTTCCTTCCTTGAAACCCTAGAGAAAGCCATTACCACCCTCTACAAACCCTAGCCGACCCCTCCCCTACTTCCGGCCAGACCACAACTAGCCGCCACCCCGCCACCTGCTCACCCTCGACGCCGGACTCCAACCCACCACCATCAGCCATTACCCGACCGCCTGCCCTCAGCCATTACCCCGACCGACTGCTGCCGCCATACACCACCCCCGCTCCGCCTGACGCCGACAGACCCGTCAACCGACCCGCCAGACAGGCCGCTGCCGCCGCCCAGCGCTGCGCTGCTGCTGCGATCGCTCGCAGTTGCTGCTGCGAGCCGCTGCCGCCGCTGCCTTGCTCGCCGGCTGCTGACCGGAGCACCGCCACCCACCGGAAGACGACTACGCTGAAGAACCTCGCCCAGCCGCTAGGTAACGCCTATACTCCTTCCCCCTAGTATCATATTCATATGTGAGTATTGTGTCGTCGAAATTGAGAGTTGGATTCTTGGACACAACATTATTAACCCTAATCTTTATATAAAATGGCATGACAATTAACCAGGGTTAGAACTCATCTAATAACCATCGAATAACTTAATTTAGACCTGTCATCTAGGTCCAGTATCTCATTCGGACACTGGACATAAACCAAGTATGGTTGAATATGAAACCAAGGACATGTTTCCGTGCAGAGCAGAAATAGTTGTCAACCATAAACCGATAATTATTGTCACGAGGAAAACGTTGACCAAAGACAGAACATGGGTACACCCTAGCTACGTGCACCTGTGATGCTGTAATCGGTCAGCAGTAAACCTGTAACAATACCTAGGAGCAACGCCATAATTACTTATGTATGTTAGTGTCTGATGTTAGATTGTTATATTATATTTTTGTGTTTAGGACCTTTGGATCAGCCAGGAGACATCGCAGGAACCAGCTTTTGGCATTCACAGCTTCCGGATACAGGCAAGATACCTTACTATATTTACTGTCTAATTTAAATATGCATATGTTGTATTGTATTCTTGTTGTTTGTACAACTGTGCGCGTCCGAGTTGTCTCGGTTGCATTCGACGGTTATGTCGATGATTAGTATAGATGGACTTAGATCTTAGCAGACTCAACCCATTGGACGATACTCTGTGATTGTCTGAGACCTGACACCTTACACGCACACTGAGATACATTCATATTGGGATGCGGGCTTGCGCACTCGACTAGCTATCGTTGCGTACATCCTACATCACGGCTAGCATGTAGTCAGGATATAATTTAGTGACTTGGCATATAGATTCATGGTATGTACGTCGAGTAGTCGACTTGCGTATCTACATTGGGCGGGGAGGACAACTAGGAGGCGTATGGGATACACACATTGGAGCCGTAGTTCGGAGGAACCCGGGTCCAATGAGTTCCCTTTTATACTGATGCCACGTTCTTCGGAGCGATATGGACGATATACTGTACAGATGCCATTTTCTTCGGAGTATGGACGCTATGCCTACGCCTACTCATACGCATCAGAGTTGACCTCATATTGCATTCACTTAGATGGCTAGCACACCCTTATTGTATTTATTTTATTCAGTATTCATATATAGCATGTTGTTTTCTTGTATCTTGTTACGTCCCTCTGAGGACCTGGTACCTTTCCAGATTTAGACGAGGCTTACTACCCCACAGTATACGGCCCAGGACAGGAGACGAGATTCGCTTCAGCCGAGGAGTTAGAAGTGCAGCCGTCAGAGTTTTCGTGACCAGTTGGTAGGCCTTTAGCCTAGATGGAGGGCATCATTATCCTCTCAGCTGATGCCATAGCCATTTCTTTTATATCTCATTTTAGTACTTTATTTCGTCATAGTAGTGGGTTTGTTCCCACCAGACATCATTAGTTGTACTATGATAACTTGAGACTGGTATTTACTAACCAGCAGTTTATTTAGTGTTTCTTTCTCTTTGTATTGTGGATGAGATTAGTTTACCTGTTATTGACTGATATTGGACATGTTAGTATCATAGGACAGCGTAGCACTCTTCGTGAATCCATTAAATTGGGATATCCTCGGAGACGTGTCAGCTGGCTATTGCCACGTGGCCTGGTTCCATATATTTTGGGACTGGGGCGTGACAGCTTCTCCTTCCCCCGATGTTGCAGCTACAAGAGAGGCAAAGTTGCCAGTGGAACAAAATCCTGTGGAACCCCAGCCAAGGATCTGAATTGAGCCCACGATGAATGAGACTAAGCAGTAGACTCCAGGTGTTCCGGTACCTCCCACAGTGTCAACAGTACTGGATATCCCGGCCTTGCTAGAGATTATTCGTGGATTGTTGGTTGCCCAAAAACACCAAATGGTGGTACAATAACAACAACAACAATAGCAACAACAACAACAACAGCTTCAGCAGCAAGAACAAAATGTTCTGTTAAACCAAGGGTTGCAGACGACCTTGGAACAAGGTGGGAGAACAGATTATGGGGCATCTGTTAGATTTTGTAGACTGAACCCCAAATATTTTGATGGCAGAGAGGACGCAATCATGTCAGACGATTGGCTCCAGGATATTGAGACCATTCTGACAACAGCTAAAGTTTCGGCCGAGGAACAAGTTGACCTGGTTCACCTACAACTCTAAGATCTGGCAAGAGATTGGTGGGCTACGATGGAGGTAGGATTGAGGCATCCTATTTCATGGGAGGATTTCAGGACCAGGTTCAGGGCGAAGTACTTTGGGATTGTCACTCAGTGTGAGTTGCAGCAAAGGTTCATTAATCTCAAGCAAGCTGGAAGGACAGTAGACTGCTATGCGGTAGAATTTTGTTGGCTTAGTAGATTTGCTCCAACCATGATGGCAATAGAGTTGGAGAGAGGAATGAGGTTCCAGCAGGGACTTCAGATGAAGATCTTACACATGGTATATAATGACCCATTTCGTTCAAGCGGACAACCGATTGAAACGGCATAAGTGCAATGACCCGACCCACTTTGCTCAGCGAGAAGACTCGTTTGAGGCAAAGGATTTCCAAACTTGGCCCTTAAGGAGTTCAGACTTAGACTTTCAAAGGCTCGCTCAGAGTATCGCTCGACCGAGGCGAATCATCGCTAAGGTGGGTGGCTACGATGAACTTATCTTTTATTATCCAACACACTTAAAATACGGACGATACATGCTAGTCGCTAGGTGAATCACCCCTTGCATGCTAATAAAAAATACAATGCATCTAGCTAAGGGAATAATCCCATCTTGTATTGGTTAGAACATGGAAATAAAATTTGGCTTATAACTTGGACCCTCGCATGCTACCTTTGTCTTGTGCAAGTAGACACCGCTATGCCTTGAGTAGATCATCATATACTCTTCGTAGTGCACTGCTTCACTTGTTTACACTGTACGCCCCTAGATTATGTCGCTCGATATGTCCATCTAGTATGTATGCTTGTGTTTGAGATAACATATCATGTTATATGGGGATTAGCAGGAAGTAGTATGGATGCGTGTTGAGCAAGAGTTTTAGTTCACAGCTTGGGCTGAAACAAGTCAGTACCAATTCGTCAAGAGAAGAGGTGAAAGATAATGGCAATGTAAGCCTGGTGTAAAACTGAGTTCAATAGCAGCTTTGGCATTAATTGTGTAGGTATCAGTAGTGTTCAGTGGTGATTCTAAGTATGAAGACTCATGTGTCCGTTGCTTAGTCGGGTTATACCATGTTTCGGTTAGAATCACCCATCTATACTCATTTTCATTATTGTATTCTCATTCTATACCATATTTCGGTTAGAATCAATCATACATACTCGTTTTCACTAGTACACGAGCATTTTATACCTTATTTTAGTTAGAATCGTATCTATATACTCGTTTTCACTGATCTAGGCAACCTTTATACCTTATTTCGTTTAAAATTATGCACCTATACTCGGTTTCACCAATTTACGCCCATTCTAAATCATACTTCGATTAGAATCACCCATCTATGCTCATTTTTACCATTCTAAACCATTTTCAGTTAGAATTATTTATTTATACTCGTTTTCACCAGTCTACGAGCATTTGATAACTTATTTCGGTTAGAACCATACTTATATACTCATTTTCGCTAGTCTAGGCCATTTTTACAACATATTCCGGTTAGAATTAGCCATCTATGCTCGGTTTTACCAATCTACATCCATTATAAACCTTGTTGAGATTAGAATCACCCATCTGTACTCAATTTTATCATCCAAGCCTGTTTTATGCCATATTTCGGTTTTTATCACCCTTCTGTACTCGTTTTCATCATTGTATGCTCATTCTAAACCATATTTCAGTTAGAATCACCCATCTAAACTCGTCTGCATCATGCTATGCCAATTCTATACCGTGTTTCGGTTAGCATAACTCATTTATACTCGTTTTTACTAGTCTACGATCGTTTTATACCATATTTAGCTGAGAATCACCCATCTATACTCGTTTTCATCATTTTGGGTCAGAATCATTCATTCATACTTGCTTCCACCAGTCTACGAGCATTTACAATCTTTTTTCGATTAGAATCGCATCTGTATACTCGTTTCACTAATCTATGCCACTTTTGTACGCTATTTTTGTTAGCTTTACGCATTTATACTCGGTTTAACCAATCTACGTCCATTCTAAAGCATATTTTAATTAGAATCACCTATCTGTACTCGTTTTTACCATTCTAAGCCTGTTTTATGCCCATATTTCTGTTAGAATCACACATCTATACTCGTCTTTACCCTGCTGTGCCTGTTTTATAATATATTTCTGTTAGAATTACCCATGTAAGTATATATATTTATGACACATGTAAGTATCATAGATGCATTAGTTAGTATATATATTTATGACACATGTAAGTATCATAGATGCTAAGTTTATGAGTAGTAGTTAGCTATGACTATATATATATATATATATATATATATATATATATATATATATATATATAGTAATGTTAAGTTATTAATTAAGGAGACGTAGTATAGCCAGTATTAGCTAATTAATGACCAAGATAGTCCCAGTAGCTAGTATTAACCTAATTGGACCTAGTTTAGCTATAATTGGCTTAGAAAGCATCTTTAATGCATTTAAATTATTTCTCACTTTTATTACACCATTTGACATGCCATTCATATCTAGGTGTGTGTGACACCATCTCGGACACCGAGTGACATTATTTGTTTCGGACAAAGGCGAGTACATTCTCTAATAGTTTTCTTATTTGTCAGTCTCTATGTTTTATGTATTTAGTATTGAGATATTTGATTCCTAACATGATGGTTACACGTATTGGTATACGTGGATCATTGTCATGAGATGTTATTATCGTAATTACTCAGTAATCGTCGTGTCGTGTTTCATGATTACTCAGTGATTACCATGATATCTTCGTGATTATATAGACCGTGATCATAGTACATGATATTAGACCGTGCATTGTGATATACGTATATAACGTGTCGTGATTTGGATCCGTGTACTAGTCGGGGATGGGAAGATATTGGGGGATATGTGATTATACCTTATAGTCTGTATTTTTATATAGCCCGTGATGGCTAGCAGATCATGCAACTCATGTGTGGTCACGCTAGCTACTTTTATTACATAGCCCGTGTTAGGCCCAAGCCGATCACATATAGTTCATTACATCTTTGTTCCTCACCACATTGTTCTCAATTATTTTTATTGCTTACCATGATGCACTTTTCTGTGATATTGTATACTTCAGTTACTTCCATCATTTATTTTCATTACTATTATTGTTTCATAGTTTTTGTCAATTATTGGAATTAATATTGGATTTTACTTTGCTTCATCCTGACTGGAAATATTTTTTGATGATTCATTAGGACTGGTGTCCTACGCACTACGGACCACAAGAGATTGAGCCAGTTGAGCCTATGCTCGTAGAGCCACTTTTTGTAGTACCACCAGCTGTGGATGCTTAGAATTTCTTATGAGTTATATTTGATTAGTAGACTTCCATGGCATGTATTATTATTTTGAGACTTATGTTGAGATTGGACTAATAGATTGGACTTGTATTGAGACTCTTGTATTTCTTTTACTTCTATTACATATCGTGCCATCATTCCTCTAGTTTGATATTATGATTGAGTATTGTTACCATTATTATATCATATTATATTATTCCTCCATTTGGAGTTGAGATGGCATGACAGGTACCTTATATATTGTGTGAGATATTTATATAGTATTGTTGACCTAGACAGCGTTCTACATCATTATTACGATGTAGGTTGGGCGTGGTTCACTACTCGTGTCCTTATTCCGGGTGCGGGTCGTGACACGGCGACCTGTCCCACTTAGCTCAGTGAGTTGACTCGCTTGATGTAAAGAAATTCTGACTTGGCTCTTCAGAAATTCAGACTTAGACTTTTCAAATGCGCGCTCGGAGTTTGCTCGGCCAATGCAATTAATTGCTAAGATGGGTCGCTCCGATTAATCTATCTTTGCTTGGCCTACACACCTAATAACTTGGATGATACATGCTAGTCGCTAGGCGAATTACCTGTTGCATGCTAATAAAAGTAGTGAACCAACCTAGATAAGGGATTAATCCCACTCTTTATCAGTTGCATAGAATATGGGAAGTGAACTTGCCACGATCATTGATCTTCGCACTGCTACTTTAATATGTTCAAGTAGGATTACTTATGTTTTCAAGTAGACTATCGTACATTCTCTTGAAATGGTTAACTTTTACACCGATGCAATGCTTGTCACTTAAATTATGCCACGATCCGGAAGCACGACACGGAACATGAGTCACTCTGTTGAGGCAGAAATACTATCAAAATAGTCATTCTGAGCCAAGTAATGAAAACATATAAAGGCTTCGGGACCATAAGGTCGCCAAGGTAGTTATCGTACCAGGAGCTGCATAAATTAAGAATGAATGAATGAAAGAAACAAATAAAGAGAATGACTCGTCCTGCCTAGAAATCCTGCCCTGTAAATCTAAGATAAGAACTGAACTGAACTGTATTGAGAAAAGAGAAAAGAATAACATGCATGGTCACGAGCAACATGTACAAAGGTCCTGGAGTTCTCGAACGATTGCCGGGACGCTGAGATCGTATCGGTCCGGGAGAACTCAAATCTAGTGTAGGTGATTTGGGGCATGCACTTGGCTCGCTACCCAGTGTAGGTATCACCATCTAAGTTAACTAGCGTAGCCGTACTGGGTTCAAACAGTAGTAGCACTAAGAAATTCGAGGCTGGCTGTAGCGGTTTTAGCTATTCATGTTTCTACATAGGCCACCATATAAACCAGGCTACTGTCCAAAATGGCGTGGAGCCAGTGACCCCTGTTCATATAGATTAAGTCATCTCGCTAGCAAAAATCTACGTGCGAGGCATTGCATTAAAATATATAACCTGAGTAATCTGAACAATCTGAGTATAAAATATCTGAATAATCTGAGTATGTCTTTAACCTGAGCAAAAATATGCCCGTTACACTTGTGTTTCCCTATACAATTCCTGATTCATTATATATATATATGTTGGTTAACTTTGTTGTATCTTTGGAAAGGGAAGGACGAATGGTAAGATTATAAGTTTCGTCGTGTTCCTCTTATATCGCACAGCGCACTACGACACGAGTTAGGCTTTATATCTATTGCCATGAAACTTATCCTAAGACAAGACTAGAAAGACAATAAAATAAATGGTGCACATAACTAATTGAACGTGTTCGATTTTGTTGAGTTGGCGAGAAGCCTCTCCACCAGTGCATTCAATGTACTGATAACCCACGAAGTTTCTTGCAGGGTGCGGGAGAACCTCGTTCGGTGCAAAGTTTTTTCTCGTGCGCGCTAAGGCGTGGAGTTTGCTCTGGAGCCTTGGAGCACTGCGTTCGGAGCTGAAGCACATATACATGACATAATGTATTGAAACATCGTCTATCAGATCATCCCCAATTGTAAGTCGCTTGGCACGCTTTTATTGTTTCTCGAGAGAGAGAACATGAGGGATTTATAATCTCGGTCTAGCGCCGCTTGTAACATTATTTCAATATCAATAAAGAGTTTTGATTTCATTCCATGCGTGTGTTTATTCAATGTTTCCGCTATGATGACTCTGCAAACTAGTTATCAATCGCCTGTTTGGTGCCTGGCCTTGCGCGGGCGCAACTTAGGCTCACGCGACATCACGCCCAAGCGAGGACGTCCGACCATGCCGAGCCGGGGGCGTGACAGATGTCGGCTCTTCGCTACCTATGACTGTAGTATGTTCGAAGGGTTTGACTATTCGCCCATTAAAGCATACATGAGTTGGGTTCATAATAGTTAAGTAGAAGAAACCAAGAGGAAGTGAGTTTAGTTGCTTATTTTTGATCTGTTTGGCCCACACCGAACAAACAAAACGTAATACTAATAAGACTTCACTATCTTTCAAAGACCATCTCCAACCTCCTGAAAATGCCTATTTGAGAATTTTATCACTAAAACAAATCCTTGATCAGAGATAACATATGAGAAACTAGATTCTCAAATTTGAGGGGTAATAGAGAGAGCGAGAGAGTCCTCAATTTGAAGATCCACTATTCATACTTCTGTAATTTATAAATATACTTAAGATAATAATTATACCATATATATGGGAGTACGATATTCCTAAGAACTCCAATCGTACGGTCTCCCATGGCGGCAATTTTACTTAACGTAAAACATGAACTATTATATACAATTTATTATCCTATAAACTAGTAGTTGTGCATGTGTTTTGAGCGTGTATTTATGATAATTTGTTGCATAATAAGTTTTTTTAGGGCAATAAGTTACTATTGATTGGAGAAAATATTTTATATTTATCAACTTTTAGTATGCTATATAAGTTTCTCCTTTTGAGAAAGAAAAATATCCGCAATGAAATCTTTTTTTTGTGAAAAGTCTTTTTTTTTCTTTCCTTTTTTCGTGAGGGGATGTGATATTTCCAAAAAATTGATATTTATATCATTATATTTTTATAAAAAAATAATGATGAAAAGAGATATGATAATAAAAAAATAACGATGGAAAGAGATATGATAATAGATAGTAAATATTTATTATGATAGTGGATATTAATGATGGTGGTGGACATTAATAATAATTTTATTATAATTACATAATCTTAAAAGTTTTTTATTATATATTTAAACAAATTAGATAATGTAAGTTAAGATAATAAAAATTTAAAAATCTTAAAAGTTTTACAATTTTTTTTTTAAGGTTCTATATATTATAGTATAGAAAGTATCAATTGTAGCAAATAAATAAATAAATAAATAATATAGATGTACACCGGCATACATACCAGTATGATAATTTTTTCATAATGGTGTATTTATGAAAGGTAGGTCGTTTAAGAAAAAATTATGGAAAAGACAAAGAACCATAATTAAATTTAAAAAGTCAAAGGGATCTAAAACTAAAGTTTCTAAAGTTTAAAAACATGAAAAAAATCACATCACAAACCCTTCCAAAACGACAAATTCTATAAGCACTGTAATACTTATTTAGGACATTCAGTTTTTTTTAATTTATTTATAAGTTTGCCATCCAATTTATTTGTTTAAGAGCAGTCTAAATTTTTATATAAAAGCTAACGATATTTATGTTTCAGCCCAAAATTTTTTTTCTGGCAGTCCTTCCAGTTGGAAGAACTGTAAACATTGTGACGGTTCTAAATAAATAGGACTGTAAAAAAAATTGACTGTCCTTCCTCAATTTTGTTTACAGTCCTAAATAATTAGGACTGTACAAAAATTTAACAGTCTGTCAATTTTTTTTACAGTTCTAGGAAGAAGGCGATGATGGAGAAGAAGAAGAAGCAGCAGCAGCAGCAGCAGCAGCAGCAGCAGCAACAACAACAACAACAACAACAACAACAACAACAACAATAATAGCAGCAGCGGGGGCTGTGCGAGGCGGCGGCGGGCGGAGACGCACCCGCGTGCGGGAGGGCAGCGCAAGGCGGTTCTGACGCGCGCACGCCCGCGGGGGAGGGCCGGTGACGACTGCGCCAACAACAGCAGAAGCGGCAGCATCAACAGCAGCAGCGACGAGCACGTGTGTCTATGCCTCGCCGTCGCCCCCTCCTCCTCCTCCTCCTGCGGCGGTGGAGATTGGGGTTGGAATTAGAGTTAGGATTTAGAAGTTTGGAAAAAGAGAGTAGAAATTTAGAATAAAAAGTTTTGGAAAGACTTGAAAAGGTTGAACTATCTGAATAAAATTTGGACTATTATAAGTAAAAGTAATGGGATGTCCAAGTAAGTGATGTATTGTCTATAAACTTCGTCTCCAAAACTCCTTCCCCTTCCTTTCGCTCCCCCTCTTTTCAACTTCTCCCAAACTTTTCTCCATGGCCGGCGCCGCCGCCATTTCCCAGACCTTCCTGCTCCGTTCTCATCATCGCTTTACTCCATCGAACCTCCGCTCCGGACTCCACTCTCCCAAGTTCGTCTCCTTCCCCCGAAACCCTAGTTCCAGACCCCCTGCCGCCTCCATGAGCATCCAGACCCCCCGAGGGATCCCCAAACCCTCGTTCCTGGACCAGAAGGAGTCCTCCTCCCTTCTCCACTTCGTCAAGTACCACGGTCTCGGCAACGATTTCATCATGGCGAGCGACGACTTCTCTTTACATCGATCCTTCATTCTTCTTCTTTCTTTCTTGATCTGATAGCTTTGAGTCGTTTTGATGTCGTGCAGGTGGACAACAGGGACTCGACAGAGCCTAGGGTTACGCCGGAGCAGGCGGCGAGAATGTGCGATCGGAACTTCGGGATCGGGGCTGATGGAGTAATCTTTGTGATGCCGGGGTTTGGTGGGACCGACTACACCATGAGAATCTTCAATTCAGATGGCAGCGAGCCTGAGGTACAAATTGGATTTATTTTAGGGTGCGTATGGCTAAGTAGTCAAAAACGGTTATATATCGGTTATATAACTGATATATAATGGTATCGGTCCTAGACCGATATTTTTATGCAGAAATATCGGTAAAATATCGGAACCGATATTATCGGCCGATTTGGCCGATATTGTTCGAAATATCAGTTTAAAAAAAAACGATTTCTCACAGTTTTGATTTTTCTACAAAAAAATCTTATGGGCCTGGGCATGCAGACGACATTCTATGAAAAAATCAGTTGTTAAGTCAAGATACAATACAATACAAGCTTCTGCCATCAATGGAGATTATATCTTTTGCCATCAAACGATATAACATTCACATCAATGGAGATTACATCTGATGTTGAATGATATGACATTCACATCAATAGAGAATGGAGATTACATCTTCTGCCATCAAAATCTTCATGCATGAAACTTATTCAGAGATGTAGTTCCTTAAGTGATCTTCTTTATCTTGGATCTTTTGGATTTCTCGACGATATGTATACTTTATGCATATTTTATAATAGAAAACTATTAAGTGTATTGTTCATATATAAAAATTGTATTAAAAATGCAAACCGATATTTACCGTTATAAAACCGATATATCGGTGATATATCTATAGCTCTACTGGACCGTTATCATGAAAAAACCGTTATTAACTGCATAGGCGTATGGTATAAGATAATTCTTTTTTCCCCTGGAATTAAAGAGCGGGTAAACGATTACTGTTTTGGTTCAGTCTTATTTTTCTTTTTCCGGAACATCTAATTTCCGGGAACTCTATTTCCCAATGTTCTAAAAAGCGTTAGACGGACTCGGTGCACCATACGGAGGTCCGTCTAGCGCCTAGACGGCCGGTTATATATATATATATATATATATATATATATATATATATAAATTCAAAAAAACAAAAAAATTCAAAAAGTGGCCGCCTAGGTGCCCGCATAGGATGGAACATTCTGCCTATATGTTGTACAGGTCCGCCTAGCGCCTAGGATCGACGAACATGGGGTGTTCGGTGCGGTAGGCCTGTGCCTAGGCGGACGCCTAGTCCGATTTTTAGAACAATGCTATTTCCCTCTTCAAAAAATGATGGATATTCCTATTTCCCATTGGCCATTCCCAAAATTCACGTGACTAGCACATGACTCGACTAGTGGGTACGAATCGAAAGATAATATAACTTGTAGAATTTCCACGATTCATATATACGTTGTTGTCTATATAGGACTCAAGTCCACAATCCTTAACAACATAATGACTATACTAATCTCATCAACAAAAGAATATAACAACTAACAAATAGTAAATGATGAATAAAAGATAAATAAATGCCAAGGTTCAAGTTTAACGTAAGTCAAATAGCATCATGTGGAGACAAATCCACTGCTAGTAGACGAATAATAGAACAAGAAAAAAGTGTTCATGCTCAAGAAACTAAGCAAGAGCGGGATTATCAGATGCAGCTGTACAGTCGTCCGGTCCCAGTCCGTAGAACACTAGATACACTTGTTCTTCTAGATCGATACACTTGTTTGTATAGATCTAGAGAAAAGTTCAGGTTCTCGGTCGAACGTAACAAGATACATAATATGCAAGTCAAGTATATCAAAATATAACATCTAAATAGACAAGTGATAAAGCAAGAAATGTAGGCTAAGACATAACCTATACGACAATCATATACGAATGAGAACAATTAATTACGCATGAACTACAAAATAAGACGGAGTACAACTACCGCAACTCGCAAATAAAACCACGGCTAAGAAAACAAACATGACCTTGGGGGCCTTAAGGTGGTCAAATAATCCTATTCTCGGTGGACACTAGGTTTCAAATAAGCAGGTAATCCTATCCTTGGAGGACACTAGGTTACAAATATAGAAAATAGAAGAAGAAACAGTCTCTGTGTTTATATTCGTTCTTCCCATTCCACAGTTCTAAATACTAAAAATAAGAATCTTTCTAGGGCGATAGTACAAACAATCAAACACTATCTTGCTAATGTCATATATATAACAAGTCCATGATCTATGTCGAGTGACTATAATCAAGTAATAACGACTTCTACAGAATCATGCAATAAGTAAATTCCAAAACAAACATCATGTTATCCTAATGGAAACAAGTATAAGACACAAGATAAGCACAATAAAATAGACATGCTATATGAATTCGAAAACTTGGCAAGATATACTTGTCTGGAGGCCAAGGTAGCAAAAAATTGCAAATATTAAAGCCTAATCCAAACCTATAAATGATTCAAGAATTTAATGATACTTGATATACTTACATAGGAATCCCTTTCAACTAAAGAATGATCATAATTGTCTATATCACAAGGTCTTCAACAAATGTTACTAATTATCTTTTTTTAAAAGATCCTGACCCTTTAAACTAATTAATACCAATTTTGTTAAACTAACAGTTTTCCTTCATTAGTGACTTACAGACTTAGTGGACCATAACTCAATTTCATGCTTTTGTTTGAACTATAATTTACTTAGTATTACTGAACTAAAGATTGACAATGAATGGTAAAATGTAGGGAAAAGTGCATGTGAATTTTGTTTTTTTATTACTCCATGCAGGAGAAAGAGAACGTTACTGTTCTCATTCTTCTTATTCCTATATAATGTCCATTTCACAGTTTTTTATGAAGCTGGGACATGAAAGACCATGCTTCTACTTAGGCTTAGTTAACATATATGCAGATTGTACTCTCCTAATTGATGTGGCTTAGGAGAAACTCACCTCCTACTGATAGCTGGTTCAATGGGGAGGAGGCTGTGCGCATGCACCAGCCAATTAGTTGTCTGCTTGTTGAGCGGAGTCGACTCTGGTTGTTCTTCTACAGCGTCGTGTTCTCAGAAGCTGACGGAGTGGTGGGGACATGGAGGTGACGAGGAAGGTGGTGGTTGGCTCTCGGCGTTGATGGCAGTGTCTCAACGTTGCTCTGGCGGTTGCGGTTCGGCTTATCGTTGATTTGAAGAGGAACGGAGAAGAATGGCTGGGTCATAGTGCTGCTTGTCTAGTCGAGGTCCCGACCGTGTTAGGGAGCGCACAGGGAGGACAAGCCGGATCTGGATGATCGACACTCCGTGTCGAGGCTCGAGATTGGAAGGTGGAAAGAAATGTGGGTTTGAGAAAGAGAGTATATGAAGTAGAAGCTGATGCTATCAAGAGAATATATGGTTTTAAATGGATATGCGAGAGAGAGAGAGAGAGAGAGAGAGAGAGAGAGAGAGAGAGAGAGAGAAAAGATATAACTATATCAAAGAAGTTAGGAATAGAGTGGGTTTTCCGTAGGGATAGCTAGAGAGAGAGAGAGAGAGGAAGACTATGTCAGAGTAGTTAGGGATAGAAATGGTTCTTCTTAGAGATAGAGATGGATGATTTAGGTCTAACTGTTATATTTATTTACGACGGAGTGATAAGGACACGGAGATGATAAGGTTGTCTATATACGAGGATATAGATAAAAAAATGGATGGAAATTCGGGAGAGAGAAGTAGAGAGTTTGTTTAGGAATTTAGATTAGACTTAATAGTTTATTCATGTCAAATAGATATCACCTAGTATTTTATGTTAATTTATCTAGTTATTAACTAAAAGAGTTTTTTTAATAGTTTATTTAACAAGTGTTGTTTGTTTAATAACTATAAATCGTAGTAAATACAATATTAATAATAATGCTAGACAAAGAGTTTACAAGTGGTCGGGGCACACATGTTGCGTGTGCAATGTGTTTTTATATTTGGTTAGAAATGTTGATACATAGATGTCCAATTTGCTATAAAAATTGCACGAAGAAAAAAACTGAAAAAAAATAGTTACCCAAAAGAAAACGAATGCCAAGACAATCCTCTTAAAAAAATTGTCTTAATCCCCTAGTGTCAGGATGGAACCCGGATTCAACAATGAGAACGGCCAATTTTTTTTTCCTGCAAAAGATTAGGAGGTATGTACATCCATATTTATGTAACTAAATTAAACTCTACTTAATGTCAATTTTATTCTCCAAAACTCAATTTCTAAAAATATGGAATATGTACATCCATATTATAGAAACAAATGAAACCCTATCTAATCCTAGGGGCTTGGTCTGAAGGAACCGAAACTCGATAACATCCAATATCCGATAAAACTACAAAATGTATAAGAGAAACAACTAGAACTCAAATCAGTCTCTTGGACTCCGTCTTCGCCTCGAACTTGGGATGGTTCACTATCACCTGTCCTAAGAAATGTTTCTCATTGACACCTCTTAAGTGGTTCAAAATCATTCTAGATTCGCAAATGCTATTTTACTAATTATGTTCACGCCAGACATCTAACTCTTCTGATCAAGATTAAATTACCAAGAAATGTGATGGCAAGATGATAGCTGGTACATTCTTTTCTTCATGTAGCTCAACAACCAGTGTGATTGTCGCACAACAATGAACTTTACTATTATGGAAAGAGTCAAAAACTCGACGTTCTACAAATCCTTTTTCTAATAAAATAGTTCCGATGAAGTAAATAATGTATTCAGTAGCTATAGTAACTGTTAAATTTCGGAGCTGCTAATGCTATTGCCAATATATTTGACAGATCATAAAGGTAGTTATCATTCATCATTTTCATCATTGGTCTAAAGTTGATATAGCTTTAACACTGATGGACAAATAATGTCATTCATTTAGTAGTCTAAACGTATTTTCTTGATGAAATATAAAAGGAAAAGTAAAAAATCCTCGGCGCCGTCAATGGCAAACTCTCGGTTAAGCGTGCCGGGCCCGAGTCTGTACGGTAGTGATTAGAGGAGGAGAACACCGTTGCTTTCGTCCGTAGCTTCCTCTGCATCACCATCAACAACACCACTGCTGCAGCTGCAGTCATCACATCGAAAATCTTGCGGGAGTGACTTGATGAGTTGGAGCTTCGCGCGGTGCTTCGCTGAGGCGGCACTAGATCTCTCCGTCCCGGTGCTCTTCTTCATCTTCGAGATCAGGATCTTCGGCACCTATACTTCTGCAATGTCGCCATTAACCCTCTTCTGGAAACGCTACAAATCTTGACCAGTCTGAAATAGAAAGATAAAAATGACGAGGGTTTCTGAAAATGGAAAAATTGAGATTTTGTAGCAGAGAGGGAGTTATGACGATTTTAGATTAGTTTGGAAGTTTGATTTAGTGGGTAACTAATGACATTTTTATCCATAATTAATAATATTTTTAGGCAAAAAAGTCATACCAAAAAATTAGTGATATCTTTGGTATTTGGATTATATATTAGGTCATATGTAGGTTACTCATGTTAAAGTCTGCATTATCAAGTTCTAGTTGGGTTCGGATTTGGGTTTATGTCCGAGTCAGGTTGATCGGGTCCACTAGGGAGTTGGGTCTCGGGGTCGAGTTATGTTGGGTTTGAGTCCGATCGAGTATGGGTCGGGTCAAGTCAGGTCGGGTTCGGTAGTATCGAGTTCTGGTTGGATTTAGTTGGGTTAGCTTTGGGTTGGATTTAATCGGGTATAGGTCGGGTCCGATCGAGTCAAGTCGGGTCTATATCGGTCTAGTCGGGGTCGGTTTGATAGAGTCTGGTCGGATCCACTGGATAGTGTTGAGGATGCATTGAGTCTGAGCCTAGCTAATTCAAATAAACAATTTAAAAAACTATAAAACAATGCATCCAAAACTATAAAACAATGCATCCATTGGCTCTCAAACTTGGTTCTCTTAGTTAGTAATGAATTTTCTTAACCAACTACAGTAAATTAGGCCTGATATTACGTCCAAACTCTATCCCATTTGCCACAACAAAGCATCATGGCATCT
The DNA here is from genome assembly GCA_036927795.1 of Iris macrosiphon. NCBI lineage: Eukaryota > Viridiplantae > Streptophyta > Magnoliopsida > Asparagales > Iridaceae > Iris > Iris macrosiphon. Next base: position 356,352,981 of record JAYESA010000004.1, read on the forward strand.
ATTTTGTATAAGCGGTGTCTCTTAGCTCGACCACCACACTTCTGTACTTTTGAGTCTATTGATACCATCAAGCTATAAATGGCCTGTGTATTTACATGAATCCTGCGGATTTGACCCTACCTACACTCGGAGCAAATCTCTAGTGGTCCTGCCACCACGTTGTAAAATGAGAGCTCGTGTGGAACCTTGGATTTTTGGCGTAATAGAATCCTCTTTACTTGTAGGAGTATATCTTGGATTTGTCAATTATGTTATGACTGGAGTCCCATATGTAAAAAGTCAAATAAGCGATGTTAAGCTTTTTATCATTTTTGCGTTGAGCTATTTTTTTTGTAGGACCTCCGTTACAATATCGTTACCGCAATAGAGTTTAACCACTAATAAATAACTTATTATGATCCAATGTTGAAAACATTGATGCAATTTGGCACGATGGATGACTCTCGAACTTGGTCCTCTTAGTAATAATGAATTTTCTTAATTGACTACAATAGACTACAGTAGAACCTCGATAGTTTAATACACGATAATTAATAACCTCATTTAAATAATATTTTCGGGATAATGTGCTAACTTAATAAATTCACTAAATTTATAAAATAATACATTATTAGAAATTCCCACGTAATATATAAATTAATAATTCATATATGTACAAATAGATTATAATTGTTAATTCGTAAAATGAGAAACTATGTAGAGTTTTTGCTTGGTTAAATGTTCATAAAATAGAATAATGTAGTACTTCAACAATATACAATCTATTTTTGGAAAAAATAAGTAGATTTATAAATTTTACTTGGTAAACAAATACATAGAATTGTTACTTCGTAAAACGAGAAAATAAATACAATGTACAATATTTAAGAAAATAAGAAATACCTTGATAAATTAATAAGTTATTATTTATCGATTATTTAATATTCATTAAATTAATATATTTTTCTTGGTCAAAAGGCTAGAGGTTTAAGTGTACACTATAACATAATTTGTTTATAAACAACAAAGTTAATAAATTCAACGTAAAATAAATCAACAATGTCCAACTTTTACATAATTTTGTATTCTCGGGAACCTATATGTTACACCAAACACAGGAATATAAATTTTTCATGAATTTGATTCCAAGAAATTTAATTCCTAGGAATATGAGATTCCTGTGCGTATCAAACACGCCCTACTAAGGAACTTGGAATGGACTACAATTAAGGTAGTCAAAGCGCGCGCTCGAGAGAAGTGATGCACAAATATAAAATAATAAAAATATACATAGATAAATTAGTAATGTAAGAAATCAAACCAAATAACATGTTAAAACCAACAAAAATATGTTAAAACATAACCAAGTGAACTAGTAAAGCAACAATAGCAGTGAACAAGAGTTTGCATTATCCCTACCATTTTTTAAGTAAATTTTAGTTTTTCCAGTTCAACTATAACCAACTACTTGTATTAGGTAAGGATTATCTTTGTGCCTAAGTTTTTTTGTATAAATAAAAAATTATAAGGCGCGTCTAAGCGCGCCTTTTCTTGCTTGCGCCTTGCAGAAAGGTGCGTCTAGACGTGCCTTTTATTGCTTGCGCCTTGCAGAAAGACGCGCCTGTAGAAAGGCGCATTGTCTAGTGAGGTACGAGGTGTAGCTGTTGCGTCTTTTTGCGAGGCGCGTCCGAGGCGTGCCTTGGAACACACTATTGGGAAAAAAAGAAATCACCTGTGGACAACAAATTGGTATAAAATACTTAAAAATGTAAACAAACCAAACAATTTCACGAACTCTATAAAGACCTGGAATTGGAATAATGTGAAGAACTATGTTACACTACGACACGATACAATACAACGAATGGTCATGGTGTTTGTCCTGTCCAACACGAATACAGCACCCATTTTTAGAGTGCTAGTGCTTCCTAGATGAAGATGATGGAGCCATTATTTTTGTAGAAAACCTAGTTTAGACATCCATGTCCTTCATCCAAGGTTCAAAATCTTCCAATAGGTATCAATTCGAAACAGGAGTGTCTGCCAAGGAGTACAATTGTACTAGAGTCATGTGTTGCTAGTAGCTCTTGTTTAGCAGTAAACATTGTAAGATAAAGATGTATATTCAAGTGTTCTGGCTGACCCTTGGCATGCTTATGCTCCTTGTCCCTGTTCTCTTTTTTGTTGCTAACTTTGCTTCATAAATATGCATCCAGATGTGTGGGAATGGTGTGCGTTGCTTTGCTCGATTCATTGCCGAACTTGAAAATCTTCATGGGACTCGAAGGTTTGAGTACTGCCATCTGTTATAGTAATATAGATATAGTTACTTAGTCTATATCTTGTACGTGATGCAATTTACCCTCTTATTCTTTTGACTCCTTTTTTTCTTTCCTTTTTTCGATGGAGGTGTCTGCCTTCTTTCTGTTTACTATTAAGTATTATTAATTCATGTCGATCACCTTCTTCTTCTTCTTCTTCTTCTTCTTCTTTTTTGAAAATTTGAAGTTCTTACCTTGTTAATATTTTTCTTACAGTTTCACTGTACACACTGGAGCTGGACTAATTGTTCCCGAAATCCAAAATAATGGGAAGGTATGTCTTAACTTTCAGTGCATGTGTATTATACTTAAATACAATGTGATTGGTAATAAGCATAATACTCAAGTTGGAGAATCAGAGCTTCAACCAAACATGTAAACTGTTGGAATATTATAATTATTTAACCCTCAATCATCACTACAACTTAATCGTCAACACTCACCACAACTCTAGATTTTTGGTTTAGTGGCAGAGACTTTAACATGGCATAAGAGCAATGGAGGTTCAAATATTTCTGGTGTCCTTTTAAGCGGGTTTTATAAAAGAATTATACCGCTGCATTAATCCACTTATAATCCCGTAAATGGGTACTTGATGGGGCGTGTTGGAATATTTTAAATATTTAGTCCTCAACCCCCCCACAACTTAACCCTCAACTCTAACCATAACTCTAGATTTTTGGTGCACTAGCATAAACTTTAACATTAACCAAGTTGAAATGGTACACAAGAAAGGTTGTGAAAGAAGATTCTTCAAATAAAAAGGAAGCTCATATGTGTAATATCATTCTTATGGTGTAAAAATATGATATTGTACAATCTATACTACCATATAATAAGAAAAGTTGGCTTAACCGTGATTTTTTTTCGTCCACATATTCCCTTATCTAACTTTGCTAATTAAAATTGTTCATTAAATTATGAGGGCAGCTAGGTAATTACGTATAGAAGATTTTTTTAAGGGAAATATAGTTTGCTTTTATGGTGCCTTTTGCTCTTCTGAAGTACAGAAAAAGTTAATTAAAAGATGGTTAAAATACGTGCAACGCATGTGCATATATACTAGTACCTTATTAGAATAAACATTAATACTTAGTACCTTGTAAATAGGAAGTTGAAATCATTAATTATAACATTAGACTAGTAAAACCTAATTTGATGTAGATGAATTAGGTAAGAAGCATTCAAGCGTGGAATGTCTGCCTTACCTGCAAGTACAAATTTCAATTGTCTGGGAAATCATGTTAGAATTTCTGACAGGAAGGAACTTTACATAATTTTCTTGTCTAGATGTTTGAACTATATAACTCTTTCAATCCTTGTTTGCTGTTCTTCAACAGATATTATCAGCCTATACATACAGTCGTACATCATTTGGTTGACTCTTGTTGATATGGAACTGAATTTACTGCCTTCCTAACTGCCCTGCCTTTTCAGGTAAAAGTAGATATGGGGCAGCCTGTACTCACAGCACCTGACATTCCTACGAAACTTCCAGCAAATAGTAATGGAGCTGTTGTGAAAGCGGAACTGTTAGTTGATGGCATGACATGGAACGTGACGTGTGTTAGCATGGGAAATCCTCACTGTGTTACTTTTGGTTCAAAACAGTGTAAGGTGATTTTCTTTGGAAGACATTTGATATTTTTCCAAAATTTTTCTACCTTCAAGGATATGTAGCCTGTCTTAATTTAAAACACTTTTTAATATTGTACGTTCTTTGATTCTCTGATGTTTTTCAATTTTCTCAACCAACAGTTTACTTGTATAATATATTTTTTCACCTCACATTGATGAACTGAATAATCACAATTTGTTACTTGTTTTTTTGGCAATATTCATTTATTACTTCTTCTAACTCATTACGGTTAAGAAAAAAGTTCAACATGATAGACTGCCCTAGTTGGTTCTTTGTTTTTTACAAGGTTATACTTAAAAAATAAAATTGATATATACTTGAACTAATGTTACTTAGAAGCTTATAGGGCAATATCTTCAAGCTTGTCGTTCATCAATTAATCCTGGATAACGAAAGTGATCATTGTAGGTATATCTTGGCACTAATGTGAACTATTTTATCAATTTTTTTGTATTTTTTGCTAAAACTGCATTTAGCTCCGTTTCTGTTCTAGTAATCTATGTGCCATGATAGACTAATGCAATTCCCTGTAGAAAACTGTATCATGTTACCTTTTTGTCTAGACTCCCTATAGTCTTGGGGGAACTTGGAGGGTGCTTTTTGGTTGCATGAGTTTAAATTGCTTGATCAGTAAAAGGTATGTGTGCCTACCCGGTAACTGGCTTTCTAGGTTCTGCGCTAAGGCCTTCTCTTGCTTATAACTACCCTGGCTAGTAATTTGGGACCAGTACAGAGTGTTGACTTCAGGTTGCCAGTCAGTCGTAAAAACCGTGTCAATTATTTTTTTGGAGCTTTCTTGTGCCCCATAGTGTATCCCATACCGATAGAAGAAGGCTTGGATGATGATGATTTGTTCAACACATTTTTCATGAGTCATGACTACAAATAGTAGCAAGAATACAGGTGATATATATGTATGCGTGTGTTTAACTTCAATATTTATGTTTCTTCAAATGGGCAGGCTCTGAAGGTTGATGACTTAAAGCTGGGAGAAGTTGGTCCTAGTTTTGAGCACCATGAAGTGTTTCCTGCTCGAACTAATACAGGTTTAAAAATGTTATGTTCTTGGAAATAGTTGTGAACTTTTACTGTAATGAATTTATTCTATTTCTTGAGTAATATTTATTTTTTGGCTTCCTAGAGTCCAAATGATATTCCAGTATTCCACTAACTCTTGTCCGGAAGTTTTCAATATTTCTTTTGGTTTGTGTTTCTATGCTCCTGGAACAAATTCCATATCTGAGTGAACAGTTGTATGAGCATTGGACTTGGCTTAGTTTAGCTCTTCATTGTTATCTTTTTCATCTTAAGTTAGGATGCATTTTTGTTATTTTCTTTGGATGGATGTATTTTGTAATGTTTGCATCAACTGTTAACGAATTTTCTTTTCTTCTGCTTTGTGAGCTACTTTGTTCGTCTTAGAGGAGACTGAACAGATTGGAAGATACTAATGCTTAGATCAAGTTTAAACACAGTTTCTGTTTTATTTTTTCTCTTAATTTTTGCAATGCCATTGATTCTTCATCCTCCTGGACACTATATCAAAGAGCATGTTGTGATGTTCGATGCAATTTCACAGGTTAATTATTTAGAAATTCCAGATCTAGGATTTGGGTGGGTAATTAGCTTAATTGTGGTTTTGATAAATATAACCCACCCTAATTAACATATACTAACTTCCAGTGTCTATGCAAGGTATATAAAAAAAACAGTGTTGGTTCTAACCTTTGGCACCTAGGCTGGGTTAGCTAACTGCCAGCGGCCTCTACTCACTTGTTTTTTAAGCACAGACATTCATAGATGAATCCATGTTTTGCTTGTCATAGAGAAATATGCGCCAACTAAGAATTATAGATATGCTTCTCAGGTAGTATTTTAGTTCATCATAAAGGTCTTTGTGTATCCTCACAAAATATAAAATCCCTGTGAGGTTTGCACGTGTGGACAGTTTGGGAGGTTGTTAAGATGCAAAATTTCAAAAAATTGACAAAAGCATGATATTTTCACAATTTTTTTTATCAGATGTAGTATATTGAGTTTTTCCTTTCTACACCAGTTCATATCTTGATTGTAAGAAATACATCCATCATTACTCTTTGGTTAATTGTTATGATAGGTTTACCAGAATCAATTAACACCGACAAGTGATTTATTTATCACAACATACACATACACTTTGGCTTTAGTAACAATGGTGGGATAATACATGAATCCTACAAGAATGTCAATCTTATACTTTTAAGACATTTCATAAGACGCAACAAAGTTTTCTGCTGGCTGTTCTCCATCTCTAGACATGATACTGGTTTTTCTGATGTTTGTTGCTTTCTTAGTGTCCATGCTGCTTGTGTTTTTTTTTGGCTGAATATCAATTTATTTATTGTCTCAAAAATGAAGCACCAAGTATTACTTGGCAATTGCAAACAGGTTTGCTTCTTTGTCGATTTTATTCTTTCATCTGTTTTCTTGGTGCATTGTACGCTTATACCTTTTTATCTTGAATCTTTATAATGCATCAAGTTCTTGCCTTGTTACTTTGAGGAGCTTTCTACCTTCTGTGATAAGAGAGCCGAAGATTCCATTATGGTTGTGACTTCAACCCGCTCTTCTTTTGCAGAATTTGTTGAAATCTTCTCCCGTTCACACCTCAAGATGCGCGTCTGGGAACGTGGGGCAGGTATAGTTCGAGTATAATATGCTTATGAGATGACAACATGATGTTCTAATTTGAATACAACTATTATTAATTTAATACTTGCCCCGTCTTCCTTGTATTCCTTTCAAAGATGGCTTCCAAATGACATAGCTGTTCCGAAAAATATCTACTATTATAAAGCTCCTTCAAAACGGCTAAAAAATGAACCGTCTAAGCCGTATGTATATCCTCAATTAATTAAGAAAAAAACGAAAGAAAAAAAATTCCAAAACTAACTTTTAATTGTAATTAGAACTTATTCTAATGGGCCGTCACAACGAAAAATTAAGAAAAAAAAAAATCCTAACTAATAGCTCAAGTACATGATATTATCTATGTACCTACACATATATCTGTAACAAATTCAAACATATTTTTAAAAATCCTAATTAAAATATAAACATATTTATAACAAATCTTAATTCACATATATTCAAATATTTAAACTGTTTTTCAACAATATTAGGAGAAGAATAAAATATTTTACGTGCAAACGTGAATTTACTAATTTGAGATAAAAGCTGTGTTGTCGTCATCCAAATGACATAATTGTTATAATTGGGATAGTAAGCAACACCCGTATATCATAAATAAAATCCTCCTATCCACATTAGTTTTCAAGGAAAACATAAACTATACTCGCTGGTATATGGAATACAAATTTCGTCCTTTATCTAGATCCACTTAGATTTTTTTAATTTGCATGACAGTAAGGTGCATGACCAATAACATGAACTGCTTTATCAGTGAGGTACAGCTTTCCTCCAATTGGCTTTAAGGATTTATGTCGATCCCCTTTTGCTGCTCATAGTTGGACATCTTTTTGCACCATCTTGGATAACTGATTTTAGTTTGCAGCGGTTATAAAAATATGGTTAAATTTCTACGAAACCTACTCAGTTGTAATTGTGTCATAGCCAAACAATTTTGATGGAAGGCTGGGATGTTATTTGTTGAGGATATTGTTGATCTCCATTGAGCATATTTAATTATGAGAAGTATTTTCAAATTAAAGGAGCGACTCTTGCTTGTGGAACTGGAGCATGTGCAGTTGTTGTTGCAGCTGTTCTTGAGGGCCATGCTGAAAGGGTAAGTTCTTGGTACTAATTGATCTTGACATCATTAAGAATATCTTATTTTATCTGCTTCTGTGGTATTTGCAATTTGTTGGTGAATGTATATACTATTCTGATTGTTGTTCCTGTAAACCAGACATGTATTGTTGATTTGCCTGGTGGACCATTGGAAATTGAGTGGAGGGAGAAAGACAATCACGTCTACATGACAGGCCCAGCGGAAGTAGTGTTTTACGGATCTATTCCCCTATAATCAGCACAACATGGATTTAATCCTGTTAGCCAGCTTCTTGAGAACGATGGTAATGTATCATTAGAATAGAATTTTGTTGTACCATCTTCCGACATGTAAAACTAATTCTTGCAATCCGTTAGAAGGTTTATTTGTAATTTCATGCACTATTTTCCATACTGCAGTTATTGATTAGTTTATTAACTTAGATGCAAGTGTTTTTTTTTCTCCAGATAAAAGAGAAGATAGAAATTGTACATTCTGAATGGTTTATAGGGGCTAGTTAAAATGAGTTTCAAAAATACTGAGAACATGGTAACTTATCTGTTGGAAGAGATAAATAAAAGAATTGACTTTTGTATGTGCCGAAAGAGCAGGATTTGTTGTGTGGAAGATTGGATTCTGTTCATTCCTTGACAGGTAAGGAATTTGTAGTCATATCTTGTACAATAACAAAATATATTGCCTGAAGCTTCATCACCATAAGTTTGTAGGCTTGTAGTGTTTTAACACAATGTTATCATTTTGAGTATTTGGCTGCTAGAAATGTCTATGCATAGGATGACAAAAACAAGTAAAATGAAAAGCTTGTATCGCATGTTCTGGTTTATAATTACAGAACCTTTGCTTGAACTATGCTACTGCAGTATTACCCATTATGCTCTTTGTAAACACTTCAACCATGATATATCTAATGACTGGCACGTAAAACAGATTTATTTAATGAAATGGTTCTTTGTAGAGAACATACTGTATGGAGAGAATGCAAGACTCAAAAGTGAGGGAGAGCTGGTGGGAGCTCAAGCTGCCACTAGCACCTAGTGGGATGTCCTTTTCTTTTGAATCTACTTTGATGACTTGTGTCAAATACCAAGATCATCTAAAATCTGACCTGTTGTGAGTAGTTCATTATTTTTACGTTGATTAGAAAGTAAAGAGCTAGAAAGGTCTAGGTTTAGGAGCAACTTCTTTGTAGATGCTGGGGAGATATATCTATAAGGAGCTTTTAAGATGGTATTCTATTCTCTCTATATGCCAATCATCAGTAAAGTATTTATCAAGGTTTAAATATCTTGTATAAGTGTTCAACTCTCTTTAGGAGTATTTGTGGAGAGTTTGTCAGTTTTTTTATACTGCAGTTTGTTGCTTAAGAAAAAAAGATTATTAATAGTAAAAATTTATGAAAATATAATACATACAATGGTTAAAGTTTAAACATTAGTTTTGTAATTGTTTTAAGCATTGTCATGTTTGTTTTGGTGACTGGTTGCAATACTTGCATAAAAAGGGCGTCCCAGCGCTATCAGGCTCTCGATTACATACCATCGTCTGGGTAGGAATTTTACAGAATTTGGCCCAAAAATCCCAAAATCCAAACTTAGCCAAAACTTTTGAAATTGTTTTAGAATTGGCTGAAAATAGCCGTAATTGTCGAAACAATACCGAGATTAGGTTAAACTTTCTAAAATTTATTGGACCTGGCTATATATATATATATATATATATATATATATATATATATATTGACCCTACCTAGACAAGTGTGTAATCGGGATCCTATTGGCGTTGGGACGTTTTTTTTATGCAAGTATTGCAACCAGTTACCAAAACAAACATAACAATGCATAAACAATTTATAAAACTAATGTTTAAACTTTAAACATTGTATCTATTATATTTTCAAAAATTTTTGCTATTCATAATCATTTTTCTTAAGCAATAAACTGCAATATAAAAAAACTGTCAAACTCTCCACAAAAACTCCTAGAGCTGGAGTGGACCCAAACCTGTCCCACACTAAACTGATACCCATTTATCATGCTGTTTTAGAAAGGCATATGATAAGGGCACAACTTTTTTTATTAGGGGGTATCATAGACTAGGAGGCAACACGCATTAGTTGTAAACTCCATTAATGGAGTTAGAAACTTCAGAAATAGTCCCAAATAAGACTATCTATTGTAAACTATTCAAAAAAAAAAAAAACGTGGATTAAGGTTTAGGAATTTGGGAAGGAAGAAGCCCTTTTTTTTAACTTAAAAGTTGTGATGACCCCTATCATTTTTAAAACGATATTTTGGTTATTGAATTATGACCATCTTATTAACATTTTTGTGATGTCCCCTAACAAAAATGGTTGTGCCTTTATCAAAGGCCTTTAGAAACGGGTTGGCTCAAACCAAATACGGTAGGATCGTACATATCAGTATTTGCTGATTTTGTAAACCTTTTATTTAGTTTAACATTCCTTGCACTGCGCCTAAGAAATGTACCGGAGTTTGGTTATGTTGAGAGGGAATGATAGAAATCTATTTATTGCCTTGAAAATATGATTTCCGTTGTGCATGAAGTATCATTTATGTAACAGGAGTGGGTTATGAGTTTTGGTATGACTGCGTTATTTATCAGTTATTAGAGTAGTTATTCCAATATAGCCTGATGGGCCAATTTTGTAATGGATATTATGTGGTGAGTTGCATTTCATGGTTCTATTATCTTTAACTTCTGAGAAAGTTAAAGATTCATCAAATAGTCTGCGATTAAAATTAGATTCAACTGCAGTGGTTGCTTGGTGTTCGTGTTCAAGAGTACAGCAATAGCCTGGGAAGGGGAAGCTCTTATAAAGTAGAAACATTTAATATTGAAAGGAGTCAAATCTGTAAGCATGCTATGGTTCTGTAGTGCACGAGTAAAGCCAAATGAGTACTTCTCTATGATGATAGTGGACCTTGTGAAAAATTGATGCTTTAGGAAGTTTGTAGGATGATTTTCTGGACAGTGCAGATTAAATGCCTTGTTTTGTATGTTTTATGAGTGGTTCGGCAGCTCGGGCCGGAGTGAACAAAATAATCAGATTGATTGATTTAGTTGAGGAAGCTATATTATGGTACTAGAAGAGAAAAAAAGGAACTCATGACCATGCCAAAAACTTCATCATATCTTCTTCGTTGCTGTTTACTGTCCTTTCATTAAGTATTGATAGCTACTGCCATTTTTCACCAGCGCTAAGATATATGTGTATCTATTGTTGGGATGTGTATAGGGAGGTACTAAGCTCATGTTTAACAGGGAGATAAGGATACAATGGGGGAGTGAGAGAGTCACGCCCATATATGTGTATAGGGAGGTACTAAGCTCATGTACTAAGCTCATGTCTTTGGAAGCTGGTCACTCTCTTATCACCAACTACTTTCGTTACTGAGCTATCGAGGCCGCCACTAATGTTTTTAGATTTAAGCTTGCATGGCTAACCGTCTTTTCATTCACATAGAAACAATGGCGAAAGGCACCATCCACTCACACTGAGTGGCTTTCCCCTCTTCATCTCGAGGCTAGACATTGGTACTAATTAGTAGACAGATATTTTTGTAAATAATCCTGTGTCGAGGAATTAATTCCTAGCAAGTAGTATCCACTTGTTGAATGGAACATGTTAGCCTTCTTCCCCCACAGTTTGGGTTTTCTTTGGCTAGATGACTCCACATCTTTCCTTTCTAACATCAACACATAGCCTGCTCTGTTAAGTTGCGAGAATCTCTGGTCTGCAATCTTAGGTGGCTTGTCCGTTTTAACTTTCTTAATTTTCTAATAGGATTCTTTTGAAAAGTATATATGTTTTAGATAATTTCTCAAAAACTTTAATCTTTAGGCATTTATTAAAGAGTTAATTACTCAAATGGTGTCTAAGAAATGTAGTGGTTGCCGTTTTGGTGATCGAACTTTTTTTTGGTTAATTTGGTACCTAAGTTTTGCATTTTGGTTTAATGAGTGCCTGAACTAGATTTCGTTTGTGTTTTGGGATAAAAATCGATAAAAATCGATATGTGATTGTCACGTGGCATATTTTCATGGTTATTTTGTCAATTTTTTGTGTTTGGACTATCATTTTCTGAAAATATTGGTGTTGGAAGAAATTCTACATAAACAAATTGTTTTGTCGAGTACAAAATAACGGCTCTACAATTAATCATAGTCTACGTATCAGTTCGCCATGATAAAAATAATCCTAAAGATAAGGTACGTGATCATCAAATGTCCATTTTAACGATTTTTATGCAAAAATACTAACGGAATCTAGTTTAAACATTTTTTAAAACCAAAATGTAAAATTTGAGTACCAAATTAACAAAAAAGAAGCTTAATCACCAAAATGATGATCATGACATTCCTCGAACACTATTTTGACAATGAACTCTTTATTTAATTACTCAGTCTCAAATATTAAATTGTCAAGTTAATTAGCTATCGAGCGTATGCATAGGCATCGTCTTTGATATCTGAACTTATTATCGACCTGCTGTGGAGTTGCAAATACTAGCCAGTTGGCAATAAGAGGGAAGGATTTTTTGTTTGGAAAAGAAGAAATATATATCAACTAAATAAAAATATTGATAGCTTAAGTGACAAGTGCTGAAAGGAACAACTCGATGTCTTTCAGTACAAATGTCATATTTTAACAGCATATGAATGTTCTTGTTCCTTGATCTTCTTAGGCGTGGGCTTGGTTACATATTAGTAAATATTTATATTGAATTACATACTCCAATGATTTCCAAGAAGGGTAACTCATGAGGAAAGAGGACACTGGGGACAAGCCTTGCTAATTTGAACTTTCATATAATTCCATACTTACTTGATTTTCTATATTGTCATTCTTAATTCCATATCTAAAAACTTGGTTGACCTTCAGTCTTAACCATAGGCGACCAGAACGAGCATGAAGAACGAGCTGCTCCTCTTGTGGTGTGGGGTCATGCGGCCGCGTTTGAGGCCAGGGTGCAGGTAATTTACCCACCGCAATCGGCAACTCTTGAGACTGACCGAGCAATATTAACATGCTTATGCGGGATTAATTAGCATAGTTTAATTCCTCTAATAATCTTAGCCCAGCCCAGCCCAGCCAAGAACCTGATACTTTTGCTTATGGGGTCATGTCAGTGTCATGTGATTTAAATGGTATCTGTATGACTAGTATCATTTGCATGCAGCTTGTAAGGAACAACAACTGGTAGAATATATATTTAGAAACCTTAATTGCAGCTTACTTGCACTACATGAACAATGTTACCCTATTTGGCTGCATGCCTGGTATTGCATGGGAGTTCACTCTCCTAATTTGGCTTGAATTTGGAATGCCAAAACCTAGTTAGCTCCAGTTTTTGTTGTATAGTTTGATGTAACGACTGCATCCTACATGAATTAAACACTACACATGTTGCAACAATCCTAAATTAAGGATTATATTTCACTTATAATGTTAGTTAAGTTGGAATGAGGAATATCATATAGATGTAGATAATAAACTGTGTGCTGAACTTCTGATTCTGAGTGACTTAATTGGCTGCTTTAGAATCTTAGATAATGTTTTGAGTGTGTTTGGAGAAGACTTAACAGTAATACTCCTCGATGACTATTAAGGTTTTGGGAGAGGGAAGAAATGATCTCTACCTGTGTCATCTTTTTCTATAATTATTGAGATACTTTCATTTTTTTTTCTTAAATTTACACACACACACACACATATATACATAAATTTATGCTCAGGATAACTAAGTTTGACAAAATTACGTAAAAGATAACAAAGTTTGAGAAATGCAAGGAGAGGTACAAGACGTCATTAATTACTATGGACGGTTTGGTTGCGAGACCGCCAGTAGCAATGGCAGCTTGGTTGTCTGAGTGCATGCACTCGTTCTGTCAATAGTAATGTCGGTCTCACAACCAGCGGCGGACCCACTATGGATTATGGGGGGTCATTAATTACTATGTACACTCACTGTAGAACAGTAAAAGGCTATAAGCCTACCGTAGTACCCTCCATCCCTACACCGTGTACTACACGACATTGCTTGCTGGCTTGTTGCCATTACAAAATATATAGCATTGCACAGTGTACTAACTGTTCTTACTACCGCCCCATCCCTCCAACGACCCCATCTCTCCAAGCAAAAATATTCTGAAGTTCCAACTCCAAACAAGAGTTAAGAACAAGAATCAAGAGTCCAAGACCGTGCACAATTGCACTTCCAGGCTTCCAACTCCAACTCCAGGTATATTCTTACTCTTTTTTTTTTTTTTTTGTTAATTGCAACACTAGAAAAGTTATTCTCACTATTCTTACTCAGTTACTCTCTTGTATAGTTTTATATGTTTTAAAAAAAAGGAAAAGAAAATGAAACATCTGCCGCTTATAGCAACGTCAAGAGCATGAAGTTTTTGAAGGAATAAATAGATTACAGAGAATAGAAAAGGGCTACTTAACCAACTGTATACATATAACAACTTAGTCAACTTTGTTACTTTAAGACTTTAAGTTCCAAACATTTTGTTATACTTGTAACAAAGAAACAAAACCTAACCCAACCCAAAGCCCTCTTTCCAAACTGAGCAATGAAGTAGGCAGGAAACACCCCAACTTTCCTTGTGAAATACTTTTATTTCTATGTATGCTTAAAAAATATAGCCACATTAATGCTTTAAAAAATACGATAGCCACTTTTATTTTTATTTATGCTCCAAACATTTTTATTTCTATTTATGCTTTAAAAAACATAGCCATATTAGTTAAGTACTTTGCTCATTACATTAATAAAACCTAATACATGTAACATATTATTAATTTGGAAAATACGATAGTTCGGGTTATTAAAATGGGAGATAAATTAGGTTTCATTCACTATTTCAGGATGCAAATTTTTTTCTTTCTAAGGTGTTGACACCAAAGTCTGCAAATGTGAATGCTTCTCCTAGAAATCAACAAGAAGTTAATCACTCCACTCCTCTTGTACTCCCTCAAGTCCCTCGTATAGAGATCAACTTGAACGAGCTTCCTGCCGATCCTGGATTAAGAAAGAATATTCATGAATATGATGTTAATGACAAAGAGAAGGTTTGACGATGGTATTTACAAAAGGACCATGTCAACCTAGAAATCATCGTTTTTCGGGGTCACTATTTTCTGGAGTCAATCGTAGTTTTGTTACTGCTTGGTTTGTGGAGTACGATTGGTTAGAGTACAGCATATCGAAAGATGTTGCCTATTGTTTGGTTTGTTATCTATTCAAACCTAACTACGGGCAACAAGGCGGTGATGATGCATTTGTTGGAGAAGGGTTTATAAATTGGAAGAAGAAGAGTAGATTCGGTATTCATATTGGAGCTCATAATAGTACTCATAATCAATATTCAAAGGCTTACAGTGATCTACTAATTCAAATACAACACATAGAAGTTTGTATGTTTAGTCAATTCGAACAAGTTTAAGCAGATTATCGTATTCGATTGACTGCATCAGTTGATTGCATTAGCTTTCTTCTAAATCAAGGTTTGACTTTTCGTGGACATGATGAATCTGAGGATTCATCAAATCAAGGTAACTTTCTAGAACTCCTACGTTTTTTGCCGACCACAATGAGAAAATCAACAATGTTGTATTGAAGAATGCTCCTGAAAATCATAAACTGACATCGCCTAGAATTCAAAAAGAGATTGTTAGTGTCATTGCAAGTGAGACTACAAATGCAATCATTAGAGATGTTGGTGATGGTTTATTTGCTATTTTAGTTGACGAGACATGGGATATATCTGTGAAAGAACAAATGGCTATTTACGCTTTGTGGATGATAGATGATTCATAGTTGAGCGCTTTCTTGACATTGTACATGTAAGTGATACTACTGCCGTATCACTTAAGGAAGCTATCGAGGTCCTCTTTTCTAGTCGTGGATTGAGTTTATCAAGTATACATGGGCAAGGTTATGATGGAGCAAGCAATATGCGAGGTGAGTTCCATGGTCTTAAAGCTTTGTTTATGACGGAGAATCCCGCTGCCCATTATATTCATTGTTTTGTTCATTAATTGCAACTGACACTTGTAGTTGTTGCTAAAAATCATACAAAGATTGATGCATTCTTTGATATTGTAGCACTTTTGTCAAACGTTGTTGGAGCCTCCTGCAAACGGAGAGATCTTCGAGAGAGAAACAATTTGAAAAGCTTATTCAAAGAATTGGCGATGGAGAAATATTGACCGGGAGAGGTTTGAATCTAGAAACAACACTGAAACGACCGGACGATACATGTTGGGGTTCTCATTTTGGCACACTAGTAAGTTTGATCAACTTATTTTCCTCGATAAATATTGATGTGCTCTTGGTTATAGGAGAAGATGCACATGATGTGACTCACAGAGTTCAAGCAGATGATCTATGTGAGAGAATTCAAACTTTTCAGTTTGTCTTTTGCTTACACTTAATGAAAATGATCTTGGAAATTACCAATGACTTGTCACAAGCATTACAAAGGAAAGATCAATATATAGTTAATGCTATGAATATTGTGAAAATAACCAAGCAAACACTCCAAAGAAAGAGAGACAGTGGATGTGAATCATTGTTAAATGAAGTGTCTTTATTTTGCGTAAAATATGGAATCGGAGTTCCAAACATGGAAGCCAAGTTTGAAGTTCATGGAAGATCACGTCGTAATGTTGAAGAATGCATAATTTTTCACTATTACCGTGTTGAATTATTCTGCTCGGTTATAGATTTGCAACTTCAAGAATTGAATAATCGATTTACTGAGGTGAATACAGAGTTGTTGTTGTGTATGTCATGTCTTGATCATGACGATTCTTTCTCTGCATTTGATATGGATAAGTTAATACGATTTGCTGAGCTTTACCCCTCTGATTTTGATGAAGATGCTTTCATGTCTTGGATATCAACTTTCAAACTATATTGAGGACGTCTGCACAAACGAGCTATTTTCTGATGTTACAGGGATTAGTGGACTTGCTAGAAAAATAGTTCAAACCAAGAGGCATCGACAATATTCATTGGCATTTCTGCTTATGAAGTTGGCTTTAATCTTACCCATTGCGACAACAACAATCGAAAGAGTATTTTCAGCCATGAAAATTATCAAGACACAGCTATGCAATTGACTTGGAGATGAGTTCATGAATGACTGTTTGGTCACTTACATTGAAAAAGACATCTCAGAGACTGTCAGCAATGAAGACATTATTCAACAATTTAAAAATATGTGTAACCGGAGAGGAGTACTCTAATCTGAGATTAGTTATCTTGTTTTTTTGTAAGACATGTATCTTGATTTTTGTAAGACATGTGAAACTAAATACATGCATCTTATTTCTTAACATGTGATTTTATTTTTAGAATTTCTTTAGTTGACCCCCCTCCCCCCTCTCTTAAATTTCTACGTCCGTCCCTGCTCGCAACTGTACCGTTTGCTAATGGAGGCATGCGTAGTAATGACATTCTATACAATCTCTTCTTATATTTTCCAAACTTTGGTATCTTTATGTAATTTTGTCAAACTTCGTTAGCTTGAGCATAAGATTCTAATGACCTCTAGCTTAAGTGGCTAGTGTGAAGGCATGAGATCCAAGTGGACAGTGTTCAAATTCCAGTGGAAGCGATCATGAATAATTACATGTTTTATATATATGTGTGTGAATCTTTTTATTTTCCCGCTTGTTATTAATTAATAATTATTATGGTCTACATTTTAAGAGAAAAACATGGTTTATCCTTGTCATCATGTTGCACGAAATCATCATTTTGCATCTAGTAACCAGAGGTCCAGAATACCCAATTAAGATTTACTGATCGGAGAAACAAAAGTTCATGGCAGTCAACAACCTAAAGTAGTTAACTGAGATTGTGTCATAGTGTTTCTCTCTATTAAAGCCAATCTGTCAGCCTTATAATTTAATTATTCACATCTTGAGAAGCCATTAAAGATTTAGGATTGAAGTTGTTGGCATTCTCAACATTGTATTAACAAGTGTGTGTGGTTCTTGATACTTTTGAACCCCTCAAGTTGGCATTCATAAAAACCATGAAAAGACAAGGCACATTCCAGCAGATCTGCAGGGAAACTTCCTTGGAAGTATGATGTTGCTAGGACCAAGAAGAAGAAGCTTGCTTTTGATTTGGAGATGAAAAGTTAAAATTGTAATGGAGGACAGAAGCTAACATTAATGGAAAGGTCCCTAGAAATATTTGTAGAAGATGACAGACATTACTCATTGTTGTCTTCTTTTGTTTGCTTTGGTGCATAAAGCATCCCATATTGGGCACCATCTGAGCACTGAAAAGGTGATATATTATTTTGATCCTCCATTGTGACTTTTATGGCATTGTTAACAAAGTTTACTGATTTCTTTTTCTTTTCAAATAATATACATCAAAAGTGATTTTTTTTAATAATAGGAATCCGTTTTCCTAGCAAACGCATCAATCGACACTCTCAAGCGGGATCATTAGCAATCGGTTATGGAATAAATACAATAGACATCCTTTCAAAAGCGCAAAAGAGAATCTAAATTCATCGATCAGCAACCCTCATGTGCCATATCTTCACCCAAAAATCCGACAACGGGACTGTAGTTTCCTACGCTTTTTGAAGCTCTACCTATGGTGGAGCTGGTTGATTAAAGAAGAAGGGCAAAGTAAAAAAGCAACCGGACGCACACACATAATTTTGCCCTGGGCAATGAAGATAGAGAATTTGTCCATTACAATATCATTATCACAAAGCATACGATTTGTTTTTAAGAAGACTAACCGAATTGGACGGAAATGACGGTTTGCAAAGAGGTATACTCGTAGAGCAGGAAGATGGGCAAAGGGTAACGTAGAAAAATGTGATAAAATCAATTGTTTTGGCCTTGAGCAGAGCACACATAAGGCAAACATGAAACTTGTACCCTTTGGGTGTCGCTTCTTAGGGTTTTAGCTTAACATCAATAGACATTATTGGCTGGAAGGAGGAAAGCAAATGCATGAAGACCTAAAGGGCCGAAATAAAGATGGATACTAGAAGAAGCAAAGCTTTGTAAACTCGATAAGAGGAAAAAAATCGACAAGTGGCTTATAGCTAGAATGCCGAATACTTTATAAAGTGGGGGAAGCGTAGCTTAGCGAGCTTTAGTTGCCCTTAAAAGCCGATACATGCCTATTGATCTCGAAATTATCCGGTTTCATGAGTGAGATGGTTTACGAGTTCCCTTTTCTTTATTTAACGTTCTCATATGCTACTTTTCCTATTGGAACTTCACTTTCTACTTATTGAACTTTTACTAATCTATTAGCCCCGGATGAAAGTGCAATTACAGCTGGTAAATCAGATCAAACCATTCTTCAAGCTTTTCTAATCACTCTCTCAAATTCAAACGGTTCTTAAGTTTACATATTGTATTATACACTTCTTGCATAGTTTTTGTAATATCTCATACCGCACAGTGCGTTATGGTGATTTAATGATTCGAGCAAGTATTGATTTGAGTTTGGTTTCATGTACATGTTTACGCAGAACTCTTTGAGGTCAATATTTTTTTTTGATGGCAGAAGCACAAAGTCAGCATCATAGATGGATCAATGGGCTAGTTCAGAGCAGTATAAAGATAGCAAAATTTGAGCGATGGTACAGTCTTCCTCAATCTGGTCGGGTCGGATGATTGAGAAACACGACCTACTCGCATGGTTATACCAGTTAAGTGGACCGTGCTTTGCATTAGACCACAGAGTTAAGGAAGTAGGCTATGTCGGCTCGACAGAACGATAGGTAGATAAGTATAGGTGGGCGGGCTTTGACCTTTCTTCTCTACTTCTTCATGATTTAATAAAACATATTCTTGCATATAACATCGGAGATTCAATGTGCGTGGTTTGAATAAATAGAAGTAACTTATGTTAAACACTAAGAACATTGAACAAGTATCAGAGCATGATCAGTGCACGAGTATCGAACGGTAATGCTTCATGTACGAAGCGATGCAGTTATGGCGCAATGACACGAAACTGTAATATCGGAGCGCGCATCAGAGCACGAGAATCATAAGAACGCTTCATCAAGCGAAGCAAGAAGTTGTGGCGCAATGCCACAGACCTGTCGGTATGCGAAAGGTGGAAGCATGCATCTGTGCACGAGTATCAGTAGAACGCTTCGTCAAGCGAAGCGCACAGTTGCGGTTTAAAATTGTACAACTGTGTCGGAAAGGGGCATAGTGCCTACGAAATTATCGAAAGTTGTATGGCACTTACGGAACACTGTGTCGAGAAGCGGCATTGTGACTCGGTATGTTGGAGCCTACGGGTCGCAAACCGGAACATTGATCGGTTGATACCATGAGTATGGTATTGTAGGGCGAATAAACACGTACCTCGCCGTACTTACATTCAATACCATGCTTGTGTTTTGTAGTTACCTATTCACGCGTTGCATGGTCATGTACAACATGTGCACAAGGTTTCGACTTTCCTCGAACGGGCGCTCCGGGAACTGGGACCGTTCGACCTAGGAGGAAAATATAGTACTTCAGAGAACGGTACAACAGGACATCCATTGAGACGTTGCAAACTTCAGATGGATGGCATATCACATACCTCGAAACGTGCTTCGGCACATGCATTGTGGACCTACAGTCGACTCGGATTGAGAAGGCACGCGCAATGCTACGATTAGTCCTTCATGGTGTCGATATCACCAATGACCTTCATATAGATAGTACGCATAGCGTTTCAGGCATGAGCGATGAGTATTCACCATGCATCAGTTCAAAGGTGAGTACATCGGTTATAAAAATAAGTTATGGTCAAGTGACGCGGTTTAGTATGCATCTCTGTTTTACTTACGCGATCAAATATAACATTCGTACATATTTACGTGAATACACTGCTTGCATGCGTACATGCTTACGTGACTACAATGTTTACCATATATACATGTTTTTTCGCTTTCGATATATACCATGAACGTGAACTAAAATTCATCTAGTTCTAAATAGAAAGATCACCATATAATATGTATGTTTCACATGATTACTTAGTGTCGGTTTAGGCGAGTGGGTTAACTCGCTCACCAGTACAAGATGTGTACTGATACCCAACCCCCCAGGTACGAATGGTCGCTCTGACGTACCAAAGGTGTTGGAAGCTCGAATTAGCAACATACATGTGTTCGACCGGGATGCGTGCTTGGATACATGTTGCATGGAACGGTGAGATCCTTTATGAGTAAGAGAGATCAATGAGTGTTGTAAGCCAAATTGACATATTCAATGGGGCTATTCAGAGCCTTTGTAACCGTTGCAATTATCAATAAAGAGTTTCGCTTCGTATACTGTGTGTTTCCTCTTATGACTATATTTCTTTCGCTGCGACATAGTCGAACGATTATAACCATTATGTTTTTTTTTGCCATGTGCGAGTGCAATCTAGACTCGTATGAGATCACGCTCGGGGGACTATTATTGACTCTGCAGAGTCAGGACGTGACAATTTTCCATGCTTTATACCTTCCCTCCTCTAAATTGAGCCAGGCATGGTGGTGCATAAGCATCCAATCGACACAATATTGTTGGGATGATCACCATTCGTATGTCCTCCGAGTCTCAAAGACTTTACTGATCACTCTCTCAAATGACTGACTTTCATGCAATAAAAGTAGGAAGTTTCTTCAAACCCAGTAACCAGCCTAAGAATAGGCACCTTTGGGCGTTAAGGTTGAGTCTTAGCTGATTTGGGTGGTAAGCATGACATGATTTTGGATGGATTGGCCAAAAGATGCCAGGGACAAGTCGATTGTCTTTTCTGAGAGTATGCATAACTGAAATCGAAGGTGGAATTCTGGGGTTGAAGAAGGTCCCAATTAAGGGTTCGGTTGTTCGCCGATGAAAGTGATACGTGAGTTAGGTTTTCGAATTCAGGAAAGTGAAATATCTAACTTTAATTTGAGAACTAGTCAGATCAGCCTTACTACAACAAGGCTACGGGTAAATCCTTCTTTTTTCAAAATAATGAACGACTGCAATGACACATGACCTATATCTAGTCTGTTCAAGGAAGTCATTCTCTTAAGGAGAGAAGATGATGTCTCGCTTCATTTGGCGAAGCAACGAGTTCATGAGTGATGAACGTGCTATCGAGCAACAAGTGAAGTGCTCATAGGGAGAGCCATCTTCCTAAATGACTTTTCTTCCAGAACCTTGGGATAAAATTGAGCGAGTCGACAAAGTCTAGTCTTCCACAATATAGTATGGCTAATTCCTTGCTTCAGTTGGACCAATTTGTTGTACATAATCTCGTACTCCACTGGAAGATAAGTTGGATCATGTTCAACAATCCAATAACTTGGGATCACATCTTTTGTTGTTTATATTGCTTGAAGTGATTGTGACGAGTTAAAGCAAAATGCCGATTCGAAAAAAAAGCATAATGGGCCATGTAAAGAGCGCAAAAGCTTCCTTTAGACGCCTTGCCTTGATAACAAACACAACGCTAAAATTAAAAATGACCTCCTATATGCACGAGAATGAGAGAATTTTTGTGTGCTCTAGCAGGAGCAGTTGACATTGAGCTTCAAAAGCAACCGATATAAATCTTATTTGTAATGCCCCGTTCCACGTCGGCATTATGTATCAAGGTGAGTGGGCAAAACTTCATTCTCTGATTCTTGCACGCCTTAATAATGAATCTGAGTTTTTAAATGCTTGTTTTTATAAGAGAATGATAGAACCTGCCTTGCATGCTAATAAGTGAACTCACCTAGCTTGTCTTTGAAACAATCATGTCTGCTTAACTAAGAATCCTGAAATGCTTGTCTAAGACTAAGAGTTTGCATGAACATGTTCCACTATCGCCTATGCTCCGAGAGAACCATATCGTGTGCTTGAATGTGTTCAAAGATAAGGCGGCTTGCCCCGTAACAAAGAATATGGTCTGATGGTTCGTCTCGTTTGCATCCTAAAGTTTATTTGATAGTGTTTCATGCATTCACATCGGTCGAACAATGGCTATTGGTGGAGAGCTGAACCATGTTTCACGGCTGCTACAGGGATAGTGGAAAGCAACCATGTGTCACAGCTGCCAATAACATCAGATAAATGAGTCATTGGTTAGCTGGATCAATCGCTGCCGATCCTGAGATACTCGGGGACCGCACTGCATATAAGATAGTTCATTATGTTGGCTTGGATAGAGGACCGCCCCTAGATATGCATTTGTTCCTAGATGTGCATTTATCCCTAGTGTCTTTGAGTATAGCTCACGAGACACGCTGCGCACACCCTGAAACAGAACAATCGGCTTGTCTTGCTTATATCGAATATAAAACTCTGTTTTTAAATATGTTTCCAAAATAATGTAATATGATTCCGTTCTTCTGCTGCATGTAACGAACATAGGTAAAACTAGAAAGATCACTAGTAATATAATATTTTATAACATGATTACTTAGTATTGGTTTTAGTGAATGCTTGCTTCTATTCAGTTGTTTATTCTCACCAGTACTTATAAAAGTGCTGACCCACCAACAGTTTACTTGTTTGCAGGTACTGGATCGTCCGAGGGAGCGATAGGCGTGCCTCATCCCCAAGACCCAAAAATTCTGGTTTCGATTACCTCGAGTTTCTTTCGTATAGAGGGACATAATGTATGGAATGATGCCTTTGTAAACAGAGAACCCAATCCCTCGATTTGTCCCGAATACTCAGTTGGCTAAATGCATTGCATTGCAACAATGTTCTCCCGCTGCTTACTCGATTGATGCGATGATAGCCAAACTCTAACGATATTGCCTTGTGCGGGCACAACCCCAGTCTCACATGACATCACATTCCGGTATCAAACGGCCATACGTGCCCCGTCGGGAGCGCCGAGGCGCGGTGATTAGCGTCCGGTGCACCGAGGCACGGTGATTCGCATCCGGTCCGGCGGTAGGGAACGGTGGTCGAGCGGCCTTTGGGGCCAGGGCATGACAAGCGTTTCAGGATTCTTAGTTAAGCAGACATGATCATTTCAAAGACAAGCTAGGCGAGTTCACTTATTAGCATGCAAGGTAGGTTCTATCATTCTCTTATGAAAATAAGCATTCAAAAACTCAGATTCATTATTAAGGCGTACAAGAATCAGAGAACGAAGTTCTGCCCACTCACCTTGATATATATTGCCGACGCGGAGCGGGACATTACATCACGCTAGTGCGGCATCACGCCCAGATGGGTCAAGCGATCGCCCCGCGGGAACGCTGTCGCGGTGATTCTCGCCTAGCGGGACGGTCGATTTGCCTGCGGGAGATCTGGGCATGACAGATTGGTATCAGAGCTTGGCTATACGCCTTTGGACTTTATTTCGATTTTCTCAGTTTCGAAAGCTCGTCCGTGGGTTATGTATGCACACACTCTCTCAATGTCCCAAACGGAATATTCCAACAATGAGTCTAAATACTTTCGAAAAGTATATTTGAATGATATGATTGCTTGTACAAAATTGTAATGCGATTGGCCTTTGCGCCAGCCTATGCTAGACCCTTTGGGAATAGACTCGTGCTAGAATTGTGACTTATGTGCGAACCCGAATTGCCTATACATGTTTGCCCAACTGCTTATTGCAAAATTGAATATTGCCCGAACAGTTAGCTTTGCACACAACCTTTTGGCTAAGTTATGCTGAGTATCGCGCGCCAAGATCCTTTGGTACAAGGTAGTTGCAACGAGATTTGGGTATCGAATTGGGATTTACGGAAATGAAAATCGATATCTTGGTTAAGAAAAACATGTTGGAAACTTGGAGGATTGTATAAGCAATTTCGGATTGAAACAAACGAATTGAACTTGAATACAATATCGCTCAAATAGAAGTTAGCCCGAAAATGAATATCTTGGTTCGATGAAAGAGATGAACGATAATGGATTTGGCTTGGATTTTGGAAGAACGATCTTGAAATCAAGTTTGAAACGGTAACTCTCGAAATCAGTCCCAACGAAAATGGTTATCCTACGGGAGTGCCGACGTGGTAATTTTACGTACGGCGGGGATGATCGAACTCACGGGAACATGTTGGTAATTATTCCAAACGAACTCGATGAATAAAATGTATCAAAAGATGGAATAGACTGAACGGTAGCATTAAAGTTGGATGATTTTACTAGATGAATAATAATCACAGCATGAACAGATATAACATGATGGAGCAAATGAAAATATAAGGTGTCTCGATCATGGCGAAGATAACCATAACATTCAAACGTTCTTGTCTTGTGCGAGCGTAACTCTATGCTTGTGCATCCGTCATGTCCGGATTTGGACGATTACCCAGCGGGAGTGTTGACGTGATGATCTCACATCCAACGAGGGTGATCGAACTTGCGGGAGACCGAGGCGTGACAACTTATGGATCATTTTGACTTTGGTTCGTCACGGTAAGACGAATTTGGGAATGTAAGTGATTAAAAATATTTCGATGGATAAGTGTAAACCACCTCATCCAAAATTAGGCCTACTTGGCTTAGATAGAGAGGCTAGGGCTAGTTTGAATCCAATTAGAAATAGAACACTGTGTTTTAGATAATTTTATAATAATTATATCACTTAGTGCACCTTACCGTTGCTTCGATAATTGGAGCACTATACTAGCCATTGTCTTCCTATAAATTTTACACCCTTGTCCTAGACGTGCCAGTCATCTATTATAACCTTTGTGTAACTTATAACTATGCTCTCTTGTGCTACATTTTAGTCGCACAATATTTGTCGTAGACGTTTATATTTAATTCTAAATAAATTTAACTTTGTATCCTTGTACGTTCCAATCGAAATTAGAGACACAATCTTGACCCATTTTGTGCAACCTTAATTATGATAATATTTTATTCTGAGCCCTCTACGTCCATGACACTGGTGTCCCACCTAATTTTAATTCCATGTACTTCTAATTAATTTTAGAACACCGTTTGCATTAATTTTAATTAAATTAATCCAACTTCCATCTTTGTGCAATTTTCTAATTGTTGGGCACTTTTATGCAAAAATGCATTGAGATGTCCACACCATTGCACACAACACATGAAGAAATCCATTTTACCTTTATGTGAATTTTTCCCATAATTTTTGGAGTGTGTAGCACTTAACATCACCCCCTCATCAATTCCTAGCCATGCATTTCAAACCATGCAATCCTAGCCCTCCAAACATCCCCATGTGAAGCCAAGCCCATCCCAAGGATGTTGACCGGCCCAACACCCTAGGTCAACACCCAACCCTACTTTTCTATATATATAAATAATTATTTTCCTTAATTTTTCATCATCCACATCACCAAAGCCATCACCTATGCAAACCTAAACCTATATAGCCGAATCCCCATCTCCCCTTCCTGTTCATCTCCGTCAACCTCCCTGTCAACCCCTCGCCGGAGCAGCCGCAATCGCCTGAGCACCACCCTGTCGACGACTACACCCCGCTGCTCGTCGCCAGTACCACCACCTCCCATCGTCATCGTCCCCGCATCACCATCTCCCCCTTTCTCCTGCTGCCATTGTCCTGACCACGCCGGAGTCGCCTGCGCCGAGCCGACGACAGCCCGCGGCCATCTCCATCGCCCTCGACGAACCCGACCGCCTGAAGCTGACCCGACACCGCTGAACCTCTCCTCCCTATCTCACCATCCCTCGATGACCCGGCGTTCCTCCTCCGTCGCACCACCTCTTCTCCTTGTGCTCTCCATCCCCGGCCAGTCCTTCACCGGAGCACCGCCAACACCTCGCCTCGCCTCACCTCACCCGACCTCTGTTCTCCTCCCATCATCGATAACCCGACCACCGTCACCGTCTCCTCTCATCCCCACAGCCTGACCTCTCGATGAACCCAGATTCCGACCACTACCGCCATTAACACCACCGCAGTCCTCTCCTCTTCCCTCCTTCCTCCGGCCATCCACAGTTGGACCAGCAGCCGCAGCCGAGCCACCTCCCCGAGCGTCGAGCAGCCTCCTCCGCCTGAGTCGACCCTCTCCCTCTCTTCAACGATCCCGACGCCGCTGCACCTCGCCTGAGTTCTCCCTTCGACTTCATCTCCTCCCATCAGCCTCGCCGACCCGCCGGACCCCTCTGCAACACCACCACGACCGACTACGACTCCTCCCTGTTCCCCGGCCATCTCCCCGCTGTCCCCAATGTCTTCACCTGTAACACCACCATGACCGCCCCTGAGCCGTTCACCACCACCACTCCACCTCCCTGACCTCACCTGAGCCGTCGAACCTCGGCAGACTTCAATCATCATCCCTTCATTATCATAACCTACATCATCATTATCATCACCATTATCAACCTTAATCATCATCACCTTAATCATCATCACCAAACATTATCACCATCATCGTCGTCATCGTGGATCCGTCACCCTCGCCGAAGACGACCTGCAGTAGTTACTCCCGATCCTCATGCCCGTGCATGCTAACCCCGAGGTTTGAACCTGTCCCTCTCCTTTCATATTGTGTATGTATGCTTGTGTGAATAGTGTAGGGTTTTAGCATATTAGTTCAGCTAGTTGTTATGAGTTCAGACCGTGTTGGTTAACCTATAGACTAGTGTGCGTGTGTGTAGGATATTTAATTGGTACATATACATTATGTGGTAATTGATGCTA
This sequence comes from Iris macrosiphon, assembly GCA_036927795.1. Taxonomy (NCBI): domain Eukaryota; kingdom Viridiplantae; phylum Streptophyta; class Magnoliopsida; order Asparagales; family Iridaceae; genus Iris; species Iris macrosiphon. Next base: position 356,380,377 of record JAYESA010000004.1, read on the forward strand.
GTACTAGGTATGACTATATTATAGATGCTGAGTGACCATAAGTGTTAGTAGTAGATACCATGTATTTACATTTGACCGTATGACCCGTATGCGTACACGTACGCGTATGTATAATATATATATATATATATATATATATATATATATATATATATATATATATATATATATATATATATATATATATAGGTATTGTATAAGTAATTAAATACTAGTACTAGGTGTGACTATAATATATTGCTGTATGCCCCTAGGATAATTATGGATATCCCGTAATAACGTTTGACCAAGTGACCTTAAGAACTTGTGAGTTGACTGCCTTGTGTATATTAACGTACTGGCTTAGACACATGTTAGTTGACTATCTGATTGTGCACAACACTTGAAGACGTGACACCCGCATAATTAGACGCACATTTGACCCTGTTAGTTGACCAGTGTCACCCCTAGCGTACCCTCTGAGTTCAGTGTAATTATGGTTGTGTATGTGCTAGTGCAATGGCTGATGTATTATATTATATTATATGTATATATGACCCATTGGATTATTCTGCGCGACTTCAGGAGCAAGTTATTGTTACTACGCAGCTTTCTTGCCAGGCAAGTATACCTTGCCATTATACTATAATTTATATTCCATATGATGCATGCATTTTATTTCTGTTATTTAGTTCATATATTTTAACTGCTATATAAACTGCGCGTCTAAGAAAACATGGGTGCAACGATGGTGTCGTCGTATTCTGTTTTTATTATGTATATGCATGTTGACCTAGTTTATGAGACCACCCCATTATCATGGGACATTCATAGGTTTCATTGGCTGTGACACAGCTGTTACACGAGTGTGAGTCTCATGTAGGACATAGACTTGCGTGACAAACTGACCTCCTGTACTTATGGGACGTGCGTTAGGGAATAACTGCTGTTAGGATTTGCATGTTAGAAGACTTGACAGTTATTAGAGGTATTATCGTGTCATGGATATGACATGCTTAGAGCATGGGGTGGGAAGAACAACGAGTAAGGCATTTGGGCTCCTTTGCACTTTTCTTTTTGTAATCCGTATGCTCTGTCGGAGATACGCGGCGGTGATGACCCATATATATTACTGGCGGCCTCTGGCGTTCAAAAGACGACATACTTTGTAGGCCCCTGATTCTTCGAAAGAATTATGCCAATCCTATTTATGGCCAGATAGCCCACGTGTTGGAAAGTTGTTCTCAAAATGCATTTCACATAGATGGTTAGGCGACCCTTGTATGTTTATTTTACAGTATTTATTGGCATGCTTCTATGTATCTTGTTATGTCCCTCTGAGGACCTGGTCTCTTTCCAGGTGTAGATGTTCATGACGTAGCAGGAGCGCAGATCCGGACTTGCTACTTATATTTCGAAGAGGTCTTCTCTTCGAGCCTCGTGATTATTAGTTGATGTATTTGTTTTATTTATTTTATATTCTAGTTTGGCAGTGGATTTGTTTCCACCCGACCTTCATCCTTTGATACCTCATATTAAGATTTAGTTACATAGTTATTGGTTATTTATCTATTTATGATTTCTGTGGATGAGATTTAGTTATGACCTGTTACTTGTGATAGTTTATACCACTTGTGAATTATTGATCATAATACAGTGTACGCATGTGTTATGGTTTTCATATATTAGAGTTGTCATATACATGTGGCTGGCATGCTTACGTGTTCCTAGTCCTACGTATTTTGGGACTGGGGTGTGACATGTTTTTAGTGGTGGCTCATGCAGGTCGAGAGTATATTGTCTCGGTTACGTTACTGTACCGAGCAAGCCTACAAATAGGATTAGAGTATAGGATCTCATTCACATTTGACTATGACTCACCTTCCTTCCAATCCGTTCTATTTAAATGATTGCATCATGCTTGATTCATGTACTTCCCTGATAGTTCCTTGAGTATAGCCTTTTGCTAGAATATAGGAATCCGTGTTGTTAGGATGATAATTAGGGTAACTTTTCTATTAAGAATACAACTAGAATATTAGTACATCACTAAGTTCAGAATACCTAATGAACCCTAGCAACCATTACCTGTAGATTGATTGACCATTATCCCTTGATAATTAGGGATGACTTGAGAGTGGTATAGACACCACTAGAGTTAGTTAGAAATTTGACCATAATGTTTGACCCTAGTATTGAGTAACCAATAGAAATCCAAGGTTGGATATTAGGACTAACCCTAACTTTCATAGTGAGATAGTATTAGAGAACTATAAATTTAGATTCTTGTCTTGATATTAGTAGAACAGTACCTTAGGAAGCCTAGAGGAATGAATAGAACATTTTTCTTGATCATACCTCGAACACAGAGATTATCATACCATATTTCCTTAGAAAACTATGATATTATCAAGAGTCTCTCTATTTAATTTCATATCTTGTTTCTCCGAAACCTTCACGCTCGCTATTTGTGCGACGACTAATTTTGTTTTTTTTTTCTTCATCTTTCAATTCGTGCCACCTAACCCTTCTGATTGTAGGCCAAATGATTTCATTTTATGTTAGGATATGTTTGCTAGAATTATAGTTTCTCTTGAATTTTAAATTTCTGTGCTTGGTAGTTAGAACTTGATAGTTGAGTTATTCTTTTAGATTACGAATTGATGATTATTCTTTAGTTTTAAATCACGTAATTTGTACCCACACCGCAATACAAGTTATATCCTCTTTCACTTGAGAGCCAGTAACTTTTCTATTCTTACAATTAACACCTTGTTCTATAAGCACTAGGATTAAGACTTAAGATGACCATTACCTTTATAATGTAATAGGATACCCTAATAAGTACCAAGATCTTTTCTGGTGTACCCCAATAAGAGTTTTACTTTATTTACAAGGACAATATTATTTTGTAGAATTCCCTTAAGGCAGTTACAATATTAGTTAATTCTTTTAAGTTGGGTAGTATGCCTCATAACCTAGTATCACATAGTCCTTTTGACCCATTAATGAAGTGTAATTGAATGACACCCACTATAGACTTGCATAAGACGATAGTGTTTATCCAGATTGTAGAACTTTGAAGCCCATACCCCATTTGGTCGACTAGAGACTTAGACAAGGAGTTAATATGGCAATTGTAGAGGTACAATATCGGACGAGTCTTATCTTCTTTGTGAACTTAAAATATTTTGTACCTTCTTTCATTTTAATCCAGCGTACTTATATTTTCTGAACTACCTCGACTTATGCTGCTATTATAGCCTAGTTTTGCAAGCTTATTCTTTTATCGAGCTTGTTCATGACATATGTGTTATTGGGGTCTGATCAACCATACTAATACGTTGTCTAATCAGAATCAGTGTATTACGGTTTGATCAACCTTAGTACATTGGTTTGCTCTTCGCATGACTACTTTACGTGGATTGAAATATATAGTTGACTAGTAGACGAATATATTTGCCCTTAGACATCTCCGAGCATATCATATCAGTTACACAATTGTACTAATATAAGCATGTGAATAGAAATTTACCAAAATAGGATTTCAACCCACAACTGCCATGACAACTCTCTTTTTGAATTCTTTAATCGCTTTGAATCCCGTACTTATATTCTATCACCTCCTCCTTGAACCCCTTATTGATTTCCGTCTTTCCCTATTTTCGGACAGACGAACGCTCGTGCTTGGTATACGTTGATATACAGACATTACTAGATATACCCCATAGGCTAGTCACATTACCTTGTGACTATCTTTTATAATTAAGGGCATATCATATATGATATACTGGTGTTAAAATTTTTGAGGATTGAATAACATGACTAAGTAATTTGATGAATAGTTTTCTTAAATGTATAGCCTTATGTGATAGATGGGTAAATTCTAAGTTGGGTAGAAGTTACATTGTTAACTTGAGGTAAATTTTTTTTAGATTGTAATCAAGTAAGATTAGATAGACAAAACCATGCCTTATTTTAATTTCGAGGACGAAATTATTTTAAGTTGGGTAGATTGTAAACCCCTTCATCCAAAATTAGGCCTACTTGGCTTAGTTAGAGAGGCTAGGGCTAGTTTGAATCAAATTAGAAATAGAACACTGTGTTTTAGATAATTTTACAATAATTATATCACTTAGTGCACCTTACCGTTGCTTCGATAATTGGAGCACTACACTAGCCATTGCCTTTCTACAAATTTCACACCCTTGTCCTAGACGTGCCAGTCATCTATTCTGACCTTTATGTAACTTATAATTATGCTCTCTTGTGCTACATTTTAGTCGCACAATATTCGTCGCAGACGTTTATATTTAATTCTAAATAAATTTAAATTTGTATCCTTGTGCGTTCCAATCAAAATTAAAGACACAATCTTGACCCATTTTGTACAACCCTAATTATGGTAATATTCTATTCTGAGCCCTCTACGTTCATGACACTGGTGTCCCATCTAATTTTAATTCCATGTACTTCTAATTAATTTTAGAACACCATTTATATTAATTTTAATTAAATTAATTCAATTTCTATCTTTGTGCAATTTTTTAATTGTTGGACACTTTTATGCAAAAATGCATTGAGGTGTCCACACTATTGGACACAACACATGAAGAAATCCATTTTGCCTTCATGTGAAATTTTTCCATGATTTTTGGAGTGTGTAGCACTTAACATCACCCCCTCATCAATTTCTAGCCATGCATTTCAAACCATGCAATCCTAGCCCTCCAAACATTTCCATGTGAAGCCAAGCCCATCCCAAGGATGTTGACCGGCCCAACACCCTAGGTCAACACCCAACCCTACTTTTCTACATGTATAAATAATTATTTTCCTTACTTTTTCATCATCCACATCACCAAAGCCATCACCTATGCAAACCTAAACCTATATAGCCGAATCCCCATCTCCCCTTCCTGTTCATCTCCGTCAACCTCCCTGTCAACCCCTCGCCGGAGCAGCCGCAATCGCCTGAGCACCACCCTGTCGACGACTACACCCCGCTGCTCGTCGCCAGTACCACCACCTCCTATCGTCATCGTCCCCGCATCACCATCTCCCCCTTCCTCCTGCTACCATCGTCCAGACCACGCCGGAGTCGCCTACGCCGAGCCGACGACAGCCCGCGGACATCTCCATCGCCCTCGATGAACCCGACCGCCTGAAGCCGACCAGACATCGCTGAACCTCTCCTCCCCATCTCACCATCCCTCGACGACCCACCGTTCCTCCTCCGTCGTATCACCTCTTCTTCCTGTTCTCTCCATCCCCGGCCAGTCCTTCACCGGAGCACCGCCAACACCGAGCCTCGTCTCACCTCACCCGACCTCCGTTCTCCTCCCATCATCGACAACCCGACCACCACCACCACCGTCTCCTCTCATCCCCACAGCCTGACCTCTCGACGGACCCAGATCCCGACCACCACCACCATTAACACCACCACAGTCCTCTCCTCTTCCCACCTTCCTTCGGCCATCCACAGCTTGACCAGCAGCCGCAGTCGAGCCTCCTCCCCGAGCGTCAAGCAACCTCCTCCGCTGAGTCGACCCTCTCCCTCTCTTCTCCGATCCCGACACCCCTGCACCTCGCCTGAGTTCTCCCTTCGACTTTATCTCCTCCCATCAGCCTCGTCGACCCGCCGGACCCCTCTGCAACACCACCACGACCGACTATGACTCCTCCCTGTTCCCCGGCCATCTCCCTGTTGTCCCTACCTTCTTCACCTGTAATACCACCACGACCGCCCCTGAGCCGTTCACCACCACCACTCCACCTCCCTGACCTCGCCTGAGCCGTCGGACCCCGGCAGACTTTAATCATCATCCCTTCATCATCATTACCTACATCATCATCATCACCACCATTATCAACCTTAATCATCATCATCATCACCTTAATCATCATCATCATCATTATCACCAATCATCATCACCATCATCGTCGTCATCGTGGATCCATCACCCTCGCCGAAGACGACCTACAGCAGTTACCCCCGATCCTCGTGCCCGTGCACGCTAACCCCGAGGTTCGAACCTGTCCCTCTCCTTTTATATTGTGTATGTATGCTTGTGTGAATAGTGTAGGGTTTTAGCATATTGGTTCAGTTAGTTGTTATGAGTTCAGACCGTGTTGGTTAACCTATAGACTAGTGTGCGTGTGTGTAGGATATTTAATTGGTACATATACATTATGTGGTAATTGATGCTAGTACTAGGTATGACTATATTATAGATGCTGAGTGACCATAAGTGTTAGTAGTAGATACCATGTATTTACATTTGACCGTATGACCCGTATGCGTACACGTACGCGTATGTATATAATATTCAGATTGGTATATATATATATATATATATATATATATATATATATATATATATATATATATATATATATATATATATATATATATATATATATATATATATATAAGTATTGTATAAGTAATTAAATACTAGTACTAGGTGTGACTATAATATATTGCTGTATGCCCCTAGGATAATTATGGATATCCCATAATAACGTTTGACCAAGTGACCTTAAGAACTTGTGAGTTGACTGCCTTGTGTACATTAACGTACTGGCTTAGACACATGTTAGTTGACTGTCTGATTGTGCACAACATTTGAAGACGTGTCACCCGTATAATTAGACGCACATTTGACCCTGTTAGTTGACCAGTGTCACCCCTAGCGTACCCTCTAAGTTCAGTATAATTATGGTTGTGTATGTGCTAGTGCAATGGCTAATGTTGTATTATATTATATTATATGTATATAGGACCCATTGGATTGTTCTGCGCGACTTCAGGAGCAAGTTATTGGTACTACGTAGCTTTCTTGCCAGGCAAGTATACCTTGCCATTGTACTGTAATTTATATTCCATATGATGCATGTATTTTATTTCTGTTATTTAGTTCATATATTTTAACTGCTATATAAACTGTGTGTCCAAGGAAACTTGGGTATAACGACGCTGTCGTCGTATTCTGTTTTTATTATGTATATGTATGTTGACCTAGTTTATGAGACTCCCCTATTATCATGAGGCATTCTTAGGTTTCATTGGCCGTGACACATCTGTTACACGAGTGTGAGTCTCATGTAGGACACAGACTTGCGTGACAGGCTGGCCTCCTATACGTATGGGACATGTGTTAGAGAATAACTGTTGTTAGGATTTGCATGCTAGAAGACTTGGCAGTTATTAGAGGTATTATCATGTCATGGATATGACATGCTTAGAGCATGGGGTGGGGAGAACAACGAGTAAGGCATTTGGGCTCCTTTGTACTTTTTTTTTTGTAACCCGTACGCTTCGCCGGAGATACGCGGCGGTAATGACCCCTATATATTACTGGCGGCCTCTGACGTTCAAAAGACGATATGCTTTGTAGGCCCCTGATTCTCCGAGAGAATCATGCCAATCCCATTTATGGCCAGATAGCCCACGTGTTGGAAAGTTGTTCTCAAAATGCATTCACATAGATGGTTAGGCGACCCTCGGATGTTTATTTTACAGTATTTATTGGCATGCTTCTATGTATCTTGTTATGTCCCTCTGAGGACCTGGTCCCTTTTCAGGTGTAGATGTTCATGACTTAGCAGGAGCGCAGATCCGGATTTGCTACTTATATTTCGAGGAGGTCTTCTCTTCGAGGCTCGTGATTATTAGTTGATGTATTTGTTTTATTTATTTTATATTCTAGTTTGACAGTGGATTTGTTTCCACCCGAGCATCATCCTTTAATACCTCATATTGAGATTTAGTTACATAGTTATTGGTTATTTATCTATTTATGATTTTTGTGGATGAGATTTAGTTATGCCCTGTAACTTGTGATAGTTTATACCACTTGTGAATTATTGTTCATAATACAGCGTACGCATGTGTTATGGTTTTTATATATTGGAGTTGCAATATACATGCGGCTGGCATGCTTACGTGTTTCTAGTCCTACGTATTTTGGGACTGGGGCGTGACAATAAGTTAGCCTAGAATCTGAAATAAATCACGCGGGATAGTTTCGTGAATGGATACATGAATCAGGTTGGACGACTTGAAGTTATAAATAATAGTTTAGAATCGAATCTTGGTTTGGTGGACTAGACTTGGAATGGATTGGTATTCTATTAAAACATACTTGGGGATTTAGATTATGCAAATCACTAGGCTTGTCCTGCAACTTGGAAATATATTGTGGATTTTCCTGAACGGACTCGTCCCTCATACAAACGAACGTGTTATTGAGAGTAGGAAAATTTGTGCTCGATGTTTAGAAATATGAGTGAAACGAGCTTGGGTAGAATACCCCGTGCAAATGAACAATAGTTTGACCCTAGGAATTGGGGCGAGCATCGTGCAACAAATTTGTACGATGTATCGTGTGCTTGAACCTGTACCTATGACCTTGTGAGCTGACCTAATAATTAGGCAGATGACCCTATGCCGAGTGAATGACCTTGTGTTACCGACTTTACCATATTGCTTGAACAAGCTATAGAACTGGGGCAGCAAGACTTAGGGTTAGACTTGGAACGATAACGTGTGCTATGTTTGATCCGAAAGGATGAACGCTAGTTGGTAAAACCAAAAAGATCGTGCTTAACGGTAGTGCAAATATTTGGTTGGAATAGAAAATAACTTGGGATTTGATTGGCCCTATTGAAAGTATCCTTGTGATTGATAAATGAGAACCCTTGAGATTCTCGCCAGTAGCTTGTCCGATTTTGCTATCGCTATCGCTAAGTTGGTTGACATGCATGTGTTTGAAGGACGCTTCGAATATGTGCACGATCCAGACTCGCGATATGCTAATCTGGATGCTAGTGCAAGTGAATATCCACCTGAACAAGTATAACGACTTATATAAGTTGCCTCAGCTTAGATCGTTAATCAAGATCGATTGAAACGTACTTCGCGTTAAGAAATATGTCCAACGCTAAGGCGCAAATGAGACTGACTCAACATACATACAACACGGCATAAGGACCGAGTAGGAGATTGTGTTCAAATTGGATTTAGTGGTACCAATTCCTACGCTTGCGAAAGATTTGATAGTGCGATAGAACGACCTGTGCTCAGTAAGTCTCGAGGACGAAAATTTTTCTGAGTGGTGTATGATGTAACACCCTGTTTCGCTCAAGCGGACTGCCGATTCAAATAGCAAAAGTGCAATATCCGACCCACTTTGCTCAGGCGAGAATACTCGTTTGAGGCAAAGTATATCCAGACTTTTCCCTTCAGGAGTTCGGCTTAGGATTTCAGAGCCTCGCTCGGAGTATCGCTCAACCGAGGCGAATCATCGCTAAGGTGGGTGGCTACGGTGAGCTTGTCTTTGTTTAGCCAACACACTTAAAATATGGAACGATACATGCTAGTCGCTAGGTGAATCACCCCTGCATGCTAATAAGAATACAACGCACCTAGCTAAGGCAATGATCCCAACTTGTATTGCTTGTGCTAGAACATGGAAATAAAATATTGCTCATATCAGACCCTTGCATGCTACCTTTTCCTTGTGCAACTAACCCTGATATGCCTCGAGTAGATCGATATGAATATGCTCTTCTTAGTGCTCTGTTCACTTGTTTACACTACACGGCCCTAGATAATGTCGCTCAGAAAGTCCCCTTAAGGTTTCACTGCTCGGCTTACCTTCGGGCCCGAGCCAACGTGAATGCTTATATTTATACAAATGCATGCTTGCCTGCTTATATATATTACTTCGTTTCAATGCTTGTCGCATAAACTATGCCAAGATCATGTAACACTGTGCATGTCATGCATTCATCTAGTTATCCTCGGAAGACTATCTAATAGTCATTCCGTGCAAGTATGATCCTGAAAGTATTCGGGACCATTAGGTCACCAAGGCAGTCCCCGAATCAGGGGAATACACCAAGGCAAGTGAATCACTGATTGAGGATTATGTCAAGTATACATCGGAATGATAATCATATCAAGTTTACCTCTGAACGAAAATCATGTCAAGCAAATCAAGAATTCCAGCTCGTGGAGCAAATGCTCAGTTCAGAACAAGAATCATGGATTATCATATCAAGTGTGAAAATGGAATGACCTAGGTATTTGCATATCGCAGACAACTTGAAAACAAGGTCAATTGGTTCCTGCGGACGGTCGCTGGGGCACTGGCACCGATCCGATCCGGACGAAACTCCATGATAGTCGCATGTTTAACGGGACGAATGGCCTACAATGTCCATGATCATTGCGTTGCACGTTATTTCATCCTTGTACTATAACCGTCCTTTATGGCTATGCCAGCGACTCATGTTCATATAAATAAGTCATCCTCGCTTAGCTGCAAAATGCGTGCGAGTCATTGCATTGCATCGAGAATATCTGAAACACCTGAACGATCATAACACAATTGTATGCATAGAGCACTTGAACGTGTCATGCTACATACCTGAGAAATCCTTATAATTCGTGCATCTGAAACGTAACTTCGCTCATAACACTTGTGTTTGCATAAGTTATTTGCCCTGGATTGCATTATATGAATGCTTGTGCTTAAATTAACTTGGTTTGCCTTGGACAGGGAAGGACAAATGGTAAGTTGGTAAGTCTCACCGTGTTTCCTCTTATATCGTACGACACACTATAACACGAGTTAGGCTATTTAAATCTTTGCTATGAAACTGATTCTAAGGCAACTAGAAAGACAACATAATAGTTGGTACACGGAACCTATATTACGTGTTTGGATTTGTCGAGCGGGCGAGTAGCCTCCCCACTAGTGCATTCATGTACTGATAATCTACCAGATTGTTTGCAGGGTACGGGAGAACCTCGTTCGGTGCGGATGCCTTCTTCGTGCGTGCTAAGGCGTGGAGTTCACTCTGAAGCCTTGAAGCGCTGCGTCCGGAACTGAAGCACATATACAAGACATAATATTAGAACATCGCATGTACATCATTCCACAAATGTAGCCACTTGGCACGCTTTTACTGTTTTGCAGAGAGAGAGGCTTGAGTGACTTGTAATCTTGGCTATACGCCGCCTGTAACATTGTTCCAATATCAATAAAGAGTTTATTTTACTTCAATACTTGTGTTATTCAATGCTTCCGCTATTGTTGACTCAGTGAACTTGTTACCAATCGCCTATGCATTTAAAATTCTGCTGCACTCGGACAATCTGTGCGACTCTGTGGCTTAGACCTCTTACCGCCAGCCAATGAACCACGGCCTTGCACGGACGTGGCTCACGCTCGTGCGGCATCACGCCCAGATGGGTCAAGCGATCGCCCCGCGGGAGCGTTGGCACGGTGATTCTCGCCTAGCTGGGACGACCGATTAGCCTGCGGGAGATTGGGGCATGACAGTCACTACCAGAATAGTTTAAATTAGCGATATCTGAAAACATTGCTAAATGGCCTAAAAATGTCGCTAAAATAAATTAGCGACGTAATTAGCGATGTTTTAATAAAGTCGCATTTAAGCTAGTCGCTGATAGGAAAACTATCGCAAAACGTCGCTATAGCGAGGTTTTCTAGCGACGTATTTGCGTCGCTAATATTTTACTTATTAGCGACGTTTAACGACTCATCGTCGCTAATTTAGCGACGTATTTTTTGTAGCTAAACGTCGCAATTTTTTTTAGCGACATTTTGCAATAAATTTAGCGATATTTTATTGACCTGGCAAATACTGCCATGTCAACAATTTAGCAACGTATTCAGCGACGTATTTACCGATGTATTTAGCAACGTATTCATCGACGTATTTAGCGACGTATATAAATATCGCGAAACGTCTATAAACGACACTAAACATCGATAAATTTTCAGTGAAAAAATATAAAATGGTTTCCAAACCAATCTTCCTGCAGTTTATGAATTACTAATTTATATAAATAGACCCGGAGCAACCCTCCGTTGAATTCTCTGTGTTCGTCGACCCCTTCGATGGAACACTCAACACTAGTAAATTAACATACATTTAATATGAATAAAATAAATACCCAGACTTATAATAGTTCATAAAAATAGACAAACCCGGGGCAGCCATCCGTTGAATTTTCTGCGTATGAAATATCATAAAAGTATATGAAATATCACAATCACACAATAAACACAAAATAAAAGTATCACAGTCACACAAAAGCACAATATTAAAGTATCACAGTCACACAAAAAGTACAATATAAAAGTATCACAGTCACACAATAACCACAATAAAAGTATCGAGGCGGCCGACAACCAGTTGTTAGATATTATTGTGATTGAGTATTGGTTGACATTATATTTTTATTATATATTCATCTTGTCCTCCTTATGGAGTTGAGATCATTGACATGTTATATATTATTGTGAGATGTGTTAGTTTATATTGTGACCTAGACAGCGTTCTACCACCGATGTTGCGGCGTAGGCTGGACGTACCTACGATTCATGCCCAATTTTTGGGTACGGGTGTGACATTCTATGCAGAAATTATTCTATTTTCGTTCCTTATTGTATCATATCTTATTTTTATTTTATTACCGTTCTTGACCGAGGACTTGTTGTCGTTCTGACGATCTATTATTGTTCACTAGGAGAAGATGAAATTTCAGGCGAGATGCTACCTCTGTATAATGTGGACGAGGTTGAGGAGTGACCTTCAAGTAGTTTTCAAGGGATACATCAAATAACATTTTGTAGCTGTAATTATGTATATTAATGATTTTGATGTAATAACTTGTACAGTTGTACTTTTAACCGTATTATATAATAGGTATAGTTTGTAGTAATGAAAGTGTTTTAGTATGACTTGCATTCCATCCTATAATATTACAGGCGACAATCGCTGATATGGGTTCGGTTGTATTTGTATGGGGGCATAGCCTGGAGATATAGTTACGTACCCGGCTCATCGTATCCTTGGAAGCGGGATGTGACAAAACTCGAATGAATTCATACAAACATTGTTCTGTTGTATAATGTCCTACTTTTTTTAATTTTTGGTTGACAACTCATTTGTTGTTTTTGCATCGTGCGGGGCCTGAAAGGTCATCGATATTAAAATTCGACAATTGTTGTACTTTGGAATATGGATTTCTTGAGTTTATTGGCATCGAGCAACGAGCTTTTTACTAATATTTAGTCTACTCACATCTTTGGATACTTGGATTGGGATTTATAGACTCGGGGCAATGAACTATCGTTATGGATAGTTGTAGTAGTTTGGATCAAAATATATATTGAGATCTCGATTTGGACGTGTCATGAATATGATTTGTGCAATCTCATTGGACGGACAGGACAGTTACTATGCGCCTGAGCTACTTGTACACTCTCAATTTATTCAGGATGGATACTATTTTGAGATTAGGGCTACTTGATGCCCTTTATCCCATGTTTGGTTAATAGCGTATTAACGTCTAGTTTTACGAGCATTTTAAGATATAAAATGTCGACTCTACATGAATAGACTTTAAAGCTCTTAATACATATATTTGGAACATGAAATCTTGAGACCAAGGTTAATTTTCATAAAAATCGAAGATTTAAAGATATCAAATAACGCCACCAAGGAAGCTAGAAACATATGAAGTAATTGAATTTGAAGATTGAATGTTGAAGAAATTGAATATGAAGTTTGTATTTTTTTTTCATTTATTCCACAAATAAATAATTTTCATCAATTTAAGAATTGTTTTTGAACACTTTTGATTTTGTTAATGTAAAATTACTCATTAAATCAAATATATTTATTTTCCTAATAGTAATCGGTCAACCAACTCGGAGAAAACTGAGAATGGTCCATCCTAGACTGGTTCCTCCTGTGTCGCGGGTTAGGGTTGAATTGACATTTTGGAGTTAAAGAGGGAACGATACGGAGCAAACGTTTAGATCGGACTAAGCCCACCAAGTCATAACCCAGTCAAAATCAGACATGCTGACTCATTAAGCACTTTGAAAGTTTACTCCAAAATATTATGTATCTTCGTCCCTATCCATGTGAAATTACGTAAACTTTATTTGAGACAACAAGAAGAAGATGTATCAATAACTTTAATTATTGTACTTTTTATAATATTATATATTTGGATCGACATGGTTTAGAGCATCATTAGTAGATGGTGTTCAAAATTTCACCTTGAGGGCCAAAATTAAAAAAAAAGTAAATGTAAAATGAGTTGGATTTGTATGAGATTAGTAGAAAATAATAAAATGAGCCTTGGTCACAAATTAAGATTGTGTGGTGAAAAATTAATGTGGGAAAAATAATGTAAATCTAGAATTGGGCTCCCAATTGTGACTTACTATTCTATAAAATAATTTCCTACATTATGAATTTAGAAATTCTCAGGCTAAACCTATAGCTCATGTGGATGGGTTAGACAAAAAATCTAGAAATTGAAACTTATGATGGATCTTACTATTCTATAAATTGAGCTCCTATATTCTTAATCTAGAATCAAGAAATTAGGATGGACCTTAATCCTAATGCTCTGTTTGGTTCATTGAAAGTGAGGCAGATGTGGAGAAAAAATTGAAACTGTACCGAACTCGTATGAGTTTCATTGTTTGGTCGCAACACATGAAAGTCAAAAAATTTATGTGAAGTGACCTTTTGCAGTTCCTGTCCCCACCTTTTTGTCTCAGTTTCACATCCGAACTTTTTTCATTGAAACTCGTCTGAGCCGAAGGAAAATCCTCCCAGGAAAGAGAGAAAGAAGTGAGAAGAAACTCTGGAGAAAGAAGTGAGAAGTGGCGGCTGACACCGATGGGTCGTTGCTCGACGTGGATAATTTTTTTTTTATGTTGCTCGATGAGGTCTCAACGTACGCGAGCGGAGGGTCCTTCGGCGAAAGCCGCGGGGGCGTCGAGGGAGAGGAGGTGGTGGCTCTGGACTTTGACGAAGAGCCAGCGGCAAGACGAGGGAGCAGCGCTTGCGGTCGCTTAGGAGCTAGAGACCTGCGCGATCGTCAGGGAGGTCGAAGGAGTGATTGGGACAGTACAGAGGAGGAGGAGGAAAAGGAAGATGAAGATGAAGATGAAGATGGTAACTTGTAATTTTCTTTGAGGCGTTTGTGATGTATAGTCACAGTGGGTATGGTGAGGTTTTGGGGTGTACATGTAAAAATTGATGGTTGGGTTGGACAATGTCAATGGATAGTGGAATTAATAATAATAATAATTATTATTATTATTATTATCAATAGTAGTAGTAATAATAAACTGTATTAATAATAATTTAGATTAATGATTAAATGAGTATTATTTATGTAAAAAAAATGGTGGTAAGTATATCCAGGTTTACCACATCTTTAATCAACATCCACTTTCAACAAACATCCGAATTTATTTTTTCTCCACTTTCAACAACCATCCAAACAACGAAATTTATTTTTTCTTCACCTTCTTATTTTTTAATTTCACCAACCAAACAATTTTTGGAAAATCAACATTTATGCATACGCAAACACATTTTTTTTTTACTTTCGTACTCCTAGGCATAACATTTTTCTTTTATATAGAACTAAAATTTAAAATTTAAGTTTCAGAGACAAAACACAAAATCCTGCAAAATATCTGGCTGTTGGTATTGTTGGCGTGACTTCAACGTTTTAAAGTTGGCGTGACTTCAATGTTCTAAAAGATATACTAAAAGGAAAATATGGTCAAATCTTGTCCTCTTTTCCTTTAAGATCAAAGAGAAAACGATCTCCTGTATTTACTAAAATGGAAAGTCGGTGCGTACAGAGAGAGAAAAGAGAGATCTTTCTTTCGTGATTGATTCTATATGATCTTTCTTCCCCTATATTATACTAAAATGGAAAGTCGGTCAACCAGAGAGAGAGAGAGAGAGAGAGAGAGAAATGAGAGATCTTTCTTCAGTGATTCTATATAACAGAGAGACCGGAGAAGAAGAAGGTGAGAGGAGAGAGGGATGGTTAGAGAATGTTAGGGTTTCTTCTTCTCTTCTTCCATTTCCCCCCTTCTCTTTCTCACAAGTCAGTAATCGAGTTAGGGTTTCTTCTTCTCCCTCTTCCAATTTTCTTTCTATTTCTCACGAATTTTTAGCGTTTAGGTTTAGGGCTAGGGGTTACGATCGGCGAGTTGAGTTGGTCGGGAGGGGTCCGGCAAAATTGAAAGCCATTTCGCGCAAGTCGAAGGACAGTATTTAACTGGCATTAGAAGAAGAAGAAGAAGAAGAAGAAGAAGAATACCGTCCGATCTGCTTTCTTTCTCGGTAAAACTCTGAATAGAATTATTTCTTTCTGTCTTTTTCTCTGAATAGTTTCAATTTTATGGGTTTTTTTTCATTACCTAGTTAAAACCCAAAGTAAATAATTTAGGCTGTCAAAGTCCAATATGCTGTAGTAGTTTATTACTTCCACATAAATATTAATACTTCGTTGCATGAGTGGGGGCTGTTGCTGTTTACTACCCTTTTGTTTGATTGTGAAGGAACTCCAATGTTCTCCTAGTTTTCTTGCTAAATAAAAAAGCTGTAATAATTTGTAAATTTGTTGAGGCTTCATAGAAAATTTCTTTCCTTCAACCAACATGTTGAATGTGATATGTTGACAGGATTTGAACAATAATTTGCATTTGCATTTGTCTAGGAAGCATGGACACTCCAAAATAGGTATCGTGTATATGTTGCCGTGTCTTTACGATGTTGTCTTATTTGTCAACCCAGGCAATTGTACATATTCAAAGGGAAACACTTTAATTCTTGATCAGCCGATTAGAAGCAGTTTCAGTTTTTTTTTTGTTGGACTACTTTTCACTTAAATAACCTTAAATGTTATATTTTTGCCTTTAGAATATGGGTTGAGGATGACAGTGTGTCTTTTTGCGGCTGCAATTAACCCCATTGAGCGCAACATGCTAGTGTGTGATAGTTCAAGGTTTAACTTGAGAGGTATCAAAGTTTACGTTATGAACTACCAAATAAAAATACTATGGGGTACTTGAGTCCAGAAGTGTGATAGTTCAGCGTATATAAGTGAAGTCTTTTCGTTATGTATTTTTTAAACTGTGCGATGAAAGGATACTATGGAAGTTGGCAATAATCCTTTTCCCTTGCCATGTAAGATGAGCATGATTAACCGATGGAAAACTAGGACTTGATCTATTGCAAATGACCAATTGTCCATAATTGAGCATGCATCATCATGAACTATGGTTGCAAAGATATATTCCAATAAATCCGAATAGAAGAAATTAAGTATATGTTCCATCAATTTGCCTGCCTTGAATTTATATGCATTTGACATTATTGATAGACATCTATTCTTTGTATTCCTTTGAGAATATATAGTTTTCTGTTATATGTAACAATATTGGTTGATTTATCATCCTGAATTTTTTAAATAAGACTTTTATATTCCCAGGTGTCTCACCACTTTCCCTTCCTCCAAATATTAGGGATACACTATACTAGGGATTGCCAACAGGGGTCAAAACAGCCTTGCGTTATCGATTGCAATCATTTGATACCAAAGAGAAGGTATGCCTTATACAGTTTAACAACATTTTCGAATGTTTGATTTTCCGATGGAAAACTAGGACTTGATCTTCCCATCTTTGATGAAGCATACACCATCCTTATACAGTTTCTCCCCATGTTTGATTTTCCCATCATTAGTTCACTTTTGAAGTATGTCAACTTTATCAATTTAGATCTTGACTACTTGCTGATATTGGCTGCTCTGCCCATCATTAGTTCGGCCTGATACTAATAGTTTTTAACTTGTAGTTGTCAAGTCCATAGGTAATCACCCAAGTTTAACAACATTTTCGAATGACCCAAGTTTGATACATATGTGTGTATGTGTGTTTCTCAAATATTCTGACCAATTGACATCACAAGAATTTTTAGCAAAATAGTTTCACTAGAAAGTTGAAGGTGTCACCTCGCGACGCCAACTCAAAGGAAAAAAATTAAATGGTGATTTCCTGTTACAACTCTCTCTCCATGCCAATGTGCAAAAATCCTTCCACCTCTGGCGGATCAACATAGTGGACTAATCTCTGCATTCCTGTAATTTTCTGAACAGATCATGCATGCATGTAAACAAGTTGAACAAGAAGACAGGTTCTGGGCTTCTGTTAGCAAACCTCTAGGGGTACCTGCTATCTAGCCATCTTGTTACATAATATATAAAGCCATGATAATGTTCAGCAGCAATTTTGATGTGTATGTGAGAAGCACTACTAGAAATGTTGACTATAGGTCTTCTAGTATTGTTATATCGTCAATATTATTTGCTAAAGAATTGTTCAATAATGTTAGTTGGATTAGTTTTAATGCTTAAGCTTGACCTGCTTCATATATGCATTTCTACAATATCCTGTTTCTCAAATTAAAGATGAGATGCAGAGAACTTTGAGATGGATTGTTCCGCTAGCTGAAAATACAACAAGGTAAGATATAGCAAATGTCTATAGACGCATTACTGCAAATTCGAAGTATAGCAAATGTCTGTTAGATGCACTTACTGCTAATGTTTCAATTCAATATTGTCTGAACTTGGGTTCTTTTATTTTCTATAGTATTTTTTTCTACTCCTGCCACGATGTATTTCTTACCTCTTTTCTCTGTTTTGAATTCAACAGAGCACATCAAGGTTTTGGCTGGGTTGGGGAGTGGGCTAAAATTAGGTTAGTATGATTCATCCTTTTTCGGCTTTGAAATTATTGTCCTTGCTGATTCCAGATCTCATTTCTTTTCACAGCCATGAATTATCTAAATATTGTTAATAGTTGAAGTTCCTATTCTTTTCCTGGTAAGGAGGCATTGCGCCTCCGTGGCAATGTATATATTTATTATTTGACATAAAGTTTGTTACATCATAGTTCAGTAGTACAAGTTTCCTATAGAATATGTATGTTTGAGTAAATACCTGAACTCATTGCTCTTAGTAAATGTGAACACATTACTCTTCTCTCTTTCATTTCTGTGTTCGTCATATGCTATTCACCCTAACATCAGTCATTAGTTCAGTAGTACCAGTATATATCTACGTGTTGCACGTATCTCATAGATTATTATTAGGAAAACAAAAAGACATATGTTATAATTATTCTAATTTTTATTAAGACTACTCAGAAAGACTAAAAGACTGTTCCTGTAATTACCTAAGTGTCCACATTAATTTAGTGAACAATATTAATTAATAAACATATAATTCAAGATATGCGTGCATTCTTGAAAGATTGAGAGGTGCACAATTACTTGACCTGTCATTATAATTCAAGATATACTAATTAGAAAGAGGTTAGGAAGACAGCAGGAAGCAGCTAGAAAGCTAATGGAGTTTAATACAAAGAAAAATGGCCCTTCATACGCATGTGGCTTCCTTTGTTTGTAGCTTGATGCGCGAATGCAAGTAGTTTAAAATTGGACACAGTTGGAACCTATTCTCTAACTTGTTTAAGCTAGTTGGTGGACTTAATTAGAACTTCCTTTTCTTTTATCAGCTCACATTTCATAGCTGAGAATTAAGCCACCAAATATATTTTAAAATGCAACTATCTGATTCTCATCGAGGAAGGAGAGCGTCTTGTCCAGTTACTGGTACTATTCAAAATAATATGCTTTTGAAATCATCTTCTAGAGGGCTCTTGAATGATGGCTCTTTGAAGCAATCTGGAATAGTGTTGATTGTAAAAACATCCTAAAATAAGAAATCATTAATTTATAGTCTATATGACGATTCGAGTGCTAAAACCAATATTAAATTTGAAGGGAGCAATGTATTATAACATCGTTTTTGGCCTTCCACCGAAAGAGGATAGAGAAATATTTGAAAATCTTTTGCACTTTTGGTATATTGGATGAACATGCTTTGTCACAAGAGGTGATAGGTCTATCTAGAATAGCACGTTTCCATGTTCTCTTTCTAGTATTGTCATAAATCTACACAAATGTTTCTCAACCACTTTGGCTACTCATCATGAAACACGAAGTAGTAATCATGTCATATATGTTCATAATCTTTATGGAAACAACAATGTTGCTTTTAAGTTTTAAAATTTTCTTTTGTTGAGAATTAGTCACGAAAACTATTAAGGCACCAATTGTATTCCAAAAATTACTCATGAAGTTAATGCCACAATTTGACTTCTATACAAGGTAGTCAAAGCCGCAAGGCGCACTCGAGGTGCAAAGGGTCCAAATCGTCCAAGGCGCAAGGCGCACTTAAGGCTCGCGCCCGAGCGACGCGAGGCGCAAAAATTATATATATATATATATATATATATATATATATATAGGATTTATATATTGATAAACATGTGTGCTTCAAATTCTCCCATGTCTAGGTTGCAATCACTTTGAATTGAGTGAGTGAGAGAGAAAACAGTAAAACAAAAGTACATCAGTTCAAAAAATAGTCTAAAAACAGTACAACAGTTAAAAAACAGTCTAAAAATAGTACAACAGTTAAAAAAAAGTCTAAACATGTTATTTTTTCACAAGATTTTCAAGGCGCGCCTTAGCTATTCCAAGGCGCTCGGAAAAGGCGCACCTAGGCGTGCCTTAGGTGCGCCTTAAGAATTGTGCCCCTCCTGGAGTGTCCTGAGGCGCTGCCCATGCGCCTTAGGCGCCTTTGACTACACTGCTTCTATATGGTTTTTTAACTATCTTTCTATATTATTATCCAAAAATTCAATTCTAAATCGTGATTTCAATTTTTTTTTACTATTTGACTTCTGTGTTTTTCAAGCGTTATGTTTACCTGGACCCGAGTACGGATGTCGGGCATGGGTACATATCCAAGCATCAGGCCCTTTAAACTCATAATTGAAGGACACACAGACTCGACTAAAAAGGATCCAAATTTTGTATATGGGTACGGGGATATGACTATTAAAATAAATACATTTGAATATGGTTTCATAAAAAGACATCATGTAAATAAATTTGTATGGCTTCATAAAAGACATGTAATTAAATTTGCACGATTTCATAAAAAGACACTCTAATTAAATTTGTATAATTTCATAAAAAGACACAGTTGTAATAAAGTTTGCATTATTTTATATATTTAAGCTTATAATTAAATTTGTATGGTTTCCAAAAAAGACATAATATAATTAAATTTGTAAGGTTTTATAACTTTACTACAAATCCACCATATTAAAATAAACTATCTTTTTCACTACTAGTCTTCTAATTGTCACAAAAAAGAACCATGAATTATTCGATTGTCACTATGGAGGATCAAATACGTATTCCATACTCATACCCATGTCCTATCCGGTGGACACAGGTACTTCTCCTAAAGTGGAGAGTCCGGGTAACATAGGGGTCCTACATTATGTTCAAAACTTCACTTCATAAGCGTAGTTTCGAAATCTATCTACGATTTGGCCTTTATCTTTTAAACTACCTTTTATTATTATATTCCAAAATTTTACTTCCAAATTGTTGTCTCATAATCTTTCTATGATTTGACTTTTATATGTTTTTAGCTATCCTTTTACGATACATTCCTATATTCCAATTATAAAGTATAATTTCAAAATTATACTACAATTAGACTTTCATATGATTATCATTTATCCATCTACATTATCATCCAAAACTTTAATTCTAAGTCGTAAAACTTTCGATGATTAGAATTTTATATAGTTTTAAGCATCCTTGACATTATGTTCAAAAATATCACTTCTTAAACGTAGTTTTGAAATCTTTCTACGATTTGATCCCTATATGATTTTCAAGCGTCCTTCTACGTTATGTTCAAAACTTGACTTCTTAAGCGTAGTTTCGATATCTTTCCACCATTTGACTTCTATATGTTCTTAAACTATTATTTTACATTATGTTCCAAAATATCATTTCCAAATCGTAGTTTCGATATCTTTCTACCATTTGACTTTTATATGTTTTTCAACTATCTTTTTATATTATGTTCCAAAATATCACTTCTAAATCGTAGTTTCCAAATCTTTCTATGACTTAAGACTTCTACAACTATCATTTCCAAATCATAAATTTGATATCTTTCTCCAATTTAATATTCATATGTTTTTCATGTATAGTTCTACATTATGTTCCAAAACTCTACTTTTGAATTGTAATTTCGAGTCTATGCCACGATTTGGCTTCTATATATTTTCAACATCCTTTTATATTTTTATCCAAAAATTTAATTCTAAATCATAGATCCGAAATCTATCTACGATTTGACTTCTATATGTTTTTCAAGCGTCTTTTTACATTACGTTCACAACTTCACAATCATAGTTTCTATCTATGTACGCTTTTACTTTTATATTTTCAACTAATTTTTTTCGTTATATTCCAAAATTTTACTTCCAAATCGTTGTTTCGAAATCTTTCTACGATTTAACTTCTATATGTTTTTCAAGCTTCCTTCTACATTACATTCATAATCACTTAAAAAAAGTCTCTAAATCTTTCTACAATGTCACTTTTACATTTTTTCAATTATCCTTTTGCGTTCCTAAACTCTGGTTCTAAAGTGTACTTTCAAAATTAGTCTACAATTTACTTTCAAAATTAGTCTACAATTAGACTTTCATATATATCATTATCAATTATCCATCTACGTTATTTTCTAAAACGTTCATTCTAAATCGTAAAATCTTTCTGTGATTAGAATTCTTTAAGATTTTCAAGCATCTTTACGCTATGTTGAAAAACTCTACTTCTTAAACATAGTTTTGAATTCTTTCTACGATTTGACTTGTATATGTTTTTTAGCTATTCTTTTACATTATCTTCCAAAGCTTTATTTTCAAATCGTAGTTTTGATATTTTTCTAACCTTTGACTTCTATATGTTTTCAACTATCCTTTTACATCTTGTTCAAAATTTTTATTTCCAAATCGTAGTTTCGATATCTTTCTTCCATTTGACTTCTATATGTTTTTCAACTATCCTTTTTCATTATGTTCCAAAACTCCACCTTTCAAATGTAATTTCAAATTATGCCACGATTTAACTTCTATATATTTTTCAACTATCCATCTACATTATTATCCAAAAATTCCATTCAAAATCGTAGTTTCAAAATTTTCGTATGATTTGACTTTTGTATGTTTTCAAACATCCTTGTACATTATATTCACTTCATAAGCGTAGTTTCGAAATCTATCTACGATTTGATTTCTATCTTTTTAACTATTCTTTTATTATATTCCAAAACTTCACCTCTTAAGCTTACTTTCGACATCTTTCTACTATTTTACTTCTATATAATTTTCATCTATCATTTTACATTATCTTTCAAAACTTTATTTCCAAATCGTAGTTTCGATATCTTTATATCATTTGACTTCTATATGTTTTTCAACTTTCTTTTTACATTATTTTCCAAAATTTTGTTTCTAAATTGGTGCTTCAATATCTTTCTATCATTTGGCTTTTTTATATTTTTTAAGTATACTTTTACATTATGTTCCAAAACTCCACTTTTGAAGTCTAATTTTGAAATTATGCCACGATTTGACTTCTATATGTTTTTCAACTATCCTTCTATATGTTATCCAAAAATTAATTATAAATCGTGGTTTCGATATCTTTCTACGATTTGACTTCTATATATTTTTTCAAGCATCCTACATTATGTTCAAAACTTCACTTCATAAGCGTAGTTTTGAAATCTATCAACGATTTGACTTCTATTATTTCATCTAACTTTTTTTTATCGTGGTTTCGATATCTTTCTACGATTTGACTTCTATTATTTCAGCTAACTTTTTTCTATCGATATCTTTTTATCATTTGACTTCTTTAAATTTTTTAACTATACTTTTACATTATGTTCCAAAACTCTACTTTTGAAGTCTAATTTCGAAATTATGCCACGATTTGACTTCTATATGTTTTTCAACTATCCTTCTACATTGTTATCCAAAAAATTAATTATAAATCGTGGTTTTAATATCTTTCTACGATTTGACTTCTATATATTTTTTCAAGCATTCTACATTATGTTCAAAACTTTACTTCATAAGCGTAGTTTTAAATTCTATCAACGATTTAACTTCTATTATTTCAACTAACTTTTTTTTATTATATTTCAAAACTTTTCTTCCAAATTGTAGTTTCAAAATCTTTTTGCGATTTGAGTTTTATATGTTTTTCAACTATTCTTTTACGTTATGTTCCTAAACTTCCATTCTAAAGTATATTTTTAAAATTATGCTCCAATTAGGCTTTCTTATGATTGTCAATTTTCTATCTACATTATCATCCAAAACTTTAATTCTAAGTCGTAAAATCTTTCTATGATTAGAATTCTATATGGTTTTTAAGCATCCTTGACATTATGTTCAAAAATATCACTTCTTAAACGTAGTTTCGAAATCTTTCTACGATTTGATCCCTATATGATTTTCAAGCGTCCTTTTACGTTATGTTCAAAACTTGACTTCTTAAGCGTAGTTTTGATATCTTTCCACCATTTGACTTATATATGTTTTTAAACTATCATTTTACATTATGTTCCAGAACATCATTTTCAAATCGTAGTTTCGATATCTTTCTACCATTTGACTTTTGTATGTTTTTCAACTTTCTTTTTATATTATGTTCCAAAATATCACTTCTAAATCGTAGTTTTCAAATCTTTCTATGACTTAAGAC
Organism: Iris macrosiphon; assembly: GCA_036927795.1. Classification (NCBI taxonomy): domain Eukaryota; kingdom Viridiplantae; phylum Streptophyta; class Magnoliopsida; order Asparagales; family Iridaceae; genus Iris; species Iris macrosiphon. The sequence goes on from JAYESA010000004.1 coordinate 356,404,950, forward strand.
TTCTACAACTATCATTTTCAAATCGTAAATTTGATATCTTTTTCCAATTTAATATTCATATGATTTTCATATATACTTCTACATTATGTCCCAAAACTCCAGTTTTGAATTGTAATTTCAAATCTATGCCATGATTTGGCTTCTATATATTTTCAACATCCTTTTATATTATTATCCAAAAAATTAATTCTAAACCATAGTTTCAAAATCTTTCTACGATTTGACTTCTGCATGTTTTTCAAGCGTCTTTTTACATTATGTTCACAACTTCACCAGCATAGTTTCAAAATCTATCTAAAATTTTATTTTTATACTTTCAACTATATTTTTTCGTTATATTCTAAAATTTACTTTCAAATCGTAGTTTCGAAATCTTTCTACGATTTAACTTCTATATGTTTTCCAAGCTTCCTTCTACATTATGTTCTTAATCACTTAAACATAGTCTCTAAATCTTTCTACAATTTTACTTTTACATTTTGTCAATTATCCTTTTGCGTTGCGTTCCTATACTCCAATTCTAAAGTGTACTTTCAAAATTAATCTACAATTTACTTTCAAAATTAGTCTACAATTAGACTTTCATATATATCATTATCAATTATCCATCTATATTATTTTCTAAAGCGTTCATTCTAAATCGTAAAATCTTTCTATGATTAGAATTCTATATGATTTTCAAGCATCTTTACGATATGTTGAAAATCTCTACTTCTTAAACATAGTTTCGAATTCTTTCTATGATTTGACTTCTATATGTTTTTCAGCTATTCTTTTACATTATCTTCCAAAGCTTTATTTCCAAATCGTAGTTTTGATATCTTTCTTCTAACCTTTGACTTCTATATGTTTTCAACTATCATTTTACATCATGTTCAAAAACTTCATTTCCAAATCGTAGTTTCGATATCTTTCTACCATTTAACTTCTATATTTTTTCAACTATCCTTTTTCGTTATGTTCCAAAACTCCACTTTTGAAATTTAATTTCAAATTATGCCACGATTTAACTTCTATATATTTTTTAACTATCCATCTACATTATTATCCAAAAATTTCATTCAAAATCGTAGTTTCAAATTTTTTGTATGATTTGACTTTTGTATGTTTTTCAAACATCCTTGTACATTATATTCACTTTATAAGCGTAGTTTCAAAATCTATCTGCGATTTGATTTATATCTTTTTAACTATTTTTTTATTATATTCCAAAACTTCACCTCTTAAGCTTACTTTCGATATCTTTCTACAATTTTACTTCTATATGTTTTTCATATATCATTTTACATTATCTTCCAAAACTTTATTTTCAAAGCTTAGTTTCGATATCTTTATATCATTTGACTTCTATATGTTTTTCAACTATCCTTTTAAATTATAATTCAAAACTTTATTTCCAAATAGTAGTTTCGATATCTATATATCATTTGACTTCTACATGTTTTTCAACTAAATTCAAAATTTTGTTTCTAAATTGGTGCTTCAATATCTTTCAATCATTTGACTTCTTTATATTTTTTAACTATACTTTTACATTATGTTCCGAAACTCCACTTTTGAAGTCTAATTTCGAAATTATGCCACGATTTGACTTCTATATATTTTTCAACTATCCTTCTACATTGTTTTCCAAAAAATTACTTATAAATCGTGGTTTCAATATCTTTTTACGATTTGACTTTTATATGTTTTTTCAAGCATCCTATATTATGTTCAAAACTTCACTTCATAAGCGTAGTTTTGAAATTTTTCAACGATTTGACTTCTATTATTTCAACTAATTTTTTTTATTATATTTCAAAACTTTTCATCCAAATTGTAGTTTCGAAATCTTTTGCGATTTGAGTTTTATATGTTTTTCAATTATCCTTTTACGTTACGTTCCTAAACTCCAATTCTAAAGTATATTTTTGAAATAAGGCTAAAGTTAGGCTTTCTTATGATTGCCAATTTTCTATCTACATTATCATCAAAAACTTTAATTCTAAATCGTAAAATCTTTCTATGATTAGAATTCTATATGATTTTTAAGCATCCTTGACATTATGTTCAAAAATATCTTCTTAAACGTAGTTTCAAAATCTTTCTACGATTTGATACATATATGATTTTCAAGCGTCCTTGTACGTTATGTTCAAAACTTGACTTCTTAAGCGTAGTTTCAATATTTTTCCACCATTTGACTTCTATATGTTTTTAAACTATCATTTTACATTATGTTCCAAAACATCATTTCCAAATCGTAGTTTCGATATCTTTTCTTCCATTTGAGTTTTATATGTTAACTTTTCAACTATCTTTTATATTATGTTCAAAAACATCATTTCTAAATCGTAGTTTCCAAATCTTTTTATGACTTTAAGACTTCTACAACTATCATTTCCAAATCGTAAATTTGATATATTTCTCCAATTTAATATCCATATGATTTCATGTATACTTCTATATTATGTTCCAAAACTCCACTTTTGAATTTTAATTTTGAATCTATGCAACAATTTGGCTTCTATATATTTTCAACTTCCTTTTATATTATTATCCAAAAATTTAATTCTAAATCATAGTTCCGAAATCTTTCTACGATTTGACTTCCGTATGTTTTTCAAGTGTCTTTTTACATTATTTTCACAACTTCACAAGCATAGTTTCAAAATTTATCAATGATTTTACTTTTATATTTTCAAGTATATTTTTTTGTTATATTCTAAAATTTTACTTCCAAATCGTAGTTACGAAATCTTTTTACGATTTAACTTCTATATGTTTTCCAATCTTCCTTCTACATTATGTTCATAATCACTTAAAAATAGTCTCTAAATCTTTCTACAATTTCACTTTTACATTTTTCAATTATCCTTTTGCGTTGCGTTCCTAAACTCAAATTCTAAAGTGTACTTTCAAAATTAGTCTACAATTTACTTTCAAAAATTACTCTACAATTAGACTTTCATATATATCATTATCAATTATCCATCTACGTTATTTTCTAATTAGAATTCTATATGATTTTCAAGCATCTTTACGCTATGTTGAAAAACTCTACTTCTTAAACATAGTTTTGAATTCTTTCTATGATTTGACTTCTATAAGTTTTTCAGCTATTCTTTTACATTATCTTCCAAAGCTTTATTTTCAAATCGTAGTTTTGATATCTTACTAACCTTTGACTTCTATATGTTTTCCATCATTCATTTTATATCATGTTCAAAAACTTCATTTCCAAATCATAGTTTCGATATCTTTCTACCATTTAACTTCTATATGTTTTTCAACTATCATTTTTCATTATGTTCCAAAACTCCACTTTTGAAATGTAATTTCAAATTATGCCACGATTTAACTTATATATATTTTTCAACTATCCATCTACATTATTATCCAAAAATTCCATTCAAAATCGTAGTATCAAATTTTTTTGTATGATTTGACTTTTGTATGTTAAATCGTGGCATAATTTTTGTTTCTAAATTGGTGCTTCGATATCTTTCTATCATTTGACTTCTCTATATTTTTTAACTATACTTTTACATTATGTTTCAAAACTCCACTTTTGAAGTCTAATTTTGAAATTATGCCACGATTTGACTTCTATATGTTTTTCAACTATCTTTCTACATTGGTATCCAAAAAATTAATTATAAATCGTGGTTTCGATATCTTTCTACGATTTGACATATTTTTTCAAGTATCCTACATTATGTTCAAAACTTCACTTCATAAGCGTAGTTTCGAAATCTATCAACGATTTGACTTCTATTATTTCAACTAACTTTTTTTTTTATATTTGAAAACTTTTCTTCAAAATTGTAGTTTCAAAATCTTTTTGCGATTTGAGTTTTATATGTTTTTCAACTATCCTTTTACGTTACGTTCCTAAACGCCAATTTTAAAGTATATATTTGAAATAAGGCTAAAATTAGGCTTTCTTATGATTGTCAATTTTTTATCTACATTATCTTCCAAAACTTTATTTTTAAGCATCATTGACATTATGTTCAAAAATATCTTCTTAAACGTAGTTTCGAAAATTTCTACGATTTGATCCCTATATGATTTTCAAGCGTCCTTCTACGTTATGTTCAAAACTTGACTTCTTAAGCGTAGTTTCGATATTTTTCCACCATTTGACTTCTATATGTTTTTAAACTATCATTTTAAATTATGTTCCAAAACATCATTTCCAAATCGTAGTTTCAATATCTTTTCTTCCATTTGACTTTTATATGTTTTTCAACTATATTTTTATATTATGTTCCAAAACATCACTTCTAAATCGTAGTTTCCAAATCTTTCTATGACTTGTAAGACTTCTACAACTATCATTTCCAAATCGTAAATTTGATATCTTTCTCCAATTTAATATCCATATGATTTTCATGTATACTTCTACATTATGTCCCAAAACTCCACTTTTGAATTGTAATTTCGAATCTATGCCACGATTTGGCTTCTATATATTTTCAACATCCTTTTATATTATTATCCAAAAATTTAATTCTAAATCATAGTTTCGAAATCTTTCAAGTTTCAACTATCCATCTACATTATTATCCAAATTTTTTATTCAAAATCGTAGTTTCAAATTTTTTGTATGATTTGACTTTTGTATGTTTTTCAAACATCCTTGTACATTATATTCACTACATAAGCGTAGTTTTGAAATCTATCTACGATTTGATTTCTATTTTTTTAACTATTTTTTTATTATATTTCAAAACTTTACCTCTTAAGCTTACTTTCGATATCTTTCTACTATTTTACTTCTATATGTTTTTTATCTATCATTTTACATTATCTTCCAAAACTTTATTTCCAAAGCTTAGTTTCGATATCTTTATATCATTTGATTTCTATATGTTTTTCAACTATCCTTTTAAATTATAATTCAAAACTTTATTTCCAAATCGTAGTTTCGATATCTATATATCATTTGACTTCTATTTGTTTTTCAACTATCCTTTTACATTATAATTCAAAACTTTATTTCCAAATCGTAGTTTCGATATCTTTATATCATTTGGCTTCTATATGTTTTTCAACTTTCTTTTTACATTATTTTCCAAAATTTCGTTTCTAAATTGGTGCTTCGATATCTTTCTATTATTTGACTTCTCTATATTTTTTAACTATACCTTTACATTATGTTCCAAAACTCCACTTTTGAAGTCTAATTTCGAAATTATGCCACGATTTGACTTCTATATATTTTTTAAGCACCCTACATTATGTTCAAAACTTCACTTCATAAGCGTAGTTTCGAAATCTATCAACGATTTGAATTCCATTATTTCAACTAACTTTTTTTTATTATATTTAAAAAATTTCTTCCAAATTGTAGTTTCGAAATCTTTTTGCGATTTGAGTTTTATATGTTTTTCAACTATCCTTTTACGTTACGTTTCTAAACTCCAATTCTAAAGTATATATATTTGAAATAAGGCTACAATTAGGCTTTCTTATGATTGTCAATTTTCTATCTACATTATCAGGCAAAACTTTAATTCTAAATCGTAAAATCTTTCTATGATTGTAATTCTATGATTTTTAAGCATCCTTGATATTATGTTCAAAAATATCACTTCTTAAACATAGTTTCGAAATCTTTCTACGATTTGACCCCTATATGATTTTCAAGCGTCCTTCTACGTCATGTTCAAAACTTGACTTCTTAAGCGTAGTTTCGTTATCTTTCCACCATTTGACTTCTGTATGTTTTTAAACTCTCATTTTACATTATGTTCCAAAAATCATTTCCAAATCGTAGTTTCGATATCTTTCTACCATTTGACTTTTATATGTTTTTTAACTATCTTTTTATATTATGTTCCAAAACATCACTTCTAAATCGATTTTTTCAACTATCCTTTTTCATTATGTTCCAAAACTCCATTTTTGAAATGTAATGTCAAATTATGCCACAATTTAACTTCTATATAATTTTCAACTATCCATCTACATTATTATCCAAAAATTACTTTCAAAATCGTAGTTTCAAATTTTTTGTATGATTTGACTTTTGTATGTTTTTCAAACATCCTTGTACATTATATTCACTTCATAAGCGTAGTTTCGAAATCTATCTACGATTTGATTTATTTCTTTTTAACAATTTTTTTATTATATTCCAAAACTTCACCTCTTAAGCTTATTTTCGATATCTTTCTACTATTTTACTTCTATATGTTTTTCATCTGTCATTTTACATTATCTTCCAAAACTTTATTTCCAAAGCTTAGTTTCGATATCTTTATAACATTTGACTTCTATATATTTTTTAACTATCCTTTTACATTATAATGCAAAACTTTATTTCCAAATCGTAGTTTAGATATCTTTATATCATTTGACTTCTATATATTTTTCAACTATCATTTTACATTATTTTCCAAAATTTCGTTTCTAAATTGGTGCTTCGATATCTTTCAATCATTTGACTTCTTTATATTTTTTAACTATACTTTTACATTATGTTCCGAAACTCCACTTTTGAAGTCTAATTTGAAATTATGCCACGATTTGACTTCTATTTGTTTTTCAACTATCCTTCTACATTGTTTTCCAAAAAAATAATTATAAATCGTGGTTTCAATATCTTTTTACGATTTGACTTTTATATGTTTTTTCAAGCATCCTATATTATGTTCAAAATTTTACTTCATAAGCGTAGTTTCGAAATCTTTCAACGATTTGACTTATATTATTTCAACTAACTTTTTTTTATTATATTTCAAAACTTTTCATCCAAATTTTAGTTTCGAAATCTTTTGCGATTTGAGTTTTATATGTTTTTCAATTATCCTTTTACGTTACGTTCCTAAACTCCAATTATAAAGTATATATTTGAAATAAGGCTACAGTTAGGCTTTCTTATGATTGTCAATTTTTTATCTACATTATCATCCAAAACTTTAATTCTAAATCGTAAAATCTTTCTATGATTAGAATTCTATATGATTTTTAAGCATTCTTGACATTATGTTCAAAAATCACTTCTTATGCGTAGTTCTGAAATCTTTTTACAATTTGACCCCTATATGATTTTCAAGCGTCCTTCTACATTATGTTCAAAACTTGACTTCTTAAGTGTAGTTTCGATATCTTCCATTTCACTTCAATATGTTTTTCAACTATCCTTTTACGTTATGTTCCAAACTTCATTTCTAAATCGTAGTTTTGATATTTTTCTACCATTTAATTTTTATATGTTTTTCAACTATCCTTTTATATTATGTTCCAAAACTTCACTTCCAAATTGTTGCTTTGAAATATTTCTATGACTTGACTTCTATAACTATCATTTCCAAATTGTAAATTCGATATTTTTCTCCAATTTAATATCTACATGACTTTCATGTATACTTCTATATTATGTTCGAAAACTCTACTTTTGAAGTTTAATTTTGAAATATGCCATAATTTGACTTCTTTATGTTTTTCAACTATCCTTATACATTATAATCCAAAAATTCATCCCTAAATCGTAGTTTCGTAATCTTTCGATGATTTGACTTCTATCGATATCTTTCTATCATTTGACATCTTTAAAATTTTTAACTATACTTTTACATTATGTTCCAAAACTCTACTTTTGAAGTCTAATTTCGAAATTATGCCACGATTTGACTTCTATATGTTTTTTCAAGCATTCTACATTATGTTCTAAACTTCACTTCATAAGCGTAGTTTCAAAATCTATCAACGATTTAACTTCTATTATTTCAACTAACTTTTTTTTTATTAAATTTTAAAACTTTTCTTCCAAATTGTAGTTTCGAAATCTTTTTGCGATTTGAGTTTTATATGTTTTTCAATTATCCTTTTACATTATTTTCATAAACTCCAATTCTAAAGTATATTTTTGAAATTATGCTCCAATTAGGCTTTCTTATGATTGTCAATTTTCTATCTACATTATCATCCAAAACTTTAATTCTAAATCTTAAAATCTTTCTATGATTAGAATTCTATATGATTTTTAAGCATCATTGACATTATGTTCAAAAATATCTTTTTAAACGTAGTTTCGAAATCTTTTACGATTTGATCCCTATATGATTTTCAAGCGTCCTTCTACGTTATGTTCAAAACTTGACTTCTTAAGCGTAGTTTCGATATTTTTCCACCATTTGACTTCTATATGTTTTTAAACTATTATTTTACATTATGTTCCAAAACATCATTTCCAAATCGTAGTTTCAATATCTTTTCTTCCATTTGACTTTTATATGTTTTTCAACTATCTTTTTATATTATGTTCCAAAACATCACTTCTAAATCGTAGTTTCCAAATCTTTCTATGACTTTTAAGACTTCTACAACTATCATTTCCAAATTGTAAATTCGATATCTTTTTCCAATTTAATATCTATTTGACTTTCATGTACACTTCTATATTATGTTCGAAAACTCTACTTTTGAGGTTTAATTTCGAAATATGCCACAATTAGACTTCTTTATGTTTTCCAACTATCCTTATTCATTATAATCCAGAAATTCATTCCTAAATCGTAGTTTCGTAATCTTTCTACGATTTGACTTCTATATGTTTTTGAAGCATCATTCTAATTTATGTTTACAACTTTACTTCATAAGCGTAGTTTCGAAATCTATCTACGACTTCACGTCTATCTTTTCAACTATTATTTTTATTATATTCCAAAATTTACTACCAAATCGTAGTTTTGGAATCTGTCAACGATTTAATTTTTATATGTTTTTCAATGGTCCTTCTACACTATGTTCAAATGTACTTAAAATGTAGTTTAAAAATCTTTCTACGATTTTACTTCTATATGTTTTTCAACTATCCTTTTACGTTATATTCCTAAAATCCAATTCTAAAGTATACTTTCAAAATCTTTGTACTATTTGACATGTATATGTTTTTTCAAGCGTTCTTTTACATTATGTTTACAACTTCACTTCATAAGCAGCGCGGTTTGAAAATCTATCTACAATTTGATTTCTCTATATTTTCAACTATTATTTTTTATTATATTTTAAAACTTCACTTCCAAATCGGAGTTTCGAAGTCTTTCTACGGTTTAACTTCTATATGTTTTTCATGCATCCTTCTACATTATGTTCAAATTCATTTTAATGTAGTTTCAAAATCTTTCTACGATTAGACTTCTATATATTTTTCCATTATCCTTTTACGTTACGTTGCTAAACTCCAATTCTAAAGTGTACATTCAAAATTAATCTACAATTAGACTTTCATATTATTGTCAATTATCCGTCTACGTCACCTTCCAAAACTTTATTTATAAATCGTAAAATCTTTCTATTATTAGAATTCTATATGATTTTCAAGTATCCTTGATGCTATGTTGAAAAACATAACTTCTTAAGCATAGTTTCGAATTATTTCTACGATTTGACTTTTATATGATTTTCAAGCACCCGTCTACATTATATTTCACTTTTTTAGCATAGTTTTGATAACTCTCGACCATTTGACTTCTATATATTTTTCAACTATTCTTTTATATTATCTTCCAAATATTCATTTCCAAATCGTAGTTTCGATATCTTTCTACCTTTTGACTTCTATATGTTTTCAATTATCCTTTTACATTATCTTCCAAAGCTTCATTTCCAAATTGTAGTTTCGATATCTTTCTACCTTTTGACTTCTATATGTTTTCAACTATCCTTTATATTATGTTCCAAAATTCTACTTTTGGAGTATAATTTCAAAATTATGCCACGATTTGACTTCTATATGTTTTTCAAGATTATGCTACAAAATTTTCTACGATTTGACCTCTATATAATTTTCAAGCGTGTCCTACATTATGTTCAAAACTTTACTTTTTAAGAGCTGTTTTGACATCTTTTTACCCTTTGACTTCTAAATGTTTTTCAAGTATCCATTTACATTATGTTCCAAAACTTCATTTCCATATGTTAGTTTCAATACTTTTCTACCATTTGACTTTTATATGTTTTCAACATCCTTTTACATTATGTTCTAAAACTTCACTTCCAAAACGTAGTTTTGAAATCTTTCTACCATTTGACTTTTATATGTTTTTCAACTATCCTTTTAAATTATAATCCAAATCTCCACTTCCAAACCGTAGTTTTGAAATCTTTCTACGAATTAACTTCTATCAACTATTATTTGTTATTATGTTCGAAAACATCACTTCCAAATCACAATTTCGATATCCTTTTAATATTTAACATCCACATGATTTTTATGTATACTTTTACATTATGTTTCCAAAACTTTATTTCCAAATCGTAGTTTATATATATATATATATATATATATATATATATATATATTGTTCAATTAGTAAAGAAAAAAAAATTATGTTCGAAAACTCCACTTTTGAAGTTTAATTTGACTTCTATATATATTTCAACTATCATTCTACTTTATTATCTAGAAATTCAATCTTGAATCGTAGTTATAAAATTTTCTACGTTTTGACATCTATATGATTTTCAAGCGTCCTTCTACATTATGTTATACTACCCTTTGACTTCTATATGTTTTTCAACTATTCTTTTACGTTATAATCCAAAACTTTATTTTCACATCGCCGATTCAATATCTTTCTATCATTTGACTTTTATATGTTTTCCAACTATCCTTTTACATTATTTTTCAAAACTTCATTTACAAATTACAAATCATAGTTTCAATATCTTTCTATCATTTGACTTCTATACGTTTTTCAACTATCATTTTGCATTATGTTCGAAAACTTCACTTTTGAAGTCTAATTTCGAAATTATGCCACGATTTGACTTCTATATATTTTTTTCACTATCCTTCTACATTATGTTCAAAACTTCACTTCATAAGTGTGGTTTCAAAATCCAACTACGATTTGACTTCTGTTTTTTAACTATCATTTTTCATAGTATATTCTAAAACTTCACTTTTAAACATGGTTCCGTAATCTTTCTATGATTTGAGCCCTATATTATTTTCAAGCGTCCTTCTAGTTATGTTCAAAACTTCACTTCGTAAGCACAATTCGATAATCTTTCTAATATTGACTTCTGTATGTTTTAAAGTATCTTTTAGATGTTTTTCAACTATCATTTTACATTGTTTGTTTTGAAATCTTTCTACGAATTAACTTCTACCAACTATCATTTGTTATTATGTTTGAAAATATCACTTCCAAATCGCAAATTCGATATCCTTCTCATATTTAACATACATATGATTTTCATGTATACTTCTACATTATGTTCCAAAACTCTTGAAGTGTAATTTCAAAATTATGCCATGATTTGACGTGTCTATATGTTTTTTTAACTTTCCTTCTAAATTATTAGCCAAAAATTCAATTCTAAACCGTAGTTTCGAAATCTTCCAACAGTTTGACTTCTATATGTTTTTCAAGCGTCCTTATATATGTTAACAACTTCACTTCATATGCGTAGTTTCAAAATTTCTAAGATTTGACATCTATCTTTTTCGGCTATCCTCTTTCATTATATTCCAAAACTTCACTTCAAGATCGCAGTTTCGGAAACTTTCTACGATTTAACTAATATATGTTTTCAAGCGTCCTTCTACATTATATTCAAAATTCATTTAAAGGTTGTTTCAAAATCTTTTACGATTTGACTTTTATATGTTTTTTCAATTATCCTTTTACGTTACGTTCCTAAACTCCAATTCTAAAGTGTAATTTTAAAATTATGTGCCAATTAGACTTTCAAAATGATTGCCAATTATCCATCTACAATATCCTCCAAAACTTTAGTTCTAAATCGTAAAATCTTTCTATGATTAGAATTCTATATAATTTTCTACGATTTGACCTCTATATGATTTTCAAGCGTCATACATTACGTTCCAAACTTCACTTAAACGTAATTTTGATATATTTCTACCATTTGACTTCTATATGTTTTTCAAATATCATTTTATAGTATGTTTCAAAACTTCATTTCCAAATCGTAGTTTCAATATTTTTCTACCATTTGACTTTTATATGTTTTCAACTCTCTTTTTATATTATGTTCGAAAACTTCACTTCCAAATCGTAGTTTCAAAATCTCTTTTGATTACTCGACTTCTACAACCATCATTTGTCATTATGTTCGAAAACTATTGCTTTCATATCATAAATTCGATAGCTTTATCTAATTTAACATCCATATGATTTTCCTCTATACTTCTACATTATGTTCCAAAACTCCACTTTTGAAGTTTAATTTCGAAACATGCCATAATTTGACTTCTTTTTGTTTTTTTAACTATCCTTCTACGTTACTATCCAGAAATTCATTCCTAAATCGTAGTTTCCAAATCTTTTTACGTTTTGACTTCTATATGTTTTTGAAGCGTCCTTCTACATTATGTTTACAACTTCACTTCATAAGCGCGGTTTCAAAATCTATCTACGATTTGACTTCCTATCTTTTCAACTATTATTTTTCATTATATTCCAAAACTTCACTTCAAAATCGTAGTTTCGGAGTCTTTTTACGATTAACTTCTATATGTTTTTCAACGGTCCTTCAACATTATGTTCAAATTCACTTTAATGTAGTTTCAAAATCTTTTTACCATTTGACTTTTATTTATTTTTCAACTATCTTTTTACGTTATTTTGCTAAACTCCACTTCTAAAGTGTACTTTTAAAATTCGTCTATAATTCGACTTTCAAAACTCTAATTCAAAAATGTAATTATCCATCTACGTTACCTTTCAAAATTCGTCTATAATTCGACTTTCAAAACTCTAATTCAAAATTCGTCTTTTTACGTTATTTTGCTAAACTCCACTTTAATTATCCATCTACATTACCTTCCAAAACTCTAATTCAAAAATGTAAAATCTTTCTATTAATAGAATTCTATATGATTTTCAAGCATCCTTGATGCTATGTTGAAAAACTTCACTTCTTAAGTGTAGTTTCAAATTCTTTCTACGATTTGACCTCTATACGATTTTCAAGCGTCCGTCTACATTATGTTCAAAACTTCACTTTTTAAGTGTAGTTTCAATATCTTTTTATCATTTTCAAATAACCTTTTACATTATCTTCCAAAACTTCATTTTCAAATTGTAGTTTCGATATCTTTCTACCTTTTGACTTCTATATGTTTTCAACTATCATTTTACATTATGTTCTAAGACTTTATTTTCAAATCATAGTTTCGATATCTTTCTACCATTTGACTTATATATCTTTTTCAACTATCATTTAGATTATGTTCCAAACTCTACTTTTGGAGTGTAATTTCAAAATTATGCCACAATTTTTTCTACGATTTGACCTCTATATAATTTTCAAGCGTCCTACATTATGTTCAAAATTTCACTTCTCGCTATGTTGAAAAACTTCACTTCTTAAGCATAGTTTCGAATTCTTTCTACGATTTGACCTTTATATAATTTTTAAGTGTCCGTCTACATTATGTTCAAAATTTCACTTCTTAAGATTCACTTCTTAAGAGTAGTTTCGATATCTTTTTGCCATTTGACTTCTATATATTTTTCAAATATCTTACTATATTATCTTTCAAAACCTAATTTTCAAATCGTAGTTTCGATATCTTTCTACCATTTGACTTCTATATGTTTTTCAAATATCTTTATATATTATCTTCCAAAACCTAATTTTCAAATCGTAGTTTCGATATTTTTCTACCATTTGACTTCTATATGTTTTTCAACTATCATTTACATTATGTTTCAAAACTCTACTTTCGTTGGAACGTAGATCTCAATGCGCCTCTGTGTATTGGTTCTCTCTCTTCAGTCGATCAAGAAGGCTCACACTAGCTTGTCTTTACCTTTTGGTTGACATGGGAGGGGCGCCGACCTCGAGCATGATTTAGTTATCGCTTAGGAAATAGCTTTCTCCAATAAGCCTTAAGCTAAGTAAGACTCAGATTTGAGAAGAATATAGTCCTTGAGTTCCTTTATTGGAACTATGTTCCTATTTATTTTTGTTTCTAACTGGCTAGGTGCTCTTTTACCTTGTAAAGTTATACCGTTACCTCATGGGGAGTTAGGAACCAGACATGATAATTTTTTATCATTCGGCTCGTCGAGGGTAGTTTAGTAATTACTTCACAAACGAACATACTGTATCTTTCACCTTTCCCTCACGGTACTAGCTACTTCGCTATAGGTCATCAAGGAGTCTTTAGCCTTGCAAGGTGGTCTTTGTTGATTCACACGAGATGATTGGATTTTTCAAAACTCCATAGTCATGCAAAAGAGATGCTCGTTGCTGGTTAGGGTTGCTTGGAATGCTGCCGTTGGAGAGCTTGGGATTGGCACTTGAAATACTGGTTGCGAAGCAAAGGTAGTTTACAAAAAAATTGTTTACGAATTAGTGCTTCGATTCGAAAGAACTTTTGACCTCAAGAATGCAGCCATAAACCTCAATTCTTGTAGAATCGAGAATGACGTTTTCATTCTGTATTTGCTAGATCATGAATTAGTAACTGCATACAATCTCCGAAAAAGTCCCAATTGTTTCGAACTTTCTATTTTTGGAATGGAATGGATGCCTGGGGATTAAGAAGGAAGGTGAACTAGATGAATGACGTGTAATTAAGCCTATAATATAAGGCGTGTGAGTTCACTCAGAAAAATGTTATCATTGTCAATCTCAAAAATCTGATTTTCAATAGCAAAATATACGGAATAGATGTCATCTAACCTTGACTATCCCTAACTACAAAATAATCTATTTTGGTTGAGACGCCCGAAGGCGAGCGGAGGGAGGTGACCCAAGGAACTGGCTTGCCAGGAAAGAATGGAGTGTTACCCTTGGAGAGCGAATGGTACTGGACTGATAGCGCACAGAACCGTACCGTAGTATGAATAAAAAAAGGCGGTAGGCGCAGCAGAATCGGGGAAAGTATACAGAAAAGGTTGAGGTCGTCTGTCTTTCAAACACTTCCTAAAGCACGTTTCTGTCTTCCTTCGGGCGCCTACTCCTGACATGAGTTTAGAATCTTCACGACGAATAATCACATAGAGTACCGTTTGTCTATCTATAACGAGATTTTCCAACAACTGTAGTAGATCCTACAGAACGAACCATAGTTTAAAGGGGCATGGTGAGGTAGGAGCATCTAGTCGGCAAGATTTTTGGCTTGACCATTCTTATGTCAGTCGCACGACGTTTTAACTGAAAGCAGTTTTTGTGCAATTCATTAGTAACTCTCGAAAAGGATATTTCTGATTCTCGAAGAATGATTAGTAATTTCTCTCTTTTCATAATAGCGTATAAAAAGACCATTTTTATTCTCAAGGACATGCGAAGAGGGTTGAACCCTGTGGTACATAACTCACTCACTTTGCCCATTTAGCTGCTTAAATAACCACTGACTGACGCATTGGATTTGTAACGTTCCGCAACCGCACGGTGCGTTACGCTGAGTCGGATTGAATAAAACAAATGCTGGTTACATTCGATTTGTTGGATTTTGGGAAGAAGTATTGATTGAGTTGGTTTCATGTGCAGATGGCTAGCGGAGTTCGATGAGAAACAGGTGTTCGTTCAGAACAGTACTGAGATAGCTGGATGGGAACGATAATGCCGTCTTCCTTAGTCCGATCGGTCGGATGATTTGGAGAGCACGGCCTGCTCGCACGGTCATACCAGTTGAGTAGATCGCGTTTTGCATCGGACCACGGGTTCAAGGGATTGGCCGTAACGATAGAACATGATGCTTAACGGGATCAAACATAGTGAGTGGGCTCTTTTCCTTCTCCTCTACTCCTTCATGCCTAATAATATGTAAAACACATAAAGGCTTGAACATTTGGGCTAAAACTTGGGAATCACTACACTGAGGCGTGCATAGAGTGTACGTCGTTTGCTTGGATAGAAATTGTGGCTTGAATTGATTTGAGCGTATGGATAGTTGGAGCTAGAGTTGGATTATACATTTGAGGCAGTCGGTTGAATAATTGGGATTATGCTTGGACAGTTGGAATGGTACATTGAGGCATTGGGAACATCGGGAATTTGGGCGAGCGAGCGTGCATCCGTGCACGAGTATCACTTGGTCGCTTTGTCTTGCAAAGTTAGCAGTTGTGGTTCAAAATTGAACAACTGCATCGGCGAGGGTATTGTGCCACTGATGGGGCATTGTGCCACTGTTGCGGCATTGTGCTACTGTTGGGGCATTATGCCATGGGTTTGTTCTGAGTTGGGGTGTTGCACCCAATTTGAAACACTGTGTTGAGAAGAGGCATTGTGCCTATGGACATAACTTGATATTTGGTGCCTTGGGCTATATGTTGATGAATGGTTATGGATTCTTGGGTTGGATATCTTTGGATTGTGGATTCTTTGGTTATGGATATTTTGGTTGGATATTTGGTTGAACGAGTCTTGGATCGCTTGGTGGGGCGAGAATGTTTGATCCTCTCGTCATACCTACTTTGTGTCTGCATGTCACGGACAACTTGTGCACAAGTTTTGGCATTTCCTCGAAATGACATTTCCGGGGCACTGGAACCGTATCGATCCGGAGGAAAATATTTGATTCGTGCTAGTCGCGAATGCATTGCGGGACCTCCAGCGGGGCTTGCTACCCGGGCTGATAGTGCGCGTCGTAATGCTTGGAATATATCCTTTATGGCTTTGCCAGTGACTTCATATAGATAATAGTTGGTTTGCTTTACTTTGGTTGGTTTGTGCTTCGTGTAGGCGCGGCCACCTTGCCTCGGCAAGAGTGTTCACTTTGAGATTGGAATATAAGTATTTGGTTGAGGATGGATATTGAGGCTTGGTTGATGTTTCGATATGTTATCGTGCAAGCGATGGCTTGAGTAGGACGGGTTGCATGCTAGAATCCCTCGAGTTGGTTATGTATTGCTTGTCGTTTGGATTGAGTTGAATGCTTGCATGCTTAAACTGCTTTACAACTTTACTTAACATGTCATTCATATGCCATGAAATGAATCTAGGATTCAACTAGAAAGATTACCATATAACTGTTTTCATTCACTATTTACTTAGTGTCGGCTTAGACGAGTGGGTTACCCCGCTCACCAGTACGGCTGTGTACTGACCCACGTTTGTGGGCAATATTTCAGGTACGCAGGCGTAGTGGCGCTGCTTGGATATACAAGACATGATGTATGAACTGTAAGTACCTTTGTGGGCTAGAGAAAAAGAGTAAGAGTATTTCATCGCCTTCGTGGCATTTCATTTGGACCCTATCGTGAGCTTCGCTGCGTATTACTCTGATGTGTGCTTGGTACACAATACTTGACTTTCGTTGCAACTTGGTTGTTTCAATGATAACTTTGGTGTTTAAAAACATCGCCTTGTACGAGTGCAACTCCAGGCTCGTACGGCATCACGTCCCGAAGAGAACGATTGTCCTGCGGGAGAGCTGCAACGTGGTGATTCACGTTCAGCGGGGACTATTGAGCTTGCGGGAGATTGGGGCATGACAGGATTTGGGGAATGAAAGAGAAGACTCGGGCCTGTCTTTCAGAACCTCGATAAAAGCCCACAGAAGGGCCAAAGCACAAGAAGCCTACCTCCCAAGGAAAATCTCGAATTGGCTCCAAAATTGACGGGTTAGTGTGAGCTTATCCATGCGGTTATGCACTCTTCAAATAGGAATCCATTTTCTGAAAGATCATTTCATCGGATGGCAATGGCATCGGGCATAGTGCGCGTCAACAAATGTGCTCTTTCGGTGTAAGCTAGCTCAGTTTGATTGATCCTAATAGGATTCGAACCTACGACGAATCAGTTACCAACAGACCGCTCTACCACTGATTATGATTGGAGGCAAACTCGATAAGTGTCGTTTAGTCAAGGTAGTCAAAGGCGCAAGGCGCACTCAAGGCGCAAAGGATCAAAATTGCCCGAGGCGCAAGGCGCACTTAAAGCGCGCGCCCGAGCGACACGAGGCACAATATATATATTCATATCGGATTTCTACATTGATAAACATGTGTGCTTCAAATTCTCCCATGTCTAGGTTGCAATCACTTTGAATTGAGTGAGTGAGAAAGAAAACAATAAAAAAAAAGTACATCAGTTCAAAAAATAGTCTAAAAACAGTACAACAGTTAAAAAAAGTCTAAACATGTTATTTTTTCACAAGATTTTCAAGGCGCGCCTTAGCTATTCCAAGGCGCTCGAAAAAGGCGCACCTAGGCGTGCCTTAGGTGCGCCTTAAGAATTGCGCCTAGCCTGGAGTGCCCCGAGGCGCTGCCCCTGCGCCTAGGAGCAAGGCGCGCCTTTGACTACACTGCGTTTAGTTAATACTAATTGTTCAACTTTTCTTCCTTCCCCAATCATTATTTTCAGAGAGCTCCCCACCAAACTAGCTAGCCAAGCAAACAAAACAAGAGACCTTGCCCTTTTGAATCTCGCTTTTCACGGGTAGACACTTTCAATTAGTTCCTCTGATCGGGTCTTAAGGAACTCATAGACAACAAAATAAATCTGGCTCTAGTTGGAGGTAGCGAGTAAGAGAGAGAGAGAGAGAGGATCCCCGAAGTGATTTTCTAGCTTAGTTACCTAACTTGTTCTACATTGGCGCCTAACCCAACTCGATGAAAAAGTTCGTTAAGCCTCTGGATACTACTTCCTCATTGACCATCTTACTATGTTTCGGGCTCCCTTATTCATCAAATTCCACACCTTCACATCTGAATGCGGTGCTTCCTTCCTCACACCCTCCCTTCTTACTATCTATTAACTCCCTCTTCCTCCGGGCGCCTTCGGTCGCCTCACTTCGATTATTCAGTACTCGTCATTTCTTTCAGAACCTCAACTCCCTACAGTCAAAAGGCCAAAATAAGTAATTCGTTTTTAGCCCTTATAAAAAAAACTGATCCTGGAACCTCTTTCACGCTCATGTCACGTCGAGGTACTGCAGAAGAAAAAACTACAAAATATAATCCAATTTTAGATGATGATTCATGCCCAAATTGCTCTACTCACTCAGAGTCTCGAATACAACGCCGTATTCTCTGAAGACCGAGGAAAAAGAGATCCATAAAAATTAATCATTTTTCTCTTAGGGTACTTATTTGCTAACTATAAACGTAAAGTTAACTACTAAAGTCAAGTCCCTTAATTCATAGTATCCCTTAATTCATAGTATCTTTCATCTCCTCTATGTCGCTATTTAACAATACAGACCAATGAGAAACTTTAAGCTCATCGTCGTCGAACCACCTTACTTTAGTAGTACTTGTAGGCTTGCCCCTCACATTAAAAATATATAGACTTCTACTATTTGGTACATCAACACCTACTTCATTTCTTGGGGCTCTATTTGGTTTTTGTTTCGACATAAGTATTGAAATAGATCGAGCAGAAATTTAAAACTTGCATAATAATATATACTTGGCATGTCGAAACCTCTATATGAGCCTTATTAGCTACCTTCTTAAGGTGATGTAGATATCTTTAAAAAAATTTGGATCCAATTAGAATTAGAATATTATGATTTCTATAAATTACTAGTTCAAGATAATATTTACCTCTCAAATGGGTATATCCATCTATACTGGACAAGACCTTAATTCTTAGTATCTTTCATCTTCTCTATGCCGCTATTTAACAATACATACTGATGACAACTTCAAACTTATTTAATGAACTGAATAATATGGCCGTAGGGTTCATATGGAAAATTGAAATTAGGTTTGAGGTTAACACCCGCATTACTACCGACAAGATATAATGAGTATCACAGCCCGAATATATCAGAGTATTCTCTGGTTGACTTTCCTTTGTTGGTCTGTATTGCAAAAGGTGCATTCGTCTTTGTCCTTGTCCACTAGCATGCATACTGTGACAATCTATCTTTTCATACCCTAAGTCAAGTTTCATTATCATTTCTTCGATTTCTAGAAGTTTTAAGACTACTACTTTGATCCTTCTGGCAACAACTCTCTAATGAACTGAATAATCTAGTCCATAGCGTTCATGTGGCAAATTAAAATTAGGCTTGAGGTTAACATCTGCATTACCACTGATAAGATATAATGAGTATCACAGCCCGGATATATCGGAGTATTATCATCATTGAACATATCATTAAACTTCGGATTAAAACTAGGCACGACTACGACAATTATTTCTCGTGAATGAGTATCACAACCTAGGTATATCGGAGTATTATCATCATTGAACATATCATTAAACTCTGGGTTAAAACTAGACCTGACCGTGACAATTATCTCCTATGTTAGGTTTAGTTGTCGGTGTTCGAAATGATCTCTCTAAGCTCCTTCTCCGAGATATACTTCAAAGGAGGGCTGATATATTGCAATACACAAGTTCTCCTTCGGTCGTCAACTGCTGGCAGTTATGTACGAAACCCTTGAGGTAGAGATGCTTCCTCACATGATCCACCTCTTGGTATGGCCTATTTTGACAATTGGCCCAACGACAATTAATTTTTTTTATCATCCCTGAAATCAAGTTGGCTACCGACGTACTTGAAAAAATACCTCAACTCTAGGTTTGAATTCTTCATTGAGACCCATCTTGCTCTCATGTTGTCAACTAATTGTTTCCTTACATATGAATGATGTACAAATGATGGATTAGGTACCAATGATAATTTGTAGACGTAAATGTATTCCATTTACATAATCTTTTTACCATGATTACATTCGTGTGCCATGGAAGTTTCATATACTAGACAGAGGACACAAGTCATTATATATTTGAACAAATGAGAGAGTAAATCATGGTGGAGAGACTTCTCGTCCATTCAACAAAACCAAACACGTTGAATTAGTTACGTGCACCATCTATTATGTTGACTTTCTAGTCATGTCTTAGAATCAGTTTCATGGTATATGATATAAAGCCTAACTCGTGTTGCCTCCCTCGCGCTAGCTGACAATCTGAGTTCCGCCTAGGTCGAATCGGGCCCGGTGCGACCGATGGCCGTTCGCAGGAACCATAAACCTTGTGCACAAGTTGTCCATGACCATACAAGTCCCTTTTTTACTTTACTACACTTTCTCAAACTTTATATACGGACTCCACGAGCTGATGACTTGTTACATTATGCAGCTCCCGGTTCGGGAGTTGCCTTGGCGACCCACGGTCCCGAAGCCTTCCCATGTTTTCCTTGGCTCGAAACGACTAATTTGATATTCTTTTTGTCTCAACCGAATGGATCATGTTTGTGTCGTGCTTCCTAATCGTGGCATTATTTATATGATAAGCATTGTAACTAAGATTGATAGCATAAGGAAATCTATTTAAAAAGTTCTAAAACAATAAGGCGAACATGCATTTCGTATGGTCGGTTTAGTTCAATGTTCTACACAAACAGATAACGAGTGGGATTATTCCCTTAGCTAGGTTGGTTCACTTCTTTTATTAGCATGCAATAAGTGTTTTGCCTAGCGACTAGCATGTATCGTCAAGTTTTAGTTGTGAATGCCAAGCAAAGACAGGTTCATCAGAGCCACACACCTTAGCCATGTATCGCATTGGCCGAATGAGACTCCGAGTGCGCCTTTGAAAGTCTAAGTCTGAACTCTTTTGAATGGCCAAGTCTGAATGACTTTGCATGAGCGAGTCATTTCGCCGAGTAAGGCTAGATGGGTCATCGCACTTGCGCCGTTTGATTCAGCTCTTCGACTTGAGCGGAGCGGGTCATTACACTTCATTCCTTGGGGCTTTATTTGGTTTTATTTTAACATGAGTATCGAAATATATCGAACAAAAGTTTAAAATTTTCTTTAAACTATATACTTGGCATGTGTAAACCTCTACATGAGCCTTATTAGTTGCCTTCTTAAGGTGATGTACATTCATAAATTACTATAAATTAACCTTATATACTATGATTTCTATAAGTTACTAGTCCAAGATAATATTTACCTCTTAAATGGATACATCCATCTATACTAGATAGGATCATTGACACATGCTTCGTATGGAAGATGAATCGGCAAATGTCAAGACAATCTTCTCCTCAAGTTCAACTATATGCTGCATTGTCTACTTACTTGAACATAGATTCCTAAAAAGATAGATACCTCGGTCAACGAAGTCTATGTGATGAGGCAACATCTCTCTCAGAGAAATTGGTAGTAACCTCTCTATGAACACACATAAGTCATAATTTCATTCTCGCCAGTTTGTGTTTATTGAGATAGACACATCTTGCCAGATTTGACACACAGCAGACAGGAAATCTCAACCTCTCTATCTAGTTGCACATTATCAATATCTTCCCTGCTTAATATGAATAGCGTTGGAGGCTTGACCTATGTATCATTTTTTCTTCGTTTTAGGTTTAACTGTAGACAGGTGCATATATTTTCTATCTTTTCTAGCTTTGAAATTCTCTTTCGTGTTTCCCTTAATATCCATCACAATAGGGGCGCAACTTTGTTTCTCTTGTTGACTTTCCTTTGTCCTGAACTAGCTTGTATTGGTCTGTATTGCTAAAAGTACATTCATCTTTATCCTTACTGCGATAACAATCTATCTTTCCATACCATAAGCCGAGTTTTATTATCATTTTTTTGACTTCTAGAAGTTTTCAGACAACTGCTTTGATCCTTCTAGCAACAACTCTTTAACGAATTGAATAATATGGCCGTAGCATTCATGTGGCAAATTGAAATTAGGCTTGAGGTTAACACCCGCATTACTACCAACAAGATATAATGAGTATCACAACCCGGATATATCAGAGTATTCTCTGGTTGACTTTCCTTTGTTGGTCTGTATTGCAAAATGTGCATCTGTCTGTCCTTGTCTTCCAGCATACATACTACGACAATCTATCTTTTCATATCCCAAGCCGAGTTTCATTATCATTTTTTCGACTTCTAGAAGTTTTCAGACTACTTTGATCCTTCTGGCGACAACTCTCTAACGAACTGAATAATCTGGTCGTAGCATTCATGTGGCAAATTGAAATTAGGCTTGAGGTTAATACCCGCATTACCACTGATAAGATATAATGAGTATCACAGCCCGGATATATCGGAGTATTATCATTATTGAACATATCATTAAACTCCGGATTAAAACTAGGCAAGACTACGACAATTGTCACGCCCCGATCTCCTGCAGGCTAATCAGCCGTCTCCGCTAGGCGAGAATCACCGCGCTAGCGCTCCCGCGGGACGATCGCTTCGGCCCATCTGGGCTTGATGCCGCACGAGCATGAGCCGCGTCCGTGCAAGGCCGTGGTTCATTGGCTAGCGGTAAGAGGTCTAAGCCACAGAGTCGCACAAATTGTCCGAGTGCAGCGGAATTTTAAACGCATAGGCGATTGGTAACAAGTTCACTGAATCGTCAATAGCGGAAGCATTGAATAACACAAGTAGAAGTAAAACAAACTCTTTATTGATATTGAACAAGTATTAAAGGCGGCGCATAACCGAGATTACAAGTCGCTCAAGCCTCTCTCTCTGAAACAGCAAAAGCGTGCCAAGTGGCTACATTTGTGGAATGATGTATAGGCGATGTTCCAACATTATGTCTTGTATATGTGCTTCAGTTCCGGATGCAACGCCCCAAGGCTCCAGAGTGAACTCCACGCCTTAGCACGCACGAAGGAGGCATCCGCACCGAACGAGGTTCTCCCGCATCCTGCAAGCAATCTGGTGGATTATCAGTACATGAATGCACTGGTGGAGAGGCTACTCGCCCGCTCGACAAATCCAAACACGTAATATAGGTTCCGTGCACCAACTATTATGTTGTCTTTCTAGTTGCCTTAGGATCAGTTTTATGGCAAAGATGGAATAGCCTAACTCGTGTGGCAGTGCGCCGGCGAGACTTACTAACCATTTGTCGTTCCCTATCCAAGGCAAACCAAGTTAATTCAAGCACGAGCAGGTATAAACATTCAGAGGCAATAGCATATACAAACACTGTGTTGTGAATGGGACTATATTTCGGATGCACGAGTTACATGAATGATCATGTGTGTTGCATAAGATGTTCAATGTTTCTCTTACTCACAAGCGTCTCATATTTATATCGTTTTGCTGTACATGTTACTCTTTGATGCGATGCAATGACTCGCACGCGGATAGCCACTAAGCGAGGATGACTTATCTATATGACATAAGTCGCTGGCATAGCCATAAAGGACGGGTTTACAGTCTCGAGACAAAAATAATATGCAACGCAGGTGGCGAGCCCTGCTACATAACACTCCGTCCATAACATACGACTATACATTAATGTTTCCGTCCGGATCGGACCGGTCCCAGCGCCCTGTCAACCGACCGCGGAAACCACATAAACCTTGTGCACAAGTTGTCCGTGACATGCAGGTCTTGGGTCAATCCAGATTCATAACGATAATTCTTATTGCTTTACTGAACGAGCATTGCTCCACGAGCTGTGATTCATTGCTTTACTTAACATGATTCTCGTTCAGTGTTCCACTTGACTTGATACAATATAAGGCAATACGATCATGAGACAATCATATAGCATGATCTGTCTTTGCATAGTCTCCCTGAGCCATTAGATTGAGTACAAGACGAGTATCACTTTTCTGAAGTGTTGCGATGTTATCTTGCTTGACTGTCCATAATGCAGTCCCCCAGTTCGGGAAATGCCTTGGCAACCAAACGGTTCCGAATACTTTCAATGTTCATACTTGCACGGAACGACTATTAGATAGTCTTCCGGTGGTTTGGATGAAAACAAGGCAAGATAACATTCACTTGATATTGGCATACAATTATATGAAAAGCATTGAATTGAGGCAATATATATATATATAAGCAGGCAAGCATGCATTTATTATAAACATAAGCATTCACGTTAGCTCGGGCCCGAAGGTAAGCCGAGGAGTGAAACCTTAAAGGGACTTACTGAGCGACTTATCTAGGGCCGTACAGTGTAGCAAGTAAAGCAGTGCACTTCGAAGAGCATGTGTATATCGTTCTACTCAAGGCATAGCAGAGTGTAATTGCACAAGGCAAAGGTAGCATGCAAGAGTCTATATATAAGCAATGTTTCGTTTTCATGTTCTAGCACAAGCAATACAAGTTGGGATTATTCCCTTAGCTAGGTGCGTTGTATTCTTATTAACATGCAGGGGGTGATTCACCTAGCGACTAGCATGTATCGTTCCATATTTTAAGTCTGCTGTCTAAGCAAAGACAAGTTCATCGTAGCCACCCACCTTAGCGATGATTCTCCTCGGTTGAGCGATACTACGAGCGAGCCTCTGAAAGCCTAAGCCGAACTCTTGAAAGGACAAGTCTGGATATCCTTTGCCTCAAACGAGTATTCTCGCCTGAGCAAAGTGGGTCTGGATGTTGCACTTTTGCCGTTTGAATCGGCGGTCCGCTTGAGCGGAACGGGATGTTACATTATACACTACTCAGGAAAAGTCTCATCCTCGAGACTTCCTGAGCGCAGGTCATTCTATCGCAGTATTGAATCTATCCCAAGCGTAGCAATTGGTACCACTAGATCCAATTTTGAACACAATCTCCTACTCGATCCTTACGCCGTGTCGCGTGTATGTTGAGTCAATCTCATTTGCGCCTTAGTGCGGGACATGTTGCTTAACGCGGAGTATATTTCAATCGATCTTGATTAACAATTTAAGGCTGAGGCAAAGTTATACAAGTCGTTATACTTGTTCGTGCAGATATTCACTTGTACTAGCATCGAGATCTGCATATCGCAAGTCTGGATCGTACGCATATTCGAAGCGTCCTTCAAACACATGCATGTCAACCAACTGAATGATAGGGAAGTCTTAGCACTCGAGTTTTATATCTCTTAAGTCTTGGATCGTGCACATGTTCAAGGCGTCCCTCAAAGATATGCATTCAATCGAACTTCATATAGTGAAATCGGACAAGCTACTTTGTGAAAATCTCAAGGGTTTGTTTTATGATTCACAAGGATACTTCTTGATAGGGTCAATCCAATTCCATATTATTTTTTATTCCAACTCAAATCAAGTATTTGCACTACCGTTAAGCACGATCTATTCGATTTACCAACTTGCGTTCCTCCTGTTCGGGTCAAACACAGTACACGTTATCGTTCCCAAGTCTAACCCTAAGTCTTGTTGTCCTAGTTTTGTAGCTTTATTCAGCAACATGCTAAAGTCGGTAACACAGGTTCATTCACTCGGCACAAGGTCGTCTGCCTAATTGCTAGGTCAGCTCACAAGGTCATAGGTACAAGTTTAAGCACACGATACATCGTGCAAATTCTTCGCACGATGCTCGCCCCCATTCCTAGGGTCAAACCATTGTTCATTTGCACGAGATATTCTACCCAAGCTCGTTTCACTCAGATTTCTAAACATCGAGCACATATTTTCCTACTCTCAATAACACGTTTGTTTGTACGGGGGACGAGTCCGTTCAGTAAAATCCATAATATATCCAAGTTGTAGGTCAAGTCTAGTTATTTGCAGAGTCTATCTCTCCAAAACATGTTTTGATAGAATCCTTATCTATTCCAAGTCTAGTCCACCAAGCCAAGATTCAATTTTAAACCTTAGATTTTAATCCAAGTTGTCCAACCTGATTTATGTATTCGTTCACGAAACCATCAAGCGTGATTTATTTCAGGTTCTAGGCTAACTTATCCATCGAAACATTTTTGATCACTTGTATTTTGAATTTGTCTTATCGTGTCGAACCAAAAGTCAAGACGATCTATTGGTTGTCACGCCCCGGTCTCCCGTAAGTTTGATCACCCTCGTTGGATGTGAGATCACCACGTCAACGCTCCCGCTGGATAATCGTCCTAATTCGGGCGTGACGCATGCACGAGCATAGAGTTACGCTCGCACAAGATAAGAACGTTTGAACGTTATAGTTTTCTTCGGCACGATCGAGACACCTTAATATTTCACTTTTGCTCCGCCCAAGTTATATCTATCAAGTCCGTTCATGCAGTAATTATTATTCGTCTAGTAAAATCATCCAACTTCAATGTTACCGTTTGGTAATTCCATAGTCTACCTATAGCATTCCTCAAGCAACTAAGTTCAATTATTCAAGCCCAAGTCTAATCCATCTTTTGATATATTCTATTCATCGAATTCGTTTGGAATAATCACCGAACATGTTCCCTTGAGTTGGATCATCCCCGCCGTTCGTGAAATCAGTACGGCGGCGCTCCTGCAGGATAACCGTTCTCGTTGGGACTGATTTCGAGAGATCGTTTCGAACTTGATTTCAGGATCGTTCTTCCAAACTCCAAGCCAAATCCATTATCGTTCATCTCATTCCATCGAACCACTATATTCATTTTTGGGCTAATTTCTATTCGAGCGATATTGTATTCAAGTTCAATCCGTTTGTTTCAATCCAAAATCGCTCGCACAATCCTTCAAGTTACCAACAAGTTTCCTTAACGAGATATTGTTTTCCATTTCCGTGAATCCCAATTCGATGTAAGCCTTAACATTTATTTAAGATATTCCCAAATCCGTCCAATCCAACTATCGCACGAGACTTATGAATCCGTTTTGGAACATTTTAAATGATCTATACACCACTCGAAATTGTCCAATCAAATCCTCAATCGATTTGTATCTTCCGATACGAAATACCTTTTGAGCTATTTCTCAAAATCCAAACACGATTCTCTATGTTCGCCTAAGCGATAAATCTGAGAATGTTCTATAAGTTGGCATTCTAAGTCTGACTTGTCCCATTCCTGAACGATATCCTATTTTCGTTTTAACTTAGCTTGCACCAAAGGGTCTTGGTGCGCGATATCTCAACACAACTTAGCCGAAGGCTGTGTGCAAAGCTAACCATTTGAGACAATATTCGATTTTGCACTAACCAGTTGGGCAAAATGTACAGGCATTTCAGGTTCGCACATAAGTCGCGATTCTAGCACAGGTTGGCACAAAGGCCATCGCATTTCAATTTCGTACAAGCAATCATATCATTCACATTCACTTTTCGAAAGTATTTAGACTCATTGTTAGAACATTTCGTTGGGGCATTGAGAGAGTGTGCACATAACCCACGAACGAGCTTTCGAAACTGATAAAATTGAAACAAAGTCCAAAGACGTATAGCCAAGCTCTGATACCAATCTGTCACGCCCCGATCTTTCGCAGGCTAATCGGCCGTTCCCGCTAGGCGAGAATTACCGCGCCAGCGCTCCCGCGGGACGATCGCTTTGGCCTATCTGGGCGTGATGCCGCACGAGCGTGAGTCACGCCCGTGCAAGGCCGTGGTTCATTGGCTGGCTGTAAGAGGTCTAAGCCACAGAGTCGCACAAATTATCCGAGTGCAGCAAAATTTTAAACGCATAGGCGATTGGTAACAAGTTCACTGAGTCGTCAATAGCGAAAGCATTAAATAACACAAGTAGAAGTAAAACAAACTCTTTATTGATATTGAACAAGTATTATAGGCGACGGATTGCCGAGATTATAAGTCGCTCAAACTTCTTTCTGAAACAGTAAAAGCGTGCCAAGTGGTTACATTTGTGGAATGATGTATAGGCGATGTTCTAATATTATGTCTTGTATATGTGCTTCAGTTCCGGATGCAGCGTCCCAAGGCTCTAGAGTGAAATCCAATCCTTAGCACGCACAAATGAGGCATCCGCACCGAACGAGGTTCTCCCGCACTCTGCAAACCATCTGGTGGATCAGTACATGAATGCAATGGTGGGGAGGCTACTCACCCGCTCGACAAATCCAAACTCGTAATATAGGTTCTGTGCACCAACTATTATGTTGTCTTTCTAGTTGCCTTAGGATCAGTTTTATGGCAAAGATGGAATAGCCTAACTCGTGTGGCAGTACGTCGTGCGACATAAGAGAAAACACGGCGAGACTTACCAACTTACCATTTGTCCTTCCATGTCCAAGGCAAACCAAGTTAATTCAAGTACGAGCAAGTATAAACATTCAGGGGCAATAGCATATGCAAACACTGTGTTGTGAACGAGACTATGTTTCGGAAGCACGAGTTACTCGGATGATCATGCGTGTTGCATAAGATGTTCAATGTTTCCCGTACTTACAAGCGTCTCATATTCATATCATTTTGATGTACAAGTTACTCTTTGATGTGATTACAAGTTACTCTTTGATGTGATGCAATGACTCGCACGCGGATAGCCGCTAAGCGAGGATGACTTATCTATATGACATAAGTCGCTGGCATAGCGATAAAGGACGGGTTTACAGTCTCGAGACAAAAATAATATGCAACGCAGGTGGCGAGCCCCGCTACATAACACTCCGTCCATAACATACAACTATACATAATGTTTCCGTCCGGATCGGACTGGTCCCAACGCCCTAACAACCGACCGCGGAAACCATATAAGCCTTGTACACAAGTTGTCCGCGACATGCAGGTCTTGGGTCAATCCAGATTCATAACGATAATTCTTATTGCTTTACTGAACGAGCATTGCTTCACGAGCTGTAATTCATTGCTTTACTTAACACGATTCTCGTTCAGTGTTCCACTTGACTTGATGCAATCTAAGGCAATACGTGTCACGCCCCGATTTTGCCCAATCAATAATTGTCCCCCGGCGTGATGCCGTGCACGCGTAGGGCGCGCGTGCACAAGGCCCAGGCATAATGATAATCTTTAGAACATATGCAACAGAGTACGTAAATAAGATAACACACATTGAGGCATAGAAAAGTTTTCTTTTATTGATAATGAACATCTGATTACAGACTCTTGACCCAAAAGCGATAAGGATGCCACACGGGCTTACAACTTGGATACAAAATGAGATAGCCGTTCTATACATCACACCATTTACTAAAACTTCAAAATGATGTAGACACCTGCTGGCGAAGCTATCGCCTTGCCTTGAGGCTGCATATAAGGGTTGTGCGGCCTCCGAGTACTTTGGTACAACTTTCCAAAAGGTCACGAACGGTTGCGAAGAGTACTGGACTGGTTGGGGGAAGAAGAAGCTTCATCTCCTCGCCGCGTCGCTTGGGCTCGGGGAACCTGCTGCAACGAGGGTCAGTACTTTGAAAATTACCGGTGAGGGCGAGCTAACCCAACTAACCAAATCCAGAGTTGTTCATATGAAGCATGCAATTTATTTGTGGTCTTTCTATCTTGCCTTAGTTCAATTTACATGCAAGCATTGAATATTCAATTTACAGAACAAACATGCTACCGTTAGGTAACTTTTACCTTCCCGTCTGAACTGCATGTACAATACTTTCCATGTCCTTCCCTGCCACGAAGACACCATTAGTTTGAGCAAGCAATGTAGAAATATATGTACATTGGGTCATGGCATATCATTGCCACCGTGGACAATAGCTACAGTAAGACGGTGACCCTTGCAGCCCGGGTAGCAAGCCCCGCTACAAGGCCTCCCCCGCATTACCCGTGCTAGGCTTGCTAGCGTAGCTATTCGAATTTCGCCCGGAACGAATTGGCCCCAGTGCCTGTCATGCTCCGGTCCCGCAGGGCCGTTCGTCCTCGCTTTGGTCCCTACGGAACCGATCATCCTCGCACGGGCGTGATGTCGTGCAAGCCTAAAATGTGCTTGCACAAGGCCAAAGCTTTGATACAAGGGCAAGTAATCTATTCAATACTGAAGTAGCGGCACATAACATTTGCAGAAAAGTAAAGAACACAATAGCATATGAAAACAGGCTCTTTTATTGATAATCGAAAGTGTTACAAGCGGCACATGGCCGAGGTTACAATTCGCTCAAGCACTCTATCTCTCGATTACAATGACACCGTTCCATACATTATGTCCCTCTATACAAAAGCAGCTCAAAGCAGGCACAACTCGATGCGGCTCAAGGCATCGACTTCAGATTTCCAGTTCCTTGGGATGAGGCACGGCTATCGCTTCCTCAGACGGACAAACACCTGAGAACAAGCAAACTGTTGATGGTTCAGCGCTTTTATAAGTACTGGTGAGTATAAACAACTGAACAGAAGCTACACCCCCTGAAACCCACACTAAGTAAACTTGTGGCAAAATATTGCATTACTAGTGATCTTGCTACTTTTACCTTAGTTTATTTCATGCAGCTCAGGATTATAGTCAGATTACATCTTTTGAAAACACAAGTTGGAAACTAGTTTTGCACATTCGATATTCAAGCATTCAAGCAACATATAAGGGACAGTGTCCTCATCGTGCAGTGTAATGCCTCGTTCCCCCTATTCGGGGAGCGCGGCCAAGAAATACTTACGACCGTCCGAACGGGACAGATTGAATTAAGATCCTTTCCTCGTTATGGATTGGCTTCTTCGGAATCAGGTCCCATATACAATGGATTGTGCCTCGAGGATGGACTCGGCGGCAGAGTCGAGAGGGGCCTTTCCGTTGCGTTGGTTTTTTGTCCGTTTTCGTGCCGCTTGGTTGCTTTCTTGTTGGTTTTATGACTTGCGTTTTCTTGAACGGTTTCAATGGATTTCATTGCTTTCATTCTTAGGATTTCGCATTTCGTATCGAGCCTTGGAGACCGAAGCAGGAGGTATTGATCATCCGTTGGTGCGTGCAGGTGATCGTGTAGACGACGCGCGAGCGGAGTCTTAAAGATCTCTACTTCTTCTTCCTATTCAACCAACTTGTGAGTGGCTCTATTTCGATGAGCACCTTCTTTCCAAGGGCTCCGTTCTTAATAAAATTGACTCAGTTGTGCATTCATTCAAACGATACCAAATATATATAAAGTTGAATGAAAAGATAAGAAGTAGGCTTGGAACATTCATTGCTTGTCATTCAGAACCTTGCATAAATTCATTGATGCATGCACGTTCGTTGGGTATATTAATTGATCGGCACTTATTTATAGCACAAGTTGTTCTTCTTTAAACTGCTGAATGTTATTGCATATAACTTGTTGGTTGATTATGGTAGAACAGTAAAGCGGTTCCGTACATGCCGTTTCTTTAAATTCTTATGTGTTAACTATGTGTTTGGTGGGTTGGTGTTAGACAAACTTGTATACAAGGGGTAACGTTCTACGAACGGTCGCCGGGGCACCGGGACCGCTTCGACCTGGGTAGAACATTTGCTAGTGTAGTCCTAGCGCTTGGATGGGTCCGTGCGTCCGCCAAAGGCTAGCTACCTGAGGCAGAATGTCAGTCGATCCATCCCCCGTCCAACCAAGAGATGTTGTTGTTGTATATTTAAACTGTGCAGACTAACTATGTCTTCGTGACAGGGAAGGCTATGGTAAGTTGTACAGGTGGTTCAGACGGTACAGGTAAAGTCGCCGAACGGTGGCATGTGGAGTTATGTTATTTTATTCTTGCATACCTGCTAAATGAAATCTGAACTAGGCAAGAATAGAAACCCACCTAAGAACATAATTGTAGCATACTCATTAGATCTCATCTCATGAGCTTGGTAAAGTTGAGCAGCTAGCCTTCACCAGTACTCTTCGAAGTACTGACCCTCGTTGTAGCAGGTTCCCCGGCACAAGGCAACGCGGCGAGGAGCTGAAGTTCTCTCCGGACTTTTGGGATCCTTGGCGGTTCGTGGCCAAGACTTTTGGAGGCTCAAGCTAGAAGCCTTTCACTCTCTCCGTTGCTGAATATCGCTAAGGCGATGGTGCATACTCGCACCCAAGGTGTTTTTGTGTTTTTGAATCTATGTAAAGGGACATAATGTATGGATCGGCTATCTCATTTTGCGTCCAAGTTTGTAAGCCCGCGGGGCATTTTATACTTTTGAGTCAAGCGATGTAAAAAGATGTTCATTATGAATAAAAGAGAAACTTTTCTATGCCTCAACCTTGTGTTATCTTATATGTCCACTCTGTTGCATTGTTCTAAAGAATATCCTTATGCCTAAGGCCTTGTGCACGCGCGCCCTACGTGTGCACGGCATCACGCCCGGGGGACGATTATCGATTAGCCGAAATCGGGGCGTGACATATTGGTATCAGAGCATGCTTCAGATCCTTTGATCTCACAAAGAAAGTTTCTAAAGAGGACCCTGTTCCTTCCGAGTAGACCCTTGAATTCGCTTGGCCAAAATGAGATACGTTCCATACAGTGAGTCCATAATATACCTTGAGACTAATACAAGTTACTTTCCTTTCAAGGAACGACTTCCGAGCCGGGTGCACAAGCGCAGATGGTGGCGCAAGTGCAAGCGAGTAGTTCAGGCACCTCGGGCAGCTCTGGGAGTCCAGCTGTCGCACCCTCTGCCGATCCGTTCGAGCGAATGATGCGTTTGATGGAGACGCAGCAGAAACAAGCTGAACTACGGCAGAGTCAGTTTGAGTCACGGATTGAGGCTCAATTCGTGGCGCAGCGATTTCAGGCGGATACACAACAGAAGCAGATGAATAGTCTGCAAACAATGGTGACGAATATGGTCGCCAACAATCATTCTGCATCCGCCCCCGCAACCGTGCCTATAGTTGCTGAAGCCACCGGACCGCAGAATTCCCAGGGTACCTTACCCTCAGGCGAGAATGGGTCAATCGTGTCGATATCTGAATTTAAGAAGATGTGCCGTGCTACGTTTAAAGGCACCGAGGACCCTTCCTTAGCGATGGACTGGCTGGTCGAGTTGGAGGACCACTTTGAAGCGCTGTGCCTAGACGAGACCAAGAAAGTGGCGTGTGCCCAGCTTCAGCTCCGACAAAATGCACATGATTGGTGGGATGTGCACAAGCAAGCTATTATGAGTGAAGGTGGCACAACGGCTATCTCCTGGTCCGTGTTTCGCAAGGCCTTCGTGGAGGAATACCTTCCACCCGCCGTCCGTCGCGAAAAGGAAGACGAGTTTGCACTACTGAGGCAGGGAGACATGACGGTGCGTCAATACGCCTCAGAGTTCAACCGACTTGCAAAGTTTGCCAAGTCGCAGATCGCCGACACTGAAAGTCGTACACGGAAGTTCGAGCTCGGACTACGACCTTCTATCCGTGCCAACGTTATAGCGACTCAATATCGTACCATGCGGGAGTCCCTGAATCATGCACTGTCCCTTGAGTCGCAGTATCCTCCAGTTCGCACCGGCGCTGTGCAAAATTACAATCACAAGCGTCCTGCCAACACAGGAGGAAACAACGCGCAGAAGCGCCCCAACAACGGCGGTAAACAGGGAGCAAACCCGGGAAGGGGTAACGAAGCCGTCTGCCACCGATGCAATCGTACGGGACACATCGCACGGAACTGTCGGGTGTTCAATGGATCATGCTTTAAATGCGGTCGTCAGGGCCACATGGCAGTGAACTGTCGTGTTAGCGGGCAAGAGCAGCAGCAGCAACAAAACCAGGAGCCTCAGCATCAGGGGCAAACTCAACGAGCGAACCAAGCGCCGCCAAACGCTCAGGGCCGAGTCTATGCTTTGACTCGGGACGAGGCACTTGCATCGAACACGACGGTGTCAGGTATATTACTTTTTAATAATGTACCTGCTCGAGTATTGTTTGATTCTGGTGCAACACATAGCTTCGTTTCGGCGGATTTTGCCGCCGAACACACATTCCCTATGACACCGCTAGGCTTAAACCTAAATGTTAGTACTCCTTCGGGCGTAGATTTATCGGCTCGCTTAGTCTGTCGTGAAGGTAACATTTGCATCGGGGGACGGAGATTGTCATTAGATGCGATAGTTCTAGACATAAGGGACTACGATCTTATTCTGGGGATGGATTGGCTCGGCGCTTGTTCAGCTACAATCGACTGTGCGAAAAAGGAAGTCGTGTTTCGTTTGCCCGGCGAGATCGAGTTTTGCTTCACGTGCAGTCCTGAGTCGAAAGCGTCGAATACCTGCATGGTGATCTCAGCAATGTCTGCTCGACGGATGATTCACTCCGGCTTCGAAGGGTACTTAGCGTCCGTTCGAGACACTCGGCAAGATTGCACAAACGTTGAGTCTATTCCCGTTGTGGCGGATTTTCCTGATGTGTTCCCCGACGAGTTGCCAGGCATGCCGCCCGATCGAGAGACAGAGTTCACTATAGACACATTCCCAGAAACTCGACCAATTTCCAAGACGCCGTATCGAATGGCCCCGGCAGAATTGAAGGAGCTTAAAGTACAGTTGCAAGACTTGCTAGATCGAGGATACATTCGGCCTAGTGTATCTCCGTGGGGTGCGCCAGTACTATTCGTAAAGAAAAATGATGGCTCGTTGCGGCTCTGCATCGACTATCGAGAATTGAATAAAGCAACCATTCGTAACCAGTATCCTCTTCCAAGAATAGACGATCTTTTCGATCAGTTGCAAGCTGCCACGGTATTCTCTAAAATCGACCTCCGTTCGGGCTATCACCAACTAAAGATCAAGCCAGACGATGTGCCAAAGTCAGCTTTTCGAACTCGCTATGGCCATTATGAGTTCCTGGTGATGCCGTTCGGACTAACCAATGCACCCGCTGCCTTTATGAGTTTAATGAACCTTGTGTTCCGGCCCTATCTCGATAAGTTTGTAGTAGTATTCATCGATGATATCTTGGTGTATTCGAAGAGTGAGGAAGAATATGCAGAGCACTTGCGGACCGTGCTACAAACTCTTCGGGACAACCAGCTATATGCTAAACTGAGTAAGTGTGAATTCTGGCTAAGTAGTGTATCTTTCCTCGGGCACATCATTTCTGCGGGAGGCATCTCAGTCGATCCGAAGAAGGTGGAGGCCATTGTCGAGTGGAAGCGACCTGCATCCGTTAGCGAGATTCGAAGCTTCCTCGGGCTAGCGGGCTACTACAGACGGTTCGTGAAGGATTTTTCCAAACTTGCACTACCTCTGACTCGCCTCACACAAAAGGGAGTCGCATTTGAGTGGTCCGCCGACTGCGAAGCTTCGTTTAAAGAGTTAAAGCATCGCCTCACCTCTGTCCCGTTGCTTGCACTACCAGACGAGATCTCGGGATTCCAAATATTTAGCGACGCGTCCGGGCAAGGCTTGGGGTGTGTACTTATGCAGCGAGATCGAGTGATAGCCTATGCCTCCAGGCAACTAAAGAAGCACGAGAAAAATTATCCTACACACGACCTGGAATTAGCGGCAATTGTCTTTGGCCTGAAATTGTGGCGACACTACCTTTATGGAGTGCCTTGCCGAATTTATACTGATCACAAGAGCTTGAAGTACCTATTCACCCAGACGGACCTCAACCTTCGTCAGCGCCGTTGGCTAGAATTGATAAAAGATTACGACTTGACGATAGACTACACGCCTGGAAAAGGGAACGTTGTAGCGGATGCTTTGAGTCGGATCTTCGTTGGATCTCTGTCAGTCGATCGCAGGTTACGAAGGGACTTAGAAGAGATGGGCATCGAACTCCGAATTCGATATCGTGGCGCGCGGGTCGCTCAAATGCGATTCGTACCCAACCTAATAGAGCGGGTCACATCTACTCAGAAAGACGACCCTTTCCTAAGGAAGATGCACGAGCAGATTCTAGCGAGGAAGGCGAAGGACTTTGCAGTAGATGAAAATGGAGCGTTGCGGGTGAAAGGAAGGCTATGTGTCTCCGATGATTCAGAACTTAGAAAGGAGATCCTTGCGGAAGCTCATTACGCAGCCTATATGATCCATCCCGGGAGCACGAAGATGTATAAGAACCTCCGAACGACCTTCTGGTGGCACGGCATGAAGAAAGATGTTGCACTCTTTGTGTCCCAATGCATAACTTGTCAAAGGGTGAAAGCAGAGCATCAGAGGCCGGGCGGGGAGATGCAAAATCTTGCTATCCCGGAATGGAAGTGGGAGCACATCTGCATGGATTTCATTGTTGGCCTGCCAAGGACGCAACGGGGGAACGACGCAATCTGGGTTATCGTCGACCGGTTAACCAAGTCTGCACACTTCATTGCCATCAAAAGTACTTGGAGCGCCGATCGCCTCGCCCAGACCTACCTTGACGAGATAGTCCGGCTGCACGGAGTGCCAGTTTCTATAGTATCAGATCGGGACGGGCGATTCATCTCGCGTTTCTGGGAGAGCCTTCAGTTGGCGATGGGGACCAAGTTGAAGTTCAGCTCAGTCTATCATCCACAAACCGATGGTCAGACGGAACGAGTGAATCAGACACTAGAAGACATGTTGCGCCTCTGCGTGATCGATTCGAAGTCAAGTTGGGACGTCTACCTGCCGCTGGCCGAATTTGCATACAACAACAGTTATCAGTCCAGCATCGAGATGGCTCCGTACGAGGCTTTGTATGGGCGGAAGTGTAGGTCACCAATCTGCTGGGACGAAGTCGGAGAACGGCAAATCCTTGGGCCGGAGCTGGTTGAACAAACCGTCCAAAAGGTTCGGTTGATTCGTGAACGGTTGAAGACAGCACAAAGCCGACAAAAGAGTTGTGCCGATGCTCGACGTCGCCCCCTTGAATTCTTTGAAGGGGACCATGTGTTCTTGAAAGTCTCGCCTATGCGCGGAGTCATGCGGTTCGGAGTAAAAGGAAAGCTAAGTCCGAGATTTGTTGGACCGTTTGAAGTTCTCAAACGGGTTACTCCGGTCGCCTATCAAGTTGCTTTGCCGCCTGCCCTATCAGAAGTACGCGATATTTTTCACGTTTCTCAGCTGAGAAAGTTTGTACACGACCCGAACCACATAGTCGACTTGGGGCAGTTGAATCTGCAAGCGGACTTGTCGTACGCGGCGGAGCCTGTCCAAGTTTTGGATCGTAAAGAGAAGCAGTTGCGGAACCGAACCGTCTCGCTAGTGCGCGTCCTGTGGCGGAACCACTCGGTCGAGGAGTCGACCTGGGAACTTGAAGCTGATATGAGGGAAAGGTTCCCCTCATTATTCCTTAGTGGTAGGTTCTATTCCTAAGTTTCGGGACAAAACTTTCTTTTGGATGGTTATGATGTAATGCCCCGTTCCCCCTATTCGGGAAGCGCGGCCAAGAAATACTTACGACCGTCCGAACGGGACAGATTGAATTAAGATCCTTTCCTCGTTATGGATTGGCTTCTTCGGAATCAGGTCCCATATACAATGGATTGTGCCTCGAGGATGGACTCGGCGGCAGAGTCGAGAGGGGCCTTTCCGTTGCGTTGGTTTCTTGTCTGTTTTCGTGCCGCTTGGTTGCTTTCTTGTTGGTTTTATGACTTGCGTTTTCTTGAACGGTTTCAATGGATTTCATTGCTTTCGTTCTTAGGATTTCGCATTTCGTATCGAGCCTTGGAGACCGAAGCAGGAGGTATTGATCATCCGTTGGTGCGTGCAGGTGATCGTGTAGACGACGCGCGAGCGGAGTCTTAAAGATCTCTACTTCTTCTTCCTATTCAACCAACTTGTGAGTGGCTCTATTTCGATAAGCACCTTCTTTCCAAGGGCTCCGTTCTTAATAAAATTGACTCAGTTGTGCATTCATTCAAACGATACCAAATATATATAAAGTTGAATGAAAAGATAAGAAGTAGGCTTGGAACGTTCATTGCTTGTCATTCAGAACCTTGCATAAATTCATTGATGCATGCACGTTCGTTGGGTATATTAATTGATCGGCACTTATTTATAGCACAAGTTGTTCTTCTTTAAACTGCTGAATGTTATTGCATATAACTTGTTGGTTGATTATGGTAGAACAGTAAAGCGGTTCCGTACATGCCGTTTCTTTAAATTCTTATGTGTTAACTATGTGTTTGGTGGGTTGGTGTTAGACAAACTTGTATACAAGGGGTAACGTTCTACGAACGGTCGCCGGGGCACCGGGACCGCTTCGACCTGGGTAGAACATTTGCTAGTGTAGTCCTAGCGCTTGGATGGGTCCGTGCGTCCGCCAAAGGCTAGCTACCTGAGGCGGAATGTCAGCCGATCCATCCCCCGTCCAACCAAGAGATGTTGTTGTTGTATATTTAAACTGTGCAGACTAACTATGTCTTCGTGACAGGGAAGGCTATGGTAAGTTGTACAGGTGGTTCAGACGGTACAGGTAAAGTCGCCGAACGGTGGCATGTGGAGTTATGTTATTTTATTCTTGTATACCTGCTAAATGAAATCTGAACTAGGCAAGAATAGAAACCCACCTAAGAACATAATTGTAGCATACTCATTAGATCTCATCTCATGAGCTTGGTAAAGTTGAGCAGCTAGCCTTCACCAGTACTCTTCGAAGTACTGACCCTCGTTGTAGCAGGTTCCCCGGCACAAGGCAACGCGGCGAGGAGCTGAAGTTCTCTCCGGACTTTTGGGATCCTTGGCGGTTCGTGGCCAAGACTTTTGGAGGCTCAAGCTAGAAGCCTTTCACTCTCTCCGTTGCTGAATATCGCTAAGGCGATGGTGCTTACTCGCACCCAAGGTATTTTTGTGTTTTTGAATCTATGTAAAGGGACATAATGTATGGATCGGCTATCTCATTTTGCGTCCAAGTTTGTAAGCCCGTGGGGCATTTTATACTTTTGAGTCAAGCGATGTAAAAAGATGTTCATTATGAATAAAAGAGAAACTTTTCTATGCCTCAACCTTGTGTTATCTTATATGTCCACTCTGTTGCATTGTTCTAAAGAATATCCTTATGCCTAAGGCCTTGTGCACGCGCGCCCTACGCGTGCACGGCATCACGCCCGGGGGACGATTATCGATTAGCCGAAATCGGGGCGTGACATGCAGTGCGCAACATGTATTGTGCAATCAATCTAACTCTTAGGGTAAAGCTTATCTAGCAGACTGATCATATCGAAACAAGGCAAACATATCAAGTGGACTATCATTTATTCAAGAATTTAAGGCAACACATCTATATGATTTCGGTCCCCAAGAAACTCAGAATAGGTAGCGGTAATCCAGCTAACCAATGACTCACATTCTGATCCTATTAGCAGCTATGACCGAGGTTCAGCTCTGCACTAATAGTCATTGTCTGACCGATGCAATGCATGAAGCACTAATAGATAATCTCTACGATGCAGACAAAATGAACGAGCATGCTTATGTATATCTCATATTTCTTAACCCATAGCCGAACGGTTATCCCTGCAGCAGACACACAAGTTAGTCACAATTTGCATATATGCATAAACTTATGAATCAATCATTTGGTGTCATCAATCGATAGGTATGCAAGAAGGTAAACCTAGCATGCGCCCTATCTATATGACGGTCCACGAGTTTTCCCATTAATGGACAACAACACCCCCAAGATCCCGTAGGACCGGACGTCAGGGTGCTCACACAATCCCTTCCGGACCGACCGATTCCCAGTGTCCCAGGAATCGATCGAGAGACTATTACCTTGTGCACAAGTTATCCGAGACCAATGCAATGAAAAGCAACATTCACATTCACGAGCATATAACAATCTAATAGCACACCCCCCAAGATCCCGAAGGACCGGACGTCAGGACAGACTATTAGACTCTTCTCTTTCATTCATTCAAGCAAATACATATTTTCAACAGTCTAATAGCACACCCCCCAAGATTCCGAAGGACCGGACGTCAGGACGGACAATTAGGCTCTCTTTCACACTTATAACATATAGCAGATCGATAGCAAAACAGGCAAGCGAAACATATTATGCCAAGCACGATTTATTCATAACTAACATGCAAAAGTCTATCTCTTCTTAGCATATTCAAGGGACACATTTCAAGCGATTCATTTACTTATCTTCTTAGCATGGCAAGGATTCGTTTGAGCTGTGTCAGTGTAACTGAGCATGCAACATTTTTTATACTCTTAGCATGGCGATGGTTCTATCTCATTCTGACAAGCATTCATATCCTCTTAGTTATGCAACACTTTTGGTTCAATGACAAGCTATGTGAGTTCTCTTATTAGCATGCTGAGTCAGTTCTATCATTCTCTTATGAAAATATTCTTCTTAAGCAAACAAGCATTCAAAAACTCAGATTCATTATTAAGTCGTGCAAGAATCAGAGAATGCAGTTCTTCCCACTCACTTTGATTAATCGGTCTGGAACTCTCCAAGAAAACTTCCGTTCGAGCAAGCAAGGCGATATCACTTGTACATAGCGCCTACGCGGAGAGGGGCGCTACATACTTACCCACCAACAAAGAGTTTCGTCCTCGAAACTCAAGGAGAAACTCACGAAAACACAGAGCAGCGATAGTCCTCATCCCTCACCATCCCAAATCAAAACTCAACAATCCAGAAATCACAAATCACATCTCAAGCAATAAAAACAAATCCAGAAAACTTTTGCCGACGACTTTGAGAATATTTACGGACTCATTGTATGGAACGTTCATTGCATCTCACATCAGGCACATCTCAGAGTTGGAGGCAACGAAATGGGCAAAGAATCGAGTCGCTCTGATACCATTATGTCATGCTCCGGTCCCGCAGGGCCGTTCGTCCTCACTTTGGTCCCTACGGAATCGATCGTCCTCGTACGGGCGTGATGCCGTGCAAGCCTAAAATGCGCTTGCACAAGGCCAAAGCTTTGATACAAGGGCAAGTATGCTATTCAATCCTGAAGTAGCGGCACATAACATTTGCAGAAAAGTAAAGAACACAATGGCATATGAAAACATGCTCTTTTATTGATAATCAAAAGTGTTACAAGTGGCACATGGCCGAGGTTACAATTCGCTCAAGCACTCTATCTCTCGATTACAATGACACCGTTCCATACATTATGTCCCTCTATACAAAAGCAGCTCAAAGCAGGCACAACTCGATGCGGCTCAAGGCATCGACTCCAGATTTTCGGTTCCTTGGGATGAGGCACGGCTATCGCTTCCTCAGACGGACAAGCACCTGAGAACAAGCAAACTGTTGATGGGTCAGCACTTTTATAAGTACTGGTGAGTATAAACAACTGAACAGATGCTACACCCCCTGAAACCCACACTAAGTAAACTTGTGACAAAATATTGCATTACTAGTGATCTTGCTACTTTTACCTACGTTCATTTCATGCAGCTCAGGATTATAGTCAGATTACATCTTTTGAAAACGCAAGTTGGAAACCAGTTTTGCATATTCGATATTCAAGCATTCAAGCAAAATATAAGGGACAGTGACCTCATCGTGCAGTGCGCAACATATATTGTGCAATCAATCTAACTCTTGGGGCAAAGCTTATCTAGCAGACATATCAGGGTGCTCACACAATCCCTTCCGGACCGACCGATTCCCAGTGCCCCAGGAATCGATCGAGAGACTATTACCTTGTATACAAGTTGTCCAAGACCAATGCAATGACAAGCAACATTCACATTCACAAGCATATAACAATCTAATAGCACGCCCCCAAGATCCCGAAGGACCGGACTTCAGGGCGGACTATTAGACTCTTCTCTTTCATTCATTCAAGCAAACACATATTTTCAACAGTCGAATAGCACGCCCCCCAAGATCCCGAAGGACCGGACATCACGGCGGACTATAAGACTCTCTTTCACACTTATAACATATAGCAGATCGATAGCAAAATAGGCAAGCGAAACATATTATGCCAAGCACGATTTATTCATAACTAACATGCAAAAGTCTATCTCTTCTTAGCATATTCAAGGGACACATTTCAAGCGATTCATTTACTTATCTTCTTAGCATGGCAAGGGTTCATTTGAGCTGTGTCGGTGTAACTAAGCATGCAACATTTCTTATACTCTTAGCATGGCGATGGTTCTATCTCATTCTGACAAGCATTCATATCCTCTTAGTTAGGCAACACTTTTGGTTCAATGACAAGCTATGTGAGTTCTCTTATTAGCATGCTGAGTCAGTTCTATCATTCTCTTATGAAAACATTCTTCTTAAGCAAACAAGCATTCAAAAACTCAGATTCATTATTAAGTCGTGCAAGAATCAGAGAATGCAGTTCTGCCCACTCACTTTGATTAATCAGTCTGGAACTCTCCAAGAAGACTTGTCACGCCCCAGTCCCAAAATACGTAGGACTAGGACACGTAAGCATGCCAGCCGCCTGTATATATGGCAACTCCAATATATAGAAACCATAATACAAGCGTACGCTGTATAATGAACAATAATTCACAAGTGGTAAAACTATCACAAGTCACAGGGTATAATCTAAATCTCATCCACAGAAATCAAATATGAATAACCAATAACCATGTAACTAGATCTCAATAATAAGTATCTAAAGAATGACAGTTGTATGGAAACAAATCCACTGCCGAAATAGAATATAAAATGAACCAGATACACACCATATAAGAACAACATCTGACAATCACGAGGCTCGAAGAGAAGATCTCCTCGAAATATACGTAACATGTCCGGATCTGCGCTCCTGCGAATACTCATGAACATCCACACCTGGAAAGGGACCAGGTCCTCAGAGGGACATAACAAGATACAGAAAAACAACATGCCATGTATGTAAATACTGAATAAATAAATAAATACAGGGTGTGCTAACCATCTAAGTGAATGCAATGTAAAGACCTTGTAGTACGCATGGTAATGTGTAAGCTTGACATATGCTGACGTAATTCACCAATCGTCATGACTGGCTAGTATATGTGTCATATGCCCCCAGACTCATGGGCACTCTGCAATCGTCCATCTCCGAGGAGCATGGAACGAAGGATATAACATCAAGGAGGGGGGTGTCCCATACGTCTACTAGTATCTTCCCCGCCCAATATAGATGTACAAGTCGTGAAAACGACGTGGACACCTCCTACTATGATGCAAGTCTCAATAAAATAAACAACTAAGCTACATACCGTTACACGTGTTGCTCATACTGATGGCCAGTCGCGCATGAGGCACGCGTCCCTACATGAACTCACTCTGTGACGTGTAATGATACGTGTCAAGGTCTGGGAAGTAATACCAATAACTTCACAGCTTTAGGTGGGTCTACTAGACACTAGTTCAGACACAAGTCCTAACGTCAACGCCTTCGTTGACTGCACCCGAGTTTTCTCGGACGCGCACATTTATATGATTTTAAAATAAATAAACATGTAACTAACAATAACTGAATTTAAACAGTACAACAAGGCAAGGTATACTTGCCTGGCAAGAGAGCTGCAAAATATAACGTCCATATGTCAAATACCAAGAGCCAGAAACTATGGCCTCAGAATGGACGTCTCCGGATGCTGAAATAAATATCACCAACGGTCTCAGAAAATATCAAATAGCTAGAAACGCCTGTCCTTAAGTCCAAATTGGACACATGGGCAAAAATGACAGTTTCCGGTCAAAGCGGGGTCCACATGTGGGCCACTTTGCACCGAAAAACCTGTCAGGGTCAAAGGTCTCCAAATTCGCCAAACTTAGTGTCAACAAGTCCAGAACGTCGATACAAACCCAACGGAATGTCCAGAACTGGATTCCGATGTGCCAATCACAAAATCGCCAGTCAAGTGGAGCTTGTGGGGCCCACGATACAGGATTTTGTCAACGTTCTCAGAATCGAACCAAACTTGGGTCACAGGACCAGCGTATTGCTACGAGTCCGATGGCGCAAGTTTCCTTTTGATCCGACGTGTATACACAAAGTTACAGCATGTTCCAGAACAGGCAGATACAGGGTGTTGTTGGCGGATACGCGTTGATTCTGGTGTGCACGCACATCCAAATCAACTTCTGAAAAATCCCGCACGTCCGTATCAACGGCGCGCATGTTTCGGTGAAGACCGTGTGCGACCAAGTCGTCCCGTTTGGCGGAGCGTACTCAGTTCCTGGGTGAAACGGGACGTTGTTTTTTCTGTTTTTGGATCGCAGTTCGCGATCGCCACAGGACGCGCTGCACCGAGCGGGTTGCACGGGCATCGAGAGAGTTACATAGCCTACGTGTCACAACTGACAGAATAAAAAATGGAATTACGAGGAGAGAGAACGAGTTACCTGAACAGGGCTCCTTGAAACCGAGTTGCGCGTGTCCGTGTGTCGATTCGACACAGGATTTGTGTCCTGGATGTGTCCTGGTTCTGCGTCCAGAGACTCGTCGGACTCGGGGCGGCTGGTTGAGGTATTGGTCGGAGTCGGCCAAGGCTCGAGTGCGCCGGAGCTAGGACGGAGAGGCTGTTCTAGGGTTCGGCTGCTGCTGCTGGGACTCGGTCGTCGAGGGCGGAGGAAGGAGAGG
This sequence comes from Iris macrosiphon, assembly GCA_036927795.1. Classification (NCBI taxonomy): domain Eukaryota; kingdom Viridiplantae; phylum Streptophyta; class Magnoliopsida; order Asparagales; family Iridaceae; genus Iris; species Iris macrosiphon. The sequence goes on from JAYESA010000004.1 coordinate 356,449,850, forward strand.
AGGAGGTCAAGGCGGGGTGCAGCGGCTCGGGGTGGCTGCTGTCGAGGCCGACGGGGGGGGGGGGGTTCAGTCGAGAGAGGAAAGGGGGGTGGCGGTGGAGGAGGTGGCGAGTGGCTGCTGGTGGAGATTCGAGGGGGGGTCGGGTGGCGGTGGAGTCGTGAGGGGGGGGCGGATCGCCCAGTCGGCCGGTCGTCGAGGGCGGATCCAGGCGGGGAGGTCGGGAAGGAGGGAGGCCACCGGCGGAGGGGATAGGGGGCTCGGGGGAGGAGAGGAGCGGCGGGATCGGGCTGGGTGAGGGGAGAGGAAGTGGAGAACAGGGAGGGGGTGGTGGCTGTCGAGGCCGGCGGGGGTCGGCTCGCCGCGGGGGGGGGGGAGGGGGGAGGCGGAGCTACTCCGACGGGGGGTAGCCGACGGCTAGGGTTAGGGTTTTTCTTTTATTTTCTTTTATAGAAATAAATTTAGGGGTAATCTAGTAAATTCACATTTAGGATATTTACAGGATATTTTCGGGTGGGTCCCGCTTCCAAATGGACGGTGCAGGTTCATCGGCCAATGAGGGGGTGACACCTCGCACTGAAATTTGCAGAAAAGTCCCTGTAATTTCATAAATTGCATAAAGGTCCTATTTTGGGAAATTGTGCAATTACGAAATTGTCTGGAAAAAATATCTGATTCCTGAAAATGGTAAAATTCACAGAATTGAAGGAGAAAGCTGTGGGAGGGTCCTGAGGGGGTGGGGGTGAACCTGGGCAGGGGCTGGGCCTGGTTTTCTTAGGTGATACGGGCCATCATATTTATTAATTAATAAATACTGCGCACGGTGTTCTCTAATTATTTAGAGGCAGGTAGGGCCATAATTTCAGCACGGTGTCAATATACTAAATGTAGTATACTCAGTGTAGAATATTAACGTATTTTTGTTTGGGCAAAACAGGTGCATGTTGGACCTCAAATCCCTATTGGTATAGCGTAAACCGCGTCCGTGCAAGGCCATGGTTCGTTGGCTGGCGGTAAGAGATCTAAGCCACAGAGTCGCACAGATTGTCCGAGTGCAGCGGAATGTATAAACGCATAAGCGAATGGTAACAAGTTCTCTGAGTCGACAATAACGGAAGCAAGATTGAGTACACAAGTATAGAAGTAAAGCAACTCTTTTATTCATATTGAAACAAGGGTTACAAGTGGCGTATAGCCGAGATTACAAGTCGCTCGAGCACTCTCTCTCTGAACATAAAAGCGTGCTAAGTGGCTACATTTGTGGAATGATTGAATAGGCGATGTTCCAACATCATATCTTGTATATGTGCATCAGTTCCAGACGAGTCCGTTCAGTACAAATTCACAATATCCAAGTTACAGGACCAGCCTATTGATTTACATAGTCTATCTCTCCAACACGAAACCATTTCCATTACAAGTCTAGACCACAAAGCCAAAATTCAATTATAATCCAAGGACTATATCCCCAAGTCGTTCAGCCTGATTCACGTATTCGTTCACAAAACCATCAAGCGTGATTTATTCCAGGTTCTATGCTAACTTATCCTCAACTCTTATCGATTCACTGCATTTCTGATTTGTCTTATCGTGTCGAACCAAAAGTCAAGATCATTTATTTGTCATGCTCCGGTCTCCCGCTAGTTCGATCACTTTCGTTGGACGCGAGTTTATCACGTCAACGCTCCCGCTGGATAATCGTTCTAACCCGGCGTGACGCATGTACGGGCATAGAGTTACGTCCGCACAAGACAAGAACATTTGACCCCATGGTTATTTTTGACACGTTCGAGACTTATCATTCACCTCGCTACATCCAAGTTTTATATGAATTCCACTAAGTCATGACCGTTCATGCAGTGATTATAATTCATCAAGTGAAATCATCCAATATCCATGTTACCGTTCAATATTTCCACAGTCTACTTATAACATTCCTCAAGAATCAAGTTTCTCTATTCGAACCCAAGTCTATTCCATTTCGATACGTTCCATTCATCGAGTCCGTTCGGAATAATCACTGAACATGTTCCCTTAAGTCCGATCATCTCCGCCGTACGCGAATCACCACGCCGGCGCTGCCGGCGCTCCCGCAGGATAACCGTTCTCGTTGGGATTGATTTCGAGAGTTATCTTTTCAAACTCGATTTCAAGCTCGTTCTTACAACATCAAGCCAATTCCATTATCGCTTATATATCTCATCGAACCACAATATTCATTCTCGGGCTAACTTATTTGAGCGATATTGTACTCAAGTTCAATCCTTGGGTTTCAATCCGAAATCGCTCGTACAATTCTCAAGTTTCAGCAAGTTCATCTTAACTAAGATGTTGGTTTCCATTTCCGAGAATTTCCATTCGATATAAGCCTTATCAAATGGTTCAAAACATTCTACAATCATTCAATCCGACTATCGCACGAGACTTCCGAATCCGTATGAACATTTCTAAATGTTCCATACACCACTCGGAATCGAGTCATCCCATTAAACCCAAAATTCAATGTTTGCATTTATCGTTAGTATATCCACCAAGTCATACCTAAGAATCCTTGCACGATATTTAGGCATCGCCTAGTAAATTCTTAGTCTCGTAATATATTCTGGATTTTATAGTCATCCAAGCAACTATATCGATTTGTGTCTTCCAACACCAAATGTCGTTCGAGCCATTTACCAAGATTCAAACACGGTTCTCTATGTTCGCCTAAGCACTAAATCTGGTACAGTTTCTATCAGTTGCAGTTCTAAGTCTGACTCACATTATTCCTGAACGATATCCAAATCTCGTCGCAACTGGCTTGCATCAAAGGGTCTTAGGTGCGATACTAAACACAACACAACTTAGCCGAAAGGCTGTGTGCATAGCAAACCGTTCAGAAAATATTGGATTCCGTACTAACCAGTTGGATAACCAGGTAAGGGCATATAGTTTGCACATATCATATGAATCTTAGCACGAGTCTGTTCCCCAAAGGGTCTAGCACAGATCGACACAAGGGCCTTCTGATCACAATATCGTACAAGCAATCACGTTATTTCACATGCAACTTTTTAAAAGTATTTAGACTTATTGTTTGGAACATCCCACTGAGGCATTGAGAGAGAGTGTGCACATAACCCACAAACGAGCTTTCAAAACTGAGACAATGAAACGAAGACCAAAGGCGTATAAGCCAAGCTCTGATACCACTATGTCACGCCCCGATCTCCCGTAGGCTAATCGGCCGTCCCCGCTGGGTACGAATTACCGCGCCAGCGCTCCCGCGGGACGATCGCTTCAACCCATCCGGGCGTGATACCTCACGAGCGTGAATCGCCCCCGTTAAAGGCCATGGTTCGTTGGCCGGCGGTAAGAGATCTAAGCCACAGATTCGCACAGATTGTCCGAGTGCAGTGGAATGTATAAACGCATAAGCGAATGGTAACAAGTTCTCTGAGCCGACAATAGCGGAAGCAAGATTGAGTACACAAGTATAGAAGTAAAGCAACTCTTTTATTCATATTGAAACAAGTGTTACAAGCGGCGTATAGCCGAGATTACAAGTCGCTCGAGCACTCTCTCTGAACATAAAAGCGTGCCAAGTGGCTACATTTATGGAATGATTGAATAGGCAATGTTCCAACATCATATCTTGTATATGTGCATCAGTTCCGGACGCAGCGCTCCAAGGCTCCAGAGTCGAACTCCATGCCTTAGCACGTACGAAGGAGGCATCCACACCGAACGAGGTTCTCCCGCACCCTGCAAGCAATCTGGTGGGTTATCAGTACATGAATGCACTGGTGGGGAGGCTACTCGCCCGCTCGACAAATCCAAACACGTAATATAGGTTCCGTGCACCAACTACTTTGTTGTCTTTCTAGTTGTGCCTTAGGATCAGTTTCATGGCAATATTGAATATCCTAACTCGTGTGGCAGTGCGCCATGCGATATAAAAGGAAGCATGACGAGACTTACCAACTTATCAGCTTGTCCTTCCCTGTCCAAGGCAAACCAAGTTAATTCATGCACCAGGATATATAAACATTCAAGCATTAGCATATGCAAACATAAGTGTCAAGCGAGATTTCATATCGGGTGCACTAGTTCTTCTATTTAATTCATGGAACACAAGTATACTTATTTCTCAGATTCATTGTTCTATTCTCAGGACACTATGATTCAGATTCAAAGATGCAATAAAATGACTCGCACACGGATTGTCGCTAAGCGAGTATGATCATGAATGAACAGGAGTCGCTGGTATAGCCATTTATGGACATAGTCGCAATAAGACGGTGGTCCCGATGCCCCGGCAACCCGACCGAATTTATCCGTGCTAGGAACAAACTAGCGCAACTACCAGATCTTCTCCCTAGGCCGGTTCGGTCCCGGTGCCCCGATGCCCCTAACCGAGGAGATCAAACTTGTGCACAAGCGTCCACGACTGAATGAATGAGTTCTTGTTGTTCTTTCATTATTCTGAGTAAACGGCAATGGTTGTAGGCACAAGTCATGATCCTTGCTACAAACCATCCCAGGTCGTTCGGTTCATTTGTTATGAATTTCACATAAGTTGATGCCCAAGTCCAAGTTATGTTCAGGTGCAACTTAACATGATACGTTCCTCCGGTTCAGGGATCGCCTTGGCGACCTAACGGTCCCGGATACTAGCAGGTTCATATTGCACAACAGGACTAATCGATAGTCTCTGGCTAACAAGATGCGTGCACGGTATACTCTAGTGTTTTACTTGATTGTGGCATGATTCCATACAACAAGCATCGCAATGAGGCAACGGGTACAGTTCATGTATAAGCGGCTAGCATGCAATTGTATAACATAAGCAATCACGTTCCAGCTCGGCTAGCCGAGGAGTGAAACCGTACAGGAACTTACTGACCGACATGGTCCAGGGTCGTGCAGTGCAATGAGTAAACATAGTGTACTTGTATCATCCTACTCGAGGCACAGCGGGGTCGAGGCAACATTCCCAGTTAACATATCAAGCAGACAAGCATGCAAACTTAAACAATCACGTCAGCTCGGGTTCGAAGGTAGACCGAGAGGTGAAACCGTTAAGGAGCTTAACGAGCGATATTATCTAGAGTCGTACAATGTAACCAGGTGAATAGTGCACTAAGAAAAGCAATACACATATTGATCTATCGAGGCATAGCAGGGTCCAATTGCCCAAGGAAACGGTAGCATGCGAGGGTCTGTACATAAGCAATTATTTCATTTCCATGTTCTATCATAAGCAATAAAAATTTGAGATTATTCTCTTAGCTAGGTGTGTTATATTCTTATTAGCATACAGGGGGTGATTCACCTAGCGACTAGCATGTATCATTCCGTATTTTATGTGTGCTGGCTAAGCAAAGAGAAGTTCACCGTAGCCACCCACCTTAGCGATGATTCGCCCCGGTTGAGCGATACTCCGAGCGAGCCTCTGAAAGCCTAAGCCGGTTCCCTTGAAGGGCCAAGTCTGGATAATCCTTTGCCTCAACGAGTCGCCTCGTTGAGCAAGGAAGGTAGGGACGTTGCACTTTTGCCGTTTGAATCGGCAGTCCGCTAGAGCGAAACGGGGTATTACATCTCTGAGTAGATGTGACTCTATCAGATTTGGTACAAATCGCATCTGAGCAACCCGCACGCCACGATATCGAATTCGGAGTTCGATGCCCATTTCTTCTAGCTCCCTTTGTAACCTGCGATCGACGGACAGAGATCCCGCAAAGACCCGACTCAACGCATCTGCTACCACATTTCCTTTGCTAGGTGTGTAGTCTATCATCAAGTCGTAATCCTTTATCAATTCTAGGTAATGGTGCTGTCGTAGGTTCAGATCCGCCTGGGTGAACAAGTACTTCAAACTCTTGTGATCGGTATAAATTCGGCAAGGCACTCCATAAAGGTAGTGTCGCCACAACTTTAACCCGAACACAATTGCTGCCAGTTCCAGATCATACGTAGGATAATTCTTTTCGTGCTTTTTCAGCTGTCTGGATGCAAAGGCTATTACTCTGTCTTGATGCATAAGTACACACCCTAAGCCCTGCCCTGACGCGTCGCTGAAGATTTGGAATCCCGAGATCTTGTCTGGTAGTGCAAGTAACGGGGCAGAGGTGAGGCGATGCTTTAACTCTTGAAACGAAGTTTTGCAGTCGGTGGACCACTCAAACGCGACTCCCTTCTGTGTGAGGCGAGTTAGAGGTGAGGCTAGTTTGGAAAAATCCTTTACGAACCGCCTGTAGTAGCCCGCTAGCCCAAGAAAGTTTTGAATTTTACTAACGGATGCAGGTCGCTTCCACTTGACAATGGCCTACACCTTCTTTGGATCGACTGAAATGCCTCCCGCAGAAATGATGTGCCCAAGGAAAGATATACTGCTCAGCCAAAATTCGCACTTGCTCAGTTTCGCGTATAACTTATTATCTCGAGGGGTTTGTAGCACGGTCTGCAAGTGTTCTGCATGCTCCGCCTCATTCTTCGAGTACACCAAGATATCATCGATGAACACTACTGCAAAGCTATCGAGATACGGCCGGAACACTTGGTTCATTAAACCCATAAAGGCAGCAGGGGCATTGGTCAAACCGAACGGCATTACCAAAAACTCATAGTGGCCGTAGCGAGTGCGAAAGGCTGACTTCAACACATCGTTCGGCTTAATATTGAGCTGATGGTAACCCGAACGGAGATCAATTTTCGAGAATACTGTTGCAGCTTGTAATTGATCAAAGAGATCGTCTATTCTGCGGAGGGAGTACTTATTTCGGACAGTAGCCTTATTCAATTCCCGATAGTCGATGCAGAGCCGCATCGAGCCATCCTTTTTCTTAACAAACAACACAGGCGCACCCCATGGCGACACACTCGGACGAATGTATCCACGATCTAGCAACTCTTGCAACTGTATCTTTAACTCTTTCAGATCTGCTGGTGCCATTCGATACGGAGTTTTAGAAATCGGTCGGGTTTCTGGAAATGTGTCAATAGTGAACTCTATCTCTCGATCGGGCGGCATACCAGGCAACTCGTCTGGAAACACATCAGGAAAATCTGCCACAACGGGAATGGACTCAACGTTTGCACAATCTTGCCGAGTGTCTCGAACGGACCCCAAGTACCCTACACAGCCGGAGTGAATCATTCGTCGAGCAGATATTGCTGAAATCACCATGCAGGCATTCGATGCTTTCGACTATGGACTGCACGAATAGCAAAATTCGATCTCGCCAGGAAGACAAAACACGACTTTCTTCTCCGCACAATCGATAGTAGCTGAGCAAGCGCCAAGCCAATCCATTCCCAGAATAATGTCGTAGTCCCCTATGTCTAGAACTATCGCATCAAGTGACAATTTCCTTCCTCCGATGCAAATGCAGCCGTCACGACAAACTGAATATGCAGGCAAGCTCGTGCCTGACGGAGTACTGACGCTAAGCCTTAGGCCTAAGTGGGTTTGATTGAATTTGTGTTCCCTAGCAAAGTTTGTTGACACAAAACTGTGTGTGGCAACAGAATCAAATAACACTCATGCAGGTACATTATTGAATAGCAACATACCTGACACTACGGTGTTCGAGGCAAGTGCCTCGTTCCTCGTCAAGGCATAAACCCGGCCCCCAGTGTTCGGACGACGCTCTTGTTGCTGCGCAGCCTGATTCGCTTGGGGTCCCTGAATTGAATTTTGCTGCTCTGCATGGCACTGAGGGACTCGGTTTGGACGATCAAGACAATCTCGAGCATAATGACCCAGCCGACCATAGTTGAAGCATCTCTGATTTCGACATTCGCTAGCCTGGTGCCATGTACGGTTGTATTTTGCACAGCGCTACCCCTGATTCCCCTCCCCCCGGATTGTTGCCCTGGTTGCCACCATTATTTGGACGCTTGTTAGCATTGTTTCCTGCTGTATTACTTTGGCGCTTATGATGAAAATGTTGCACAGCGCCTGCAGTAGTGGAAGGATATTGCGGCTCCAGGACAAGGGCATGGTTAAGGGCTTCCCTCATCGTCTTGTATTGCGGAGCGACTACGTGCGCGTGAATGGAAGGTCGCAGGCCTCCTTCGAATCGTCTGGCTCGGCTTGCTGCATTGGGCAGGTAAGAACTAGCAAACTTCGCCAACCGGTTGAATTCTGCGGCATATTGTTTCACTGTCATCGTTCCTTGTTGCAGACGCACAAAATCGTTCTCTTTTTGACGACGAATGAGTGGAGGGATAAATTCTTCTTCGAATGCGCCACGGAAGGTGGACCAAGGAATTGTCTCACCATCAGGATCTGCGGAGAGAGATCTGCGGTGCATATCCCACCAATCATGCGCGTTCATCCGAAGCTGGAGTTGGACACATGCGACTTGCTTGTCATCAGGTACTTCTAGAAGCTTAAAGTGGTCTTCTAGCTCGGCCAGCCAATCTAGCGCCACAACGGGATCCTCTGTCCCTCGTAAGGACGTGTTGCAGACCTTTTTAAAGTCGGCAAAGTCGAAGGCAGTCACATCCTTCTTCTTTGCTGTTCAGGGTAATTCGACTTCCTCTGTCGCTGGCTCCACCGGTGCCGCCACTGTTGTTGCGGATTGGTTAGAAGCCAAGGTCTGAACAATTTGTTGCAGAGCGTCCACCTGCTTTTGCTGGATCTCGAATCGGACTTCTAGATTTTTCTCAAACTTGTCCTGTCGGGCCTCATCCCTCTTTTGTTGCGCCTCTAGCATTTGCATCATTCGTTCGATCGGATTGACGAAGTGCGCAGGTCGTTGGCTCTCAGAACTAGCCGAAGTGCCAGAAGTACTTGCATCAACTTGCCCTGTTGCTTGTGTTTGGGCCATTCCTGCTAAAACAAGGAACTTACATCAATCTCATAGAGTATTACGGACTCACTGTATGGAACGCCTCTCATTTTGCACCAATTGATTTCAAGAGTTCAACTCGGATGGGACATGGTCATCTTAAGAAAACTTTCTGACATGAGATCAAAGGATCTGAAGCTTTGCTCTGATACCAATATGTCACGCCCCGATTTTGCCCAATCGATAATCGTCCCCCGGGCGTGATGTCGTGCACGCGTAGGGCGCGCGTGCACAAGGCCTAGGCATAATGATAATCTTTAGAACATATGCAACATAATACGCAAATAAGATAACACACATTGAGGCATAGAAAAGTTTTCTTTTATTGATAATGAACATCTGATTACAGATTCTTGACCCAAAACGATAAGGATGCCACACGGGCTTATAACTTGAATACAAAATGAGATAGCTGTTCCATACATCATATCCTTTACTAAAACTTCAAAATAATGTAGACTCCTGCTGGCGAAGCTATCGCCTTGCCTCGAAGCTGCATATAAGGGTTGTGCGGCCTCCGAGTACTTTTGTACAACTTTCCAAAAGTCACGAACGGTTGCGAGGAGTACTGGATTGGTTGGGGGAAGAAGAAGCTTCAGCTCCTCGCCGCGTAGCTTGGGCTCGGGGAACCTGCTGCAACGAGGGTCAGTACTTTGAAAAGTACCGATCAGGGTGAGCTAACCCAACTAACCAAATCCAGAGTTGTTCATATGAAGCATGCAATTTATTTATGGTCTTTCTATCTTGCCTTAGTTCAATTTACATGCAAGCATTGAATATTCAATTTACAGAACAAACATGCTACCGTTAGGTAACTTTTACCTTCCCGTCTGAACTGCATGCACAATACTTACCATGTCCTTCCCTGCCACGAAGACACCATTAGTTTGAGCAAGCAATACAGAAATATATGTACATTGGGTCATGGCATATCATTGCCACCGTGGACAATAGCTACAGTAAGACGGTGACCCTTGCAGCCCGGGTAGCAAGTCCCGCTATAAGGCCTCCCCCGCATTACCCGTGCTAGGCTTGCTAGCGTAGCTATCCGAGTTCCACCCGGAACGAATCGGCCCCAGTGCCCCGGGCGCCGTTCACAGAAACTAAACCTTGTGCACAAGTTGTCCGACCGAACTACGCATTGACACTAAATTAATAGATAAAGCATTCAAACCACAAGGATGTATATATCTATTTTAGCATAGTGCATTTGGCATAGTCTACCTATCCAAATGATTGCATTTCAATATAGTTTGTACAATACATCTGTACAGTTATATAGAATAAGTTCTATCTACAACTGAAACATGAATATATATATATATGCATAGCGGACAAGCACGCATCAATGTGATCGCTTGAGGGTTCTAAGTGACAAGCATTATACGTGTTTCAAGTCAAACTCTTCTTTTCATTTGAATCAATTTATTCTTATTATGATATCGTTGGAGCGGGATGCACAAATAAGCCAGTTTTATTAAGAGTGAAGACTTGGAAGAAGGGTACTAATCGCAGTAAAACCACTCACAAGTTGGTGAACTAAGAGAGAAAAGGGAGAACTTCAAGACTCCGCGCGTGCGTCGTCTACCCGATCACCTGCACGCACCAACAGATGATCAATATCTCCTGCTTCGGTCTCCAAGGTTCGATATGAAATACAAAATCCTAAGAACGAAGGCAATAAAATCCATCGAAACCGTTCAAGAAAATGCAAGTCATAAAACCAACAAGAAAGCAACCAAGCGGCAATGAAAACGGGCAAGGAAACCAGCGCAACAGAAAGGCCCCTCTCGACTCTGCCGCTGAGTCCTTCCTTGAGGCACGATTCGTTGAATATGGGACCTGATTCCGAAGAAACCAATCCATAACGAGGAAAGGATCTTGATTTAATCTGTCCCGATCGGATGGTATCAAGTATTTCTTGGCCGCGCCCCCAAATAGGGGGAACAGGGCATTATAATACGAGCATGAGACAATCACATAGCATGATCTGTCTTTGCATAGTCTTCCTGAGCCATTAGATTGAGTACAAGACGAGTATCACTTTTCTGAAGTGTTGCGATGTTATCTTGCTTGACTGTCCATAATGCAGTCCCCTAGTTCGGGAAATGCCTTGGCGACCAAACGGTCCCGAATACTTTCAATGTTCATACTTGCACGGAACGACTATTAGATAGTATTTCGGTGGTTTGGATGAAAACAAGGCAAGATAGCATTCACTTGATATGAGCATGCAATTATATGACAAGCATTGAATCGAGGCAATATATATAAGCAGGCAAACATGCATTTGTTATAAACATTGGAAGAAGGGTGCTAATCGCAGTAAAACCACTCACAAGTTGGTGAACTAAGAGAGAAAAGGGAGAACTTCAAGACTCCGCGCGTGCGTCGTCTACCCGATCACCTGCACGCACCAACAGATGATCAATATCTCCTGCTTCGGTCTCCAAGGTTCGATATGAAATACAAAATCCTAAGAACGAAGGCAATAAAATCCATCGAAACCGTTCAAGAAAATGCAAGTCATAAAACCAACAAGAAAGCAACCAAGCGGCAATGAAAACGGGCAAGGAAACCAGCGCAACAGAAAGGCCCCTCTCGACTCTGCCGCTGAGTCCTTCCTTGAGGCACGATTCGTTGAATATGGGACCTGATTCCGAAGAAACCAATCCATAACGAGGAAAGGATCTTGATTTAATCTGTCCCGATCGGATGGTATCAAGTATTTCTTGGCCGCGCCCCCAAATAGGGGGAACAGGGCATTATAATACGAGCATGAGACAATCACATAGCATGATCTGTCTTTGCATAGTCTTCCTGAGCCATTAGATTGAGTACAAGACGAGTATCACTTTTCTGAAGTGTTGCGATGTTATCTTGCTTGACTGTCCATAATGCAGTCCCCTAGTTCGGGAAATGCCTTGGCGACCAAACGGTCCCGAATACTTTCAATGTTCATACTTGCACGGAACGACTATTAGATAGTATTTCGGTGGTTTGGATGAAAACAAGGCAAGATAGCATTCACTTGATATGAGCATGCAATTATATGACAAGCATTGAATCGAGGCAATATATATAAGCAGGCAAACATGCATTTGTTATAAACATTGGAAGAAGGGTGCTAATCGCAGTAAAACCACTCACAAGTTGGTGAACTAAGAGAGAAAAGGGAGAACTTCAAGACTCCGCGCGTGCGTCGTCTACCCGATCACCTGCACGCACCAACAGATGATCAATATCTCCTGCTTCGGTCTCCAAGGTTCGATATGAAATACAAAATCCTAAGAACGAAGGCAATAAAATCCATCGAAACCGTTCAAGAAAATGCAAGTCATAAAACCAACAAGAAAGCAACCAAGCGGCAATGAAAACGGGCAAGGAAACCAGCGCAACAGAAAGGCCCCTCTCGACTCTGCCGCTGAGTCCTTCCTTGAGGCACGATTCGTTGAATATGGGACCTGATTCCGAAGAAACCAATCCATAACGAGGAAAGGATCTTGATTTAATCTGTCCCGATCGGATGGTATCAAGTATTTCTTGGCCGCGCCCCCAAATAGGGGGAACGGGGCATTATAATACGAGCATGAGACAATCACATAGCATGATCTGTCTTTGCATAGTCTTCCTGAGCCATTAGATTGAGTACAAGACGAGTATCACTTTTCTGAAGTGTTGCGATGTTATCTTGCTTGACTGTCCATAATGCAGTCCCCTAGTTCGGGAAATGCCTTGGCGACCAAACGGTCCCGAATACTTTCAATGTTCATACTTGCACGGAACGACTATTAGATAGTATTTCGGTGGTTTGGATGAAAACAAGGCAAGATAGCATTCACTTGATATGAGCATGCAATTATATGACAAGCATTGAATCGAGGCAATATATATAAGCAGGCAAACATGCATTTGTTATAAACATAAGCATTCACGTTAGCTCGGGCCCGAAGGTAAGCCGAGGAGTGAAACCTTAAAGGGACTTACTGAGCGACATATCTAGGGTCGTGCAGTGTAGCAAGTAAAGCAGTGCACTACGAAGAGCATGTGTATATCGTTCTACTCGAGGCATAGCGGAGTGTAATTGCACAAGTCAAATGTAGCATGCAAGAGTCTATATATAAGCAATGTTTCGTTTTCATGTTCTAGCACAAGCAATACAAGTTGTGTAAGCCCCTGATTTTTCAAAAATATTAAAATTGGGATTTTTCACAATTTTCTAGAATTTTCTGAGAATTTTCTGTAATTAAAATCAGGGTTTTGAATTATTACCTAATTTTTAATTGATATTAAACAATATTAAAATATTATGAAAATAATATTTTTGGGTGTAAAATGAAAAAATTGGACTTAGGGTAATTTTTCTGGATTTTTCTGGGCCTCAGACCTATTTTTAAATGCCTAAAAACTAATTTTTAATAATTATTTAATTTACTATTATTATTATTATTATTATTTATTATATTACTTATTTATTTTTTGTTTCTGGGCCGGCCCGGCCCAGTGGGCCGAAGCCCAGCCCAGCCCAGTCCCCCGCCTATCGGGTCGGGTCGGGTCAGCCAACCCGACCCGCCCGCAACCCCCAACCCGCCAACCTCACGACCCAGCCCCCGCCTCCGCGTCGCGCGCCGCCTCCGCCGCGCCCTCCCCGCACCGGCCGCCCCCGCTCGCCCGCCACGTTCTCCGCCTTCCTCGGCCACCAGCCCCTCTCCTCCGCCCTATATAAAACCCCTAGCCACCCTCTTCTCCGGCCTACCCCGACCACGAACCGCCGCCCTAGCCACCGTGCCGCCCCGCCGATCCTCCGCTCCGTCGTCTCCTCCCCCGCAGCACCGTCCCCCAGCCACCCTCGCCACCGAACCGCCGCCGCAGCAGCGGCAAGGAACAGCTTCAGCCGCAGCAGCAGCAAGCAGCTCTCCACCGCCGCCAGCGGCCGCCCTGAGCCGCCGCTCCGCCCGTGGACGCCGCGCCGCCCCTCGGCGAGCCGTCCCCCGCCCTCGCCGGCCGCCCAGCAGCCGCCCTCCGCCGTCCACGGTCGTTTTCCTCTCGGAACCCTAACCCTAGCCCTAATTCTCAGATTCGTGTCGGCGTGTCGGACACGACACGGACACGAGAATATCCGGTTTTTCGAGCCTCTTCAGGTACTCGTATCTTGCACCCTGTATCTCCGTTTTCAATTCCGTAAATTGCGTTGGGAAGCCTGTATGACCCTCTCGGTGTCCGGACAAACTGTTCGGGACATCGCGTCCTGTGGTGATCGCACACCGCGATCCAAAAACAGGAAAAACCAGACCCTGTTTCACCCCGGAACTGAGTACGTCCCGCCAAACGAGACTACTTGGTCGCGTGCGGCCTTCACAGATACGTGCGCACCGTCGATACGGACGTGTGGGAATTCGCGGAAGCTGATTCGGGGGTGCATGCACCCCGGAATCAACGCGTATCCGCGGACATCGTCCCGTATCCGCCTTTTCTGCAATTCGACCTAACTTTGTGTACACACGTCGGATCGAGACGAAACTTGCGCCATCGGACTCGTAGCGATACGCTGGTCCTGTGGGTCAAGTTTGGTTCGATTCTGAGAACGTTGACGAAATCGCGTGTCGTGGGCCCCATAGGCCCTGCTCGACGGGCGATTTTGCGAACGGCTCATCGGAATTCAATTCTGAAAGTTCCGTTGGGTTCGTATCAGCGTTTCTGACCTGTTGACACTGAGTTTGGTGAATTTGGAGACCTTTGACCCTGACACGCTTTTCGGTGCAAAGCGGGCCCACCGGCGGATCCCGTTTTGACCCGAAACTGCCGTTTTTGCCCTTGTCTCCAAATTGGACCCAAGGACAGGCGTTTCTAGCTATTTGACGTCTTCTGAGCATGATGGTAATGTCTATTTCAGCTTTTGGACTCATCTCTGGACTTTTCCCCCAAGAACCTAACTAATCAGATCCAAACAACAGGCAAGTACCTGCACTTCAAGTTTAACCTTTATATTGTGATAAATAAATTTCCTGCTTTATTTGTACCATTGATGATTATATGTAGAGTTAGAACACTGGATTTCATGTCTTGAATAATGTATTTCGTGTCTTGCTTTTTCATGTCGGGTGGAAGAATACTAGGAGGCATGTAGTTTACCCTTCCCCAGGTCCTGTTACTAGCTGTTGGTACGCGACTGTACCATCAGCCTTATACTTGATTGTTCCTAGTCACTAGTCGTCTATGACGGCCTTATTAGCCTTATAAACCCCTACATGCCAACTATGTATTCTAAATACACAAGTTCGCGCACATAGTTCATGTCTTGTTGCAGTTCTTGTTGTCTTGTTACAGTTACATTTCCTGTCACATTTTTCCTGTTTTACTCGTATTTCTGGTTTATAGCAATTAATCATACTTTACTTCTAGTCTTGTTTTATAGCATTATTTCTCAGTTAATTTCACTATTTACTTACGCATATTCTCAACATGATGCTTAGTCAGTTATTTTTTTTCTACCTGTCACAAATATTTAGCTTAAATCTTGTTGTGCATTGTGTACTTTGCTCCTTTCCTGACTGGATCCGTTGTTTAGGCGATGACGAGAACCTTGCCCCTACCTACTATGGACCCTATGAGCCAGCAGGTGATACAGTTGCAGAGCCGGTTCCCACCCAGGAGACTACTCCTGCAGAGTAGTTAGCATTAGTTGTTTATTTCCTTTCATCTTAGTAATCGGGTTTGTCCCCGATATAATCTATGGTTCTGTAATAAACTCTGGATTTGATTATCATATTCTAGTTATAAAATCTTAGCATTCTTTTCCTGCTATTTTTCTTGCCTATTTAATTATTGTGAATGAGCTAGATTTATCACCTGTGATCATGCCCTAGACAGCGTACTACCGCCGACACTGCGGCGTAGGCTGGACGTACCCACGCACTCGTGCCCGAATTTCCGGGTGCGGGTCGTGACAAGTTGGGATTATTCCCTTAGGTAGGTGCGTTGTATTCTTATTAACATGTAGGGGTGATTCACCTAGCGATTGGCATGTATCGTTCCATATTTTAAGTGTGCTGGCTAAGCAAAGAAAAGTTCATCGTAGCCACCCACCTTAGCGATGATTCACCTCGGTTAAGCGATACTCCGAGCGAGTCTTTGAAAGCCTAAGCCGAACTCCTGAAAGGACAAGTCTGGATATCCTTTGCCTCAAACGAGTATTCTCGCCTGAGCAAAGTGGGTCGGGACGTTGCACTTTTGCCGTTTGAATCGGCGGTTCGCTTGAGCGGAACGGGGTGTTACAATAATTATCTCTCGTGAATGAGTATCACAGCCTAAGTATATCGGAGTATTATCATCATTGAATATATCAGAGTATTATCATCATTGAACATATCGTTAAACTCTGGGTTAAAACTAGACCCGGCCGTGACAATTATCTCCTATGTCAGGTTTAGTTGTCAGTGTTCGAAATGATCTCTGTAAGCTCCTTCTCCAAAGATATACATCAAAGGAGGGCTGATATTGCGGATATACAAGTTCTCCTTGGGTCGTCAACTGCTGGCAGTTATGTACGAAATCCTTCAGGTAGAGATGTTTCCTCACATGATCCACCTCTTGGTATGGCCTATTGTGACAATTGGCTCAACGGTACTTGATTTTTTTATCATCCCTGAAATTAAGTTGGCTACCGGCGTACTTGAAAAAATACCTCAACTCTAGGTTTGAATTCTTCATTGAGACCCATCTTGCTCTCATGTTGTCAACTGATTGTTTTCTTACATATGAATGATGTACAAATGTTGGATTAGGTACCAATGATGATTTGTAGACGTGTAAATGTGTTCCATTTACATAATCTTTTTACCATGATTTTAATCATGTCATTCGTGTGCCATGGAAGTTTCATATACTAGACAGAGGACACAAGTCATTATATATATATATGAGCAAATGCGATTAAATATCTACTTAACCTTCAATATCGAGACATTATTAGAAGTTTGTTTAAACTTTGTTATTGTAAATTTATATTTGTTTTGCACTTGAGTACTTTAGGTTTGCCATCCGTGACACATGCGACTAGTTCTTAACATTTGATACTTGGTTTTGTATATACCAAATTAGACACATTATCACATCAGGATTTTGCATGTTCTTGCGCTCAATCTTTAAATTTTTGTTTGGTTGGAGCATTTATAAAAGGGGGTTTCATTAGGCATCCTTCTATTTTCATAGACAGATGAGAGATTAAATAAATATTCTAGCCATTTTCCTTGATAAAGGTGAGACTAATTAAATTATTATTGGATTGGTGTTAGAAGATGCTGATAAACTAGTCTTCCTAAGTCTGGACAATTTGGTGACAGAGAAGTGCTTAACTACCTCCTCCTAGTTAATGTGCACTGAATGGGACTTAAGACGGTTATTAGCCTTCATCGTATTGCATCTCATATGATTGAATATATTTATCGATAAGTTGCTTCAACTTCATTGCTTGATTTAAAATTTACTATTGCAGTGTACTAATACTTCTATGATGGAATATATGTATAGATAAGTTGCTTCGAATTCATTACCCGAATTTCTAACTATTGTAGTGTACTAATACTTCTCTAATGTGGGATGAGGGATTAGGATATGTGTAGTCCTGAGTTTGCATATTTGTTCACATCAGGATGAGGGATTAGGATATTAGGGCTCGGGATTTGGGAAAGAAAAAGAAACTAGTGCTGGCGAGTTTTATGTGGCCTAGCGACGAAAAATTCGTCACTAAGGCGTCACAAAAAAAAAATCAACTCCTTAGTACTGTTGGTCGATGATGTTTAAAAGAGTGGAGAGGAGAGGATGGGTCGTCAGTGACGACGAAGAAGGGGGGGAGGTGGAGGAGATAGGGAGGGGAGATCAGGATGAGGGATCAGGATATTAGGGTTCGGAATTTGGGAAAGAAAAACTAGTGCTCTCGAGTTTTCAAAATTCGTCACTTAAGGCGTCACAAAAAAATACAGACTCCTTAGTGATGGACTCATAGCGAAATGTTGTATTTGTCAACACTGATTGTAGCATTCGATACAAAATAAACTCAAATTTTGGAAATTAAATTAAATTTCTTAGAAAACGAATTTCTAGCAACCTTCTAGAATTTATTTCAAGTAGTCAAACATATTTTGGCCTCAAAATCGGTATATAGCCTCCCTAGACCATAATATAGTTCTTATAATTTTGTTAAGATTTTTCTAGATAAATTAGGTATTTTTTTGAGGCCCTAAAAAGAGATTCTAATTAAATAAATCATTAAAGGAAATTTTGGACAAACAATATTAAAAAAACATTATTATAGACATTTAATAAGGATTTAAAGTTGGGATGGGCTACTACACTACTACTAATCTCATGCCGAAAATTCGGCAGAGTTTTCCCTATATTTATAAGGTTCGATACCTGTCATAATGAATAAAAACATTGAAAAAAAAATATATACCGAACATAAACCATTCCATTTCAAATTTAGTCCAATTAGAATCTGTTCCACTGTCCACATATTTGACAACTTAGAATATCATCCCTTTAGAATATGAATTCAAGTATTAAAAAGTTTCAAACTCTGAAGAACTCCTTTTGTATGTGTGCATCTTAGAAACTATCCAACGGTGATAAAATAAATACTAGCTATATAGCCAACAAATTTAAGACATTTTGAACCCATTGTACTTACCAACAGTACCTTCATTATAGAGTTCACCTGAGACGGTTGCAAGACTTTGTTGGACATAGACATAGTTGAATAAAGAGAAATCCTACAATCAATCAAAGAAACACAAAGTATATCTCAATCCCAATGCAATGATTATCCGAAGGAACATTGATAAAAAATCAACCGTTTGTCTTCGACCTTGATTGTGCAGGCTTGATTAAAGCAAATAAGCAATGCAGCAAAGGTCAAAGTCGTCATCCTGAAAGATTAACACTACACAAATTGATTTTCAACAAATCATACTCACATTGTAATCATTTCAAAGAAATCATTAAGCACCACCCAAATGAGGGCGGGTTCTCAGGAGATACAACATTACATAAGCTACAATCGAATATGTGGTCCCTATTCAAAATCATAAGCTGAAAAACAATAGTTAAAACATAAGATTGGCAACAAAAAAAAAGTAACTAAAATTCCAGGATTCTGAGCTTTACACTAGCATATAAGCAAAAAAGAATCAAATCAGTAGACAAGATAACCTTCAGGTTTACTAAAATCTGAAGCATAGAAGCAAAAGATGGCAAAAAACATAGGATTCTGAGCTTTACAATAATTAAAACATAAGATGGCAAAAAAACAAAAAAATGTAGAAGCATAGAAGCAAAAAGGTAGTCTGTATAGTCTGCATTTTTGAAGCATAGAAGCAAAAAAGTAGTCTGTATAGCCTGCATTTGAAGCATAGAAGCAAAACAACAATTGTCACTGCATAGTCTGCATTTGATATTGTCAGCTATTACATATATTAAAAAAAAAACCTATATCTAGTCAATCAAGTATGACATATACAAAAAAGTAGCCTGTAGTGACTGTAGAAGCATGAAAAAATCTATACCATGCGCTAAAGACAGCCACAAGCCATACATAAAAAGTGGTCAAGGACTATGCGCTGAAGGCAACCAAATTCATGCACCTGTGCAGCCATGCGCCTAAGGGCCTGATTCAATGAAAGTTAGGCCGCATGCAGCCTACGCGGCATTCAACTACGAGGTAGTGATCCTCAAGCTTATGCGACCTTCGACCGAAGACGGTGCTTCTAAGGACTATGCGATAGGGAGCAGTGAACTCTCTATGCGGCAGACATCAATCCTTTGTCTATGCAGCCCGGACAGTAACTCTGAGAGCATGTGCACGACAAAGATCATGAACCCTGTGCGCCAATGTGCATATACCTCAGCGGTCCCCCGCGCATCAGCCTATGCATGCAAGTCCCTCAGTAGGCTCCATGTGCGTACTTTCCTACTATCTCTTTCCTATGTGCATCAAGACTTATGTGCAGAGCTCCTCTACACGCAACATGCGCTGACACTTGAACGGATACATGTACACGCCATGTACAACTGTCAGTCGTTACGTTGCGGATCATGCGCGTGTATCTTGTCAACCGCCGTGTAGAAGACCCCTTCAACAACAGTAATCCGCCACGTGTCCTAAAAATCCATGCGGTTATAGATATGGAGCATTCAGTTGCGGCCACGTGTCAACTTTATAGCAACCCCGCCTCCTTGCGCATAAGCAGTATGCACGCATAACCCAGTTTTGGGTACGTTTTCTAGGCGCATGTCTCTCAGCAGCACCATGCACATGCAGCCATCCAAATGGTTACAAATAGGTGGTTTCAACACCATCCCGAAAAAACTTTTGGGGAGAGCTTCCACCGAAAAGAGTCCCTTTGCTGCCCAAAACTGCTAGCAGAGCAGAGCCAGCAAACACTCCACCCCCATTCTCGTGTTCTGATCATCAATGGAGAATGAGCATCGACAAAAGACCTGAATCTCCACCCTCAGAATTCCAGTGTTGAATTTCGAGGAAAGAGACCACATACGAAAAAGAGGCGGCCGCATCTACACGTAAAAGAGGAACACCCTCACCACAAAAAAAGGAGAAGCGCCGAAGCCTCGTCAACTTCCTTGGTCCCGTATCGTCAACGGAGTAAAGAAGCCGCTGCAGTGCTCGATCTCCACCGTCACACTTGTCCATATCTTTTTATTTTTGTACTTGGATCCTCTTGTAATAGGGATTCTCTTGTACTCTTTGTCAATTCGCAATAAATAAAAAATGTTATATCCTTCATCCAAACCCTTATTTTTACGATGTCAACAGTGACAAAGTAGTGAAGTTGTGCCCTTCGAACTTTCAAAGAATTGAACTCATCTATTATCGAATTCACATCGATATCTTCATAAAGTTCTTTTTCAATGTAGAGAGTCATGCAATCCGAAAGAAACTCATCTTCCATCTTGTTACAAAGTTGCGTCTTTATAAGCTTCGTAACTAAAAATGCATGTTCTGTTGTTGCCGTTGAGACTGGAAGAGTCAATGCAAGACGAATCAACCTATCAATCATATAGAAAATCTCTGACTTCCGTATCTCAACTAATCTTTGACATAGTTCGACAATTGTAGCTACATTCTGAAACTCTGAATGATGAGGAATATCAACATTATTATGTTGCAATTGGCATCTCAAAGAGAATCTCTTTCTTAGTAAAATCTTCAGGATAAAACTTCTCCGCGAGTTTACAAATATCATCAATTTTAAATGCCTTAAATTTATACTTGGATCCAATGCCGAACTATAAGAGTATGGAGTCTCATTGTTCCTTCATGAAGATAAAACTTCTCCGCGAGTTTACAAATATCATCAATTTTAAATGCCTTAAAGTTATCCTTGGATCCAATGCCGAACTATAAGAGTAAGGAGTCTCATTGTTCCTTCATTGAATCTTTTTTCCAACTCCATATTCTTGTTTATCTATTGCCTCATTAAATATATCAAAGTGATAATAATGCTTTAGTGTAATGTGATCCCGTTGTCCCGTTGTTGATAAGAATGACCACTACCCTCAAGATAAGGAGCACTTAGATCGGGTACTCTTATAATCTCATGCTTCTCACAAAATGTTTTTACTTCTTCAAAGAAAGTACATCCATTTTGTCTCAGCTCTTGTAGGAGTTTCCTCGTGGAAGAGAGAAGGTTCATAGCATTTATTATATCTTGAGATTTTTGTTGAATAGCTTGACAAAGTATATCTGCATGATTGAATTCACCAAATATAGAATGAATACAAATTCAAATAATTTTATCTCCCTAGTAGCACCCCTAGCTTGCCCACGTAAGGATTGACTTGTTCCTTTCACCCTAATGCTCTCTAAAACTTTATAAGTCGCATCAAACATGTGTATTAAACTGTTTACTGAAGCAAAATGAGAACTCCAATGAGTAGCTCCAACTCGTTGCAAATTGCTAATCTAATTAGCCCCTCTTTCCGTCTCAAGTTTCTAGTGACCTGCTTCGCGTCAATGCGGAGAGCCGATTCAAACGACGCAAGTGCGACGACCTGTCCCGCCTAGCTCGGTGAGAAAGACTCGCTTGATGCAAAGGAATTCAGACTTGGCCTTCAGACTTAGACTTTCAAAGGCGCGCTCGGAATATCTCTTGACCGATGCGAATCATCGCTAAGATGGGTGGCTACGATGAACTTGTCTTTTCTTAACCTGCACATCTAAAAATGCGAACGGTACATGCTAGTCGCTAGAAAATTACTATTGCATGCTAATAAAAGAAGTCAACGCACCTAGCTAAGGGAATAATCCCATCTTGTATTGCTTGTGTAAAACATGAAAATGAAACTTGGATTATAGATGGTTCATCGCACTGCCCCTTAGATCGTGCTAGTGTAAAGGCTTATGTTTCTAGTAGAGTATGCCACACATTTCTTATAATGATTATGTTTCATACTAATGCAATGCTTGCCTGCTTTACGTGCTAACTAGAACTCGCTCGTCTCGTTTTAATATTTGTCACATAGTTTCATGCCACGATCAAGTAACACCATACATGTCTTGCAGCATCTAGTTTAGGCAGGAAGACTATCAAAATAGTCGTTTTCGAGCCAAGTAACGAAAATATGGAACAGCTTCGGGACCATAAGGTTGACAAGGCGGTTTTCCGTACCGGGAACTGCATAATGAAAGATTGGAAGAAGTGATAAGAAAGTAATGAAAATATCAAGTAAATGAACTGAACTGCACTGATAATGAAGAACAAGAATTGCTCGGGATGGCTCGTAGCAGGCTCGTGCCGAGCTACCATCATCGCCTTTCAGGGTGGCTCGTAGCGGGCTCGTGCTGCGTTACCACCATCGTCGTTCGGGTTGGCTCGTAGCGGGCTTGTGTCGCGCTACCACCATTGCCGTTTAAGAACAAGAAGTGAAAAGATAAGTGAACAAGAACAAATAAAAGAGACTTGCATCATCGCGGACAACTTGTGCACAAGATTTGTATAGTTCCTGCGAACCACTTCCGAGAGCACCGGGCCCGTGTTGACCTAGGCTGGAACTCGTGTAGTCAGCTAGCAACATCAGCACGGGGGATGCCGCCGCTCGTAACAGGGCTCGCTACCCGCGCTGCTACGACCGTCGTTCGCCCGGACTGCTGTCCACAATGGCTTGTAGGCTAGTGACTTCTGTTCATGTAGATTAAGTTAAGCTCGATTGCGGCAATCCGCGTGCGATTCATTGTATCGAGATAAGTAATCTGATTATAACACACTTGAACGACCTGAGTTTCGTGTATTTGAACAACCTGAGTAACAAAGTTATCTGAGTATCACAAATATGAATATGTCGTTCACTTGAGTTAGAAAACACGCCCGTGACACTTGTGTTTCCTTATGCATGTCTTAGGGTCATTACATATATTATGCTTGGTTAACTTGGTTTATACTTGGATAGGGAATGACGAATGGTAAGTTAGTAAGTCTCGTCGTGTTACTCTTTTATCGCACGGAGTACTGCCACACGATTTAGGCTCATATATTATGCCATGCAACTGATCCTAAGACAAGAATAGAAAGACAACTTAATAGATGGTGCACGAAACTAATATAATGTGTTAGATTTGTTGAGCGGGCGAGAAGCCTCCCCACCAGTGCATTCAATGTACTGATAACCCACCAGGTTGCTTGCAGGGTGCGGAAGAACCTCGTTCGGTGCGACGTATCCCCTCGTGCGCGCAAAGGCGTTGAGTTCGCTCTGGAGCCTTGGAGTGTTGCATCTGGAGCTGAAGCACATATATAGGACATAATGTTAGAACATCGTCTATGTATCATTCCATATTGTAAGACGCTTGGCACACTTTTATTGTTTCGAGAGAGAGAGCTTGAGCGACTTGTAATCTCGGCCTAGCGCCGCTTGTAACCTTATTTCATTATCAATACAGAGCTTGTTTTGTATAGAACTTGTATTTATTTTATTCTTCTGCTATATCGACTTTGCGAACTAGTTATCGAATGGCCGTTTACTCGTGTCGTTCAAATATCCGTTGCGTTGGATACTATATACGTGATCTATGGCTTAGTCATTTCACCGCCTGTTCGGACCTTGGCCTTGTGCGGGCGCAGTTTGTGCTCGCGTGACATCACTTCCTGATGGAAACGGTCGTACTGCAGGAGCGTTGGCGCGGTGATTCGCATCTAACGGGGACGGCCGATCCTGCGGGAGATCAGGGCGTGACAAAGTTCACCAGCTTCTAACCTCTTTGCGATTTCTGAAACTTGAGCAGGATGTAACTCATTGTGACAGTTAGAAGTAGTGATAAGATTGACAATGATGTTCAACATTGAAAAAAAACCAAATATCTTGGACATCATTACAAGCAACAACCAAAGCTAACTGTAATCGATGGACAAAACAATGCACGTAGTATGCATATAAATAATCTCGAAGAAATAGCGCTTGTCAAACCTTTCCATGCACCACGCATATTGCTAGCACCGTCATACCCTTGACCTCTCATATTGGCAGTATCAAGATTGTAATGAGCATGAGCATGAGCATTGTCAAGCTCAGTTTTCAGTTTTAATGCGGTGGTGTCTGCAATCCCCACAATCCAAATCGCTCTCGTAGAAGCCCCCTATCATCCACAAATCTTAAGATTATAACCATTTTCTCTTCATGAGCTTCATCTTCTGCTTCGTCAACAAGAATACAAAATTTATGATTTCCAATGTTTTCACGAATCTTCTTCACTCTATTTGCAAGAATATGCAAAATCTTCTTTTGAATCGATGGTGCCGTCACGCCCCGACACTACCGGTCAAATTAGCGATGACGTCTAAAAACGTCACTAAATGGAGAAAAAATGTCGCATTCTTGCGACATGTTAAAATCAGTCTTGATGCTCAACAATCTTGTAACCACCTCCAACGGTGAATGCTCCTCACAACCAGGATATAATGGAGTTCTTGCATTCTCCAGCAACTCCATAAACGGATATAATTGAGTCCTTGCATTCTCCAGCAACTCTATGAATTTCGCAGCATCGGCATTCGTTGCCTCCTTAGCTGCATCATGATTGTCCGGATCGAAACTAGGCCCCGCCGCATCGAAAATCATGTTCACCCACCCGTCGTCGTAAGCAGCGTAGTCGTGGACATCCATATACGGCTCCACATAAGGCTCCGACTCCGATGCTAAAGACACAAGTTCTCTATACGCAGTCTACTGATAGTAATTCGGCGTGAAACCCTTCGAGTACAAATGATATGTGACTTCCACTTCTAGATGATATTTCAAGTTGCGACATCTCACACACAGACACTTAATTTTGGTACCGTCCATGTACTGAGGGAACGCCTTGGCGAACTACAGGAACTACTGTACACCCTCAATGAATTCATTCCGCACACCGCACATGTCAGCAGGATGACGGTTGTACATCCACGAACGATGACGCAGATAGTAATTCATATCCATTTCTAGATACTTCTGCAAAAATGAATAGACATCGTTCAAGTATATACAGATTATGTTAAATACAGTAGATGCACTGATACTCCTAGTCTTAGCATATATACTCATCGTTAAATACAAATTTAGGTTAGGGTTAGGGTTTGTGCACTGCTTTAAGTATTAGTCATCTGGTTATAGGGAGTGCCTGACCATAGGAGTATATGCCATGTTGACAGCAGATTTGGGGAACAACACAGTGAGCAGTGAGATGGGGAGAGGCTGTTGCACACACCATCTGCACAGGCCCGACAGTGCACATTTGATGTGCACATGAGTGTTGCGGCAGACTTCACAGGGTCTGTGCACACCATCGTACAAAGCAGGGTGCGATATTAGGCAGCAGCAATTTGAAGTTGCATTTTAAACTTGAGTATCACAATAGGCATTAGAAGATTGGGGAAATCTCTGTGTATCTTATGTGTATCAACTGTGGTTGTGTGTAGGTGAGGAATGGATATAGGTATAAGTTGTGAGTAAGATTCACTCGAGTTGATCACACTACAACTAAGGGCTTGATGTCAGTCTAGTTTGGTATCAGTAGTACACTGATGGGCCTTCGGTTAGTTCCTTAAGTAGGAAGGTATTGATGTATATATTATAGGGAATATCAGTAGTGGCGGCATTAGTTTTCAGTCCACTGTGTTTATGTACTACTATGTGTGTATTACTGACTGATGAATGTATCAGTTAGATGCATTGTTAGTTAATGCTAGTTAGTTATTATCAGCTAGGGTGAAGTTTAGATTTTAGTTATTTGAGTTAGATATCAAGTTAGAATATCAGACATCAGTTAGAGTAAGCTAAGTTTGTCTAGTTAGTCTAGTGTCATCTAGCATTAGTATTGATATTAAGTTGGTATCAGTTATATTAAGTTAGTAGCAGTTATTGTAAGTTAGTAAGTCATGATAGTATAAGTTATGTACTAATTGTATAATATTAAACATATGTCAGATAGAGAGAGAGGGTTAGGGTTAGGGTTAGAGTTTACACCCTCTGTGGCAGTGTCTGTGTCGTGTATGTGTCAGTGTGTGTATGTTGTGTATGTGTCAGTGTCATGTCGTGTCTGCATTCTGTAAGAAAGAGAGATCGAATTAGGGTTAGGGTTTACAACCTCTGTGACAGTCTGTGTCGTGTCTGTGTTAGTGTCATATCATGTGCATCTGTGAGAGAGAGAGAGATCGGGTTAGGGTTTACACCCTCTGTGACAGTTTTTGTCGTATCTGTGTCAGTGTGTATGTGTCGTGTCTGTGTCAGTGTGTGTGTATCGTGTCTGTGTCTGTATCATGTCGTGTGCATCTGAGAGAGAGAGAGAGATCGGGTTAGAGTTAGGGTTTACACCCTCTCTCACAGTCTGTCGTGTCTGTGTTAGTGTGTTTGTGTCATGTTTGTGTCAGTGTCATGTCGTGAGTATTTGTGAGAGAGAGAGAGAGAGAGAGAGTTAGGGTTTACCTAGAGGAGGAGGAGGAGGAGAGGGGCGCCGGAGTAGGTGGCTGTGGAGGACGCCGGAGGGTGCACTTCGCCGGAGAGGGGGGAGTTTTTGAAAAATTGGAGAAAGTCTTCGACAGAAGGAGGGAATCGTAACCTATATTAAAATTTTAGCGACGTCTATAACGTCGCAAAGTTGAAGTCGTAAGTTGACGTCGCTAAAAATTGAAAAAATAGACGTCGCTAAATACGTCGCTAAATAAAAAAACTCAGCGACGTTTAGCGACCTTAAAGAAGCTTATAGCGACTATTCTTTAAAAAAACTTAATTATTGTCGCTAAACGTCGCTATATGTCACCAACAACGATGTATAGCGACGTTTATTTTTAGAGTCGCTGAAATATTTAATATTAGCAACGTTTTATTATGACGGCCGATCCTGCTGGAGATCGGGGCGTGACAAAGTTCACCAGCTTCTAACCACTTTGTTATTTCTGAAACTTGAGCAGAATGTAACTCATTGTGACACTTAGAAGTAGTGATAAGATTGACAATGGTGTTCAACATTAAAAAAAAACAAATATCTTGGACATCATTACAAGCAACAACCAAAGCTAACTGTAATCGATGGACAAAACAATGCACACAGTATGCATATGAACAATCTCGAAGAAATAGCGCTTGTAAAACTTTTCCATGCATCACGTATATTGCTAGCACCGTCATACCCTTGACCTCTCATATTGGCAGTATCAAGATTGTAATGAGCAAGAGCATTGTCAAGCTCAGTTTTCAGTATTAATGCGGTGGTGTCTGCAATCCCCACAATCCAAAATGCTCTCGTAGAAACCCCCCATCATCCACAAATCTTAAGATTATAACCTTTTCTCTTCATGAGCGTCATCTTCTGCTTCGTCAACAAGAACACAAAATTTATGATTTCCAATGTGTTCACGAATCTTCTTCTTTACTCTATTTGCAAGAATATGCAAAATCTCCTTTTGAATCGATGGTGCCGTCACGCCCCGATCTCCCGCAGGAATCGGTCGTTCCTGCTAGGCGTGAATCACCATGGCAGCGCTGTCGATCGTTTCCATCGGGACGTGATGTCGCGCGAGCCTGGAGTTGCGTCCGTGCAAGACAAATACCGTAACAGCCGTTGATAACTAGTTCACCAAGTCAATATAGGGGAAGCATAGAATAAACACAATTATGATACATAAACAAGCTCTTTATTGAATAATGAATAAGGTTACAAGCAGCGCTAGGCCGAGATTACAAGTCACTCAAGCTCTCTCTCTCTCTCAAACAATAAAGGCGTACTAAGCGGCTTGCAACTTGGGATGATACATATGCGATGTTCCAACATTATGTCCTATATATGTGCTCCAGCTCCGGACGCAAAACTCCAAGGCTCCAGACCGAACTCTACGCCTTAGCGCGAACGAGGTTCTCCTACACCGAACGAGCAATATGGTGGGTTATCAGTACATGAATGCACTGGTGGGGAGGCTTCTCGTCCGCTCGACAAATCCAGCACGTTATATTAGTTCCGTGCACCAACTATTAAGTTATCTTTCTAGTCTTGCCTTAGGATCAATTTCATGGCATAAGATACAAAGCCTAACTCATGTGGCAGTGCGTCGTGCGATATACGGGAAACACGACGATACTTACCAACTTACCATTTGTCCTTTCCTGTCCAAGTATAAAACCAAGTTAAACCAAGCACGCACACACACACACACACAGACATATATATATATATATATATATATATATATCTGTGTTATATATATATATATATATATATATATATATATATATCCCATGATCGCATAACAAACACATGTATGCTATGAGCGTGTTTCTAAATCAAGTATACGATATACACAAATTACGATACTCCTATTACTTTGTGACTCAGGTTGTGCAAATGCGTTATACTCATGCCTCACAGATTACTCAGATGTCTTATACTCATATTGCATAGGCATGTTATACTTGTATAGGAATTTTATACTCAGACTATTTAAATGTGTTCAAAGCTTCAAATTACTTGGTTCAATTAACGATCTGCACGCAGAGTGTGCTGTACATCCGTTACTTGTCACAAGTTCATACGAGCCCATACGCGGGTTGCCGCCATGTATGCAATATACTTAATGAAACATAATTATCTTATGACCTAACGAGCCGCCATAGACAAGTTATAGTCTCGGCACGGGAATGGGAAGCAAACGACTATCTGAATCTTCCTGACCGGTTCGGATCGGCCCCGGTGCGACCAACGTGTACCGTCCGCAGGAACCATAAGCCTGTGCACAGGTTGTCCAAGACCATTGACGATCAACACTAAGCTTTTATTTTTATATGCAATATTTTAAGGCCTTAAATGAACATAACTACTTGACACAGTGCGAATGCATATACTCGTTCAGAAATCTCAAGATCGGGTGCGTTCCATTAAATACACCGTTTATGCTGATGTTTTACTTCTTATTGCAACCCCTGTTTTGGGAGTTGCTTTGGTGATCCAACGGTCCCGAAGACTTTCCATGTTTCTATTATTTGGCTTGGAACGACTATTTTGATAGTCATTATTTTTTCACAGGTAAGTGAACCATGATCTGTGTTGTGCTTCTATATCGAGACAATATCTATATGACGAGCATTTCAAGACATATGAAGCAATATACTTGAAGCAACATGTAAGGAACAAAAGTAACGCTACGAGGGTGAGGTTATAAGAACAGTAAAGCGAGCATACTATTCCGTTCAACCTATCTACTTCCATGTTCTTTGCAAATAGATATAAGATGGGATTATTTTCTTAGCTAGGTGTGTTGTAGTCTTTATTAGCATGCAAGGGGTGATGAGTCTAGCAAGTAGCATGTATCAACCATATTTTTAAGTGTGCAGGCTAAGCAAAGACATGTTCATCGTAGCCACCCAGCTTAGCGATGATTCTCGCTGAGCAAAATGGGTCGGGTCGTCGCACTTGCGTCGTATGAATCGGCTCTCCGCATTGATGCGGAGCGGGTCGTTACATTATACATTACTTAAAATAAGTCTCGTCCTCGAGACTTCCTGAGCGTAAATCGTTCTATCGTATACTATCAAATCTATCACAAATATAACAGTCCGTGTCGCTAGATCCGTTCAAACATAACTTTCTACTCGCTTCTCATTCCGTGTCATGTGTGTGCTGGGTCTGTCTCATTGAATGACTCTATCATTCAATCCAAGTTCTGACTCGATCTCTACTGCGCCTTAGCGCGGAACATATATCGCTTAACGCGGAGTATGTCACGACCCGATTCCATGGAATCGTTGGGGCATCCCCCGAATCATGACCGTCGTGCGGGTCTAGGGTTGCGCCCGCACAAGGCTAAAGTATTTTGCATAACGAGCACATATTCAGAGTACGCAGATAAATTGAAACACAGTTTTGAAACATGGAAAAGTTATCTTTGTTGATAATGAACATCTATTACAAACTATTAAACGAGTCAGCTAATTTGCCGCACGGGCATACAAAGTGTTGACTCAAAATGAAATAGTAAGCAGCATATAGAATTTACTGAAATGAACTTGCCACCGTTCGGTGGTTTTTACCTGCCCGTCTGAACTACCTGCACAATACTTACCATGCCTTCCCTGCCACGAAGACACAAGTTAGTTTCCAATAGGTTTAAATATACAGGGGTTCACTGGCTGGAGGCCATAATGGACCAATTTTAGTCGCTGACGAGGATGGTATGCAGCGAGAGCACAGGATGACTAAACATGAGAGTTTCCGCCCGGATTGGATTGGTGCCAGTGCCCCAGCGATCGTCCGCAGGAACTAAGACCTTGTGCACAAGTTGTCCGTGATCAACATAATACACTAAGTTAGCAGTTGAGGCAATTCAGGGCAATAACAGGCACATGACAGTATGTAAACCCCCTGATTTTTTAAGATTTTCAAAACTGGATTTTCAGAATTTTCTGGGATTTTTTGAGAATTTTTACTAACTAAAAACCAGGGTATTTTGGCATTAAATAAAATTAAATATTTTTAAAATATATTAAAATATTATGAAAATAATATTTCTGGGTGTAAAATAAAATACTGGACTTAGGGTAATTTTTCTGGAATTTATTTGACCCCGAAAATATTTTTAAAAGCCCCAAAACTAATTTATTTAAAAAAATTAAATAAACTGGGTTGAACCGGGTTGAACCGGGTTCAAACCGGGCTGAACCCGGTCCAACCGAACCGGACCGGACCGCCTGACCCGACCCGACCCGCTCGCCCGACCCGACCCGCACGACCCAGCTCCCCCACGACCTGCCCCTGCCCGCTTTCTGCGCCACCCCGCCCGGCCACGCGCCGCTCCGCCCGGCCAAGTCTCCCCCTCCTCCACCTCACCCGCTCCGCTCCGCCCGACGACGACCCCCTCTCTCCTCCGCCTCCCCCGCTCGACCTTCGCCTATAAAATGCCCTAAAGCCTCTCTTCTCCGGCCAAATCCCCCCCCTGCCGGAGCCCTAACCTCCGCCACCTCCCTCACCCGCTGCCCAGCTTCGCCGACGACGTCGCACCGCCCCGGCCTCCCTCTCCTCCTCCTTCCTCCTCCCTCCCTCAGCCACAGCCAGGCTCCCCCGACCCAGCAGCAACCCGCAGCCGGCCGCCCGTCCTCCGCACGTCCCCCGCCCCCTCCGGCGCGCCGCCGCCTCCGGCAGAGCCTTCCCGCTGCCCCCCGGCCTCCCTCCGGCCCGCCTCCGGCCGACTAAGCTCGAACCCTCACCCTAACCCTAGGTCGGATACGACTCGGACACGCTGTGTCGTGTCGACTCGGACACGGAAAACTTCAGTTTTTGGAGCCCTGTTCAGGTAACCCGTTCTCTCTGCTCGTTGACCCGTTTTTGATTCCGTCTGTTGCATCGTGAACCCTGCGTAACCCTCTCGGTGTCCGTGCAACCCGCTCGGTGCATCGTGTCCTGTGGCGATCGCGAACCGTGATCCAAAAACAGGAAAAACAACTCCATGTTTCACCCCGGAACTGAGTATGCCCCGCCAAACGGGATGACTTGGTCGCGTGCGGTCTTCACCGATACGTGCGCACCGTTGATACGGACGTACGGGATTTTGCAGAAGTTGATTTGGATGTGCGTGCACACCGGAATCAACGCCCCGTATCCGCCTGTTCTGAAACTCGTAACTTTGTGTACACACGTCGGATCAAAACGAAACTTGCGTCATCGGACTCGTAGCAATACGCTGGTCCTGTGATCCAAGTTTGGTTCGATTCTGAGAACGTTGACAAAATCGCGTATCGTGGGCCCCACAGGCTCCACTTGACGGGCGATTTTGGGATTGGCACATCGGAATCCAATTCTGGAAGTTCCGATGGGTTCGTATCATCGTTCTGGACCTGTTGACACTAAGTTTGACGAATTTGCAGAATTGTCCCTGACATGTTTTTCGGTGCGAAACGGGCCACATGCGGACCCCGTTTTGACCCAAAATGATCATTTTTGCCCCTGTGTCCAAATTGGACTCAAGGACAGGCATTTTTAGCTATTTGATATCTTCTGAGCATGATGGTAATGTTTGTTTCAGCATCCGAAGATGTTCCTGGAGATTTCACGAATACCAGAGCTACAGTTGGAGCCAGAACCACAGGCAAGTGTACCTTGCCAACATTGCAGTTCTTGTTACTTATTTCCTTGACTTATATATATATATATATATATTGTTGTACATGCTTGACCTAGGACCGTGTGACTTACTTAGCGTCCGATTAATAGTCGGGTTCCAACACCGTACGCGGAGTTGTGTAACGTCACATAGAGATGGACATTCGTGACCCTTTAC
Organism: Iris macrosiphon; assembly: GCA_036927795.1. Classification (NCBI taxonomy): domain Eukaryota; kingdom Viridiplantae; phylum Streptophyta; class Magnoliopsida; order Asparagales; family Iridaceae; genus Iris; species Iris macrosiphon. Next base: position 356,482,491 of record JAYESA010000004.1, read on the forward strand.
ATTCTCGTACTTGTCTTATCAAGTACATCATAACCCAGGACACTTGACACTATTCATGAGACAGAATCTTCATGTGATATTCATGGTGATTCTGTGTAGGATACAGGTTTTATGACATAGACATTATATTCATAGACATTATATTCATAGACATTAGATGACTTGCTGCATTAGATATGATCGTGCGTGACATGGACATGAGGCATCGTGGACATGAGACGTGTGATTACATGGGGTGGGGAGAGACATACAGGCTACAGGTGAGGCCTTAGACTCTATATCAGAGCTAGGCACTCTACTAGTGAGATATTATTGTGAGGCCTTAGACTCTACATTAGAGCTAGGCACTCTACTAGTGATATTACTGCTATCGGCTCCCCGACACAGAGCTTGTAGTGGTCTCAGCCTTAGTTTAGTGATGCTCTCAACTTGCATTTCACATAGATGGTTATATAGTTTACCCTATTTATTTCATTTACTATTACACTGTATTTTGGCTTGTATCTTCTGTACCTTGTTACGTCCCTCTGAGGACCTGGTCCCTTGCCAGTTTTGCAGCATAGACCGCTGTGGAGCCGGTTTGGAGTTGCTGATGTGTGTTGCTTTGTCATGCAGGAATTTGGTGCCAGGTACTTACATCTTTTCTTCCGGAATATTGGTTATTATTCATATTATTTATTCATCTGCTGATATAGCCTAGTTTTATAGACTCACATTTATTTTCGAGTCTATTCGAGCTTATGGGTTACTGGCGGCCGACTTTAGCACATGTAGCTCATTCTTGTATATTCTGTTCATTGTGGATTGAGACATAGGTATTTATTTTTATTTGATTATATAGATAGTGACCCCTTTTAGTACAGCTCATACTTATTCGAATCGGACCAGAGCCTGGTCGAATGCGTAGCTGGCATGTTACATATTCCTAGTCCTACGTACTTTGGGACTGGGGCGTGACATATTTTTGTGGTGGCTCATGCAGGTCCTGATTAAATCGTTTTGGTTACTTTTCGGTACCGAATGAGCCTGTAACCAAGGTTAGCAGTATTAGCATCTCAATCCACAATTGACTTGAAAATTCTTTAGCACTTGATTATCGCCCTTGGACCTCATAATTGTACTCTTTCAAATCTCCTCGACATCCTTATTATTGTTTATCATCTCTTCCTATTTCGGAGAGATGGATGATCGTGCACGGTGTTTCCTCCAGAAGTAGATCATCGTCAAGGCAGAAGAAGTTATGCTGGATATAGATATTTGAAGACGGTTGCCCTTAGTAGGATAGTAGATAGGTATTCCTATATACTAGGGTTAGTGTAGATTTAGCATGAGAATTGAATATAATATCAGAGGCCTAGAACTAATAGAACCTCACCCTTGCTTATAGGTAGCAAGTAATTTGGAAGTATTGGAAGAAAGGAAAGAGGGTTTGACTCTAAATACTTTAGGGAATATATAGCTAGATGCTAGGGATCAGATGTGACTCATGATGGTGATACAAGGATTTGCATTGTGAACTTAAGAAAACGGAACCTTAGATAGCAGGCCATAGTGGTTAAATCTTTAGATATCTTGTGACTTTTAGTATCAAGATTTGATCTAATGACCCAGCTGTTACACCCCTACTATTTTGCCGAAGAAGAATATGATGGTACGTCTGTGTATAGGACATTGAACCCTGTAACCATCAAGAACCGGTCTTCCTTTCCATGCATTGACAACCTATTTGACCAGTTGAGTGATGCGAGTTTACCCTATTTATTTCATTTACTATTACACTGCATTTTGTCTTGTATCTTCTGTACCTTGTTACGTCCCTCTGAGGACCTGGTCCCTTGCCAGTTTTGCAGCATAGACCGCTGTGGAGCCGGTTTGGAGTTGCTGATGTGTGTTGCTTTGTCATGCAGGGATTTGGTGCCAGGTACTTACATCTTTTCTTCCGGAATATTGGTTATTATTCATATTGTTTATTCATCTGCTGATATAGCCTAGTTTTATAGACTCACATTCATTTTCGAGTCTATTCGAGCTTATGAGTTACTGGCGGCCGATTTTAGCACATGTAGCTCATTCTTGTATATTCTGTTCATTGTGGATTGAGGCATAGGTATTTATTTTCATTTGATTATATAGATAGTGACCCCTTTTAGTATAGCTCACACGTATTCGAATCGGACCAGAGTCTGGTCGAATGCGTGGCTGGCATGTTACGTATTCTTAGTCCTACGTACTTTGGGACTGGGGCGTGACACAGTAACAGGGCAAGATCTATTTTTGCATAGTCTTCCTGTTCAATTCATTGCATTCAGGATGAGTTCGATACATTGCACAATTTAAAGAAGGATATACAATCTATCTTTTATTGATGCATATGATGAACATTCCAAACGAACAAGCATGCACAATTAAGTATCCGTTCACGAAGTTTATTGACAAGCATAATGTACCAAGTCTATTCCCTTTTTATCTTGGTATCTTTTAGTTATTACTTGGTATCGTTTGATCGGGGCAACAAGAATGCAAGAGTTTTATGTGTGAAGACTTGGAAGCAAGGCTAGCTAATCGGGATGGTAGGCGCTTCAAGACTCCGCTCGTAAGCCGTTTGCTGCTCGTTCAACTGCATTGCACGAACAGCGCGATCAATACTTCTTCCTCTCTTTCCAATCTCAGAATTGAAGTGCAGTTCAATGAACGAAAACAATGAAATCCATCGAAACCGTTCAAGAAAATCTAAGCAAATCCAAAACCAACTCAAAGCACAAAAGCAGCAAGCGACATCGAAATCCGAGGCAACAAAGATAACAGCGGAGAGGTCCCTCCTGACTCTGCCGCTAAGTCGATCCCGGGGGCACGGTCCACTGAATATGGGAATCGATTTCGAAGAAACAAATCCATAACGAGGACGAGTTCTTGTTTCAATCTATCCCGATCGAACGATACCATCTTGTGTTTCTTAGCCGCGCTCCTCGAATAGGAGGAACGGGACACTACAGAGTATGTTATAATCCATCTCAATTATGATCTAGGGCTGAGGCAAACTTATTCAATTCGTTATACTCGTCCATGCAAATCTAACATATTCACTTGCACTAGCATTCGAGATCAACATATCGTGAGTCTGGATTGTGCACATATTCAAGGCGTCCCTCTAACATATGCATGTCAACCAACTTAGCAATAGTGAAGTCTTTGCACTCGAGTTCAACATATCACTGAGTCTTGGATCGTGCACACGTTCAAGGCTTCCCTCAAACATAAGCATTCAACCAAACTTAGCGATAGTGAATTCGGACAAGCTACTCGCAAAAATCTCGAGGGTTCTCGTCTTACGAATCATAATGATACCTCCGACGAGGTCAATCAAAATCCAAGTCATTTTCAATCTTACTCAAACCAAGTATTGCACTACCATTCTATGCAGTTAATAACGGTTATTTATGATAACGGTCCAGTAGAGTTATAGATATATCACCGATATATCGATTTTATAACGGTAAATATCGGTTTGTATTTTTAACACAATTTTTATATATAAACAATACACTTAATAGTTTTCTATTACAAAATATGCAGAAAATATACATATGGTCGAGAAATCCAAGAGATCTAAGATAAAGGAGATCACTTGAGGAACAACATGTCTGAATAAGTTTGATGCATGAAGATTTTGATGGCACAAGATGTAATCTCCATTCCCCATTGATGTGAATATCATATCATTTAATAACGATTTTTTTGTAGCAAAACCAGAATGTCATCATTTAATATCAATTTTTCTGTAGCAAAACCAAAACCGTGAGAAATCAGTTTTTTTTGTAAACCGATATTTCGAACAATATCGGCCATATCGGCCGATAATATCGGTTCCGATATTTTACCGCTATTTCTGCAAAAAAATATCATCCAGGACCGATTCCATTATATATCGGTTATATAACCGATATATAACCATTTTTGACTGCTTAGCTACCGTTAAGCACGATATATCCAATCAATCTATTTCGTTTACGTTAAACATAGTGTACATCTCTAAGTCTTGATGTCCCAGTTCTATAGCTTATTCAAGCAATACTCTAAAGTTGGTCACACAATTCTTTCACACGACATAGGGTCGCCTACCTAACCGCTAGGTTGACTCACAAGGTTATAGGTACATTTCAAGTTCATGGTTATCATCGTGCAAACTCGTTGCACGATACTCGTCCCAATTCGTAAGGTCAAATAATCGTTCTTTCGTACGGGACATTCTACCCAAGCTCATTTCACTCAAATTTTAAAACATCGGGCACAGATCATTCTATCCATATCAACACGTTCGTTTGCACAGGATCCGGGTCCGTTTAGCAAAACCGTTCCTAAGACACGTTCGTTCAATCAAATCCACGATATATCCACGTCGCAGGTCAAACCTATCGATTTGCATAGTCTATCTCCTCCATTACGTTTGGTAGAATTCACCTATCCATTCTTTTCTAAGTCTAGACCACCAAAGTCACGATTCAATTTCTACCTCTTCGATCTCAATCATAAATTCAAAGTCGTACAATATAATCTACATATCCGTTCATGAAACTATCAAGCATATTTTACTTCACGTTCTAGGCTAACTCCTCCTCAAAAGACTTTGATTCATTTTTATCTTGAAACTCATCTTATCGTGTCAAACCACAAGTCAAGACGATCCTTTAATTACCACTCTCCGGTCCCCCGCAAGTTCAATCATCCCCGTTGGACGTGAAATCACCACGCCAACGCTACCACGGGATAACCGTCCTAATCTGGGTGTGACGCATGTACGAGCATGGAGTTTCACTCGTACAAGACAAGAATGTCAAACGTTATGGTTATCATATGCAACTGAGTTCGCAAATGAGATATCACACATTGAGATACAGAAAAGTCCTATTTATTGATAATGAACATCTGGTTACAGACTCTTGACTCAAAAGTAATAAGAATGCCGCACGGGCTTACAACTTGGACTCAAAGTGAGATAGTCGATTCATACATTACATCCCTTACTAATATTTCAAAAGAGCAAACCACCTTGGGTGCGTGTTAGCACTATCGCCTAGGAGCTCCTAAAAAGGTATGTACGAGCTCCTTGAGATGTACTTGTGCTCCAAAAGTCACAAACACGAACGCGCCAGATCAGTGGAAGGTTGGGGAAAGCTTCAGCTCCTCGCCGCGTCATCTTGGCTCGGAAAACCTGCTGCAACGAGGGTTAATACTTCGAAAAGTATCGCTGAGGGCGAGCTAACCAAACATACCAAATCGACATCGTATTCATGTGAACATGCAATATTATTATTATGTGATCTTTTTATCTTGCCTTATTTCAATTCTTTATATATACGATAGAATGGAATGACATAACAAAATGTGCCACCCTTCGGTGACTTTACCTGCACCGTCTGAACCACCTGTACAAAACTTACCATGACCTTCCCTGCCACGAAGACATAGTTAGTTTGCACAGTTTAAATATACATAAGGATCACTGTCTTGACTAGCCATCATGGACTATAGTCTGGGTAGACGGCGATGCTTGCAGCGTAGATAGCGAGCCCCGCTACAAACTCCCGTCTCACCCGTGCTAAGTTGCTAGCATGACTAATTGTTGTTCCGTCCAGGACGAATCGGCCCCGGTGACCCGACGACCGTTCGCAGAAACCATATACCTTGTGCACAAGTTGTCTTTGACCATTGACGATCTAAACACTAAGTTAACATACGAAGCATTTCAAGACATCAACATGAACATAACTACTTTAGCACAGTGCGATAGCATAGTCTACTAGCTGATATGATCAATTCACAAGTTATGTACTACCCATTGAACAGTTATAGATGAATAATTTCTAACTACAACTGAACACAAAATAGCTGCATGTATAGCGGACAAGCACGCAATAATGTGACCGTGAAGAATTTTATGTGAGAAGCATTACGTGTTTCAAGTCTACTTCTTTTATCTTGACTCAATTTTATTCTTTTGGTATTGTTGATCGGAATGCACAAACGAGTCAATTTATTAGAAATGAAGACTTGGAAGAAGGGCGCAAATTCGGTAGTAAGGCCACTCACAAGTTGGTGAATCGGGAGAGAGAAAAGGGAGATCTTCAAGACACCGCTTGCGCGTCGCCTACACGATCACCTGCACGCACCAAAAGATAATCAATATCTCCTGCTTCGGTCTCCAAGGGTTCGATACGAAATACGAAATCCAAAAAACGAAGACAATGAAATCCATCAAAATCGTTCAAGAAAACGCAAGTCACAAAACTAACAAGAAAGCAACCAAGTGGCATCGAAAACGGGCAAAGAAACCATCGTAACGGAAAGGCCTCTCTCGACTATGCCGTCGAGTCCTTCCTTGAGGCATGATCCGTTGAATGTGGGACCTGATTTCGAAGAAACCAATCCATAATGAGGAAAGGATCTTAATTCAATCTGTCTCGATCGAACGATATCAAGTATTTCTTAGTTGCGCTCCCCGAATAGGGGGAACGGGGTACTACAGGTCGTCCCCGCTAGGCGCGAATCACCGTGCCAGTGCTCCCGCAGGTCGATCTTTTCCATCGGGACGTATTATCGCGCGAGCCTAGAGTTGCGCTCGCGCAAGGCAAATACCGAAACAACCGTTGATAACTAGTTCACCAAGTCAATATAGCGGAAGCATAGAATAAACACAAGTATGATATATAAATAAGCTCTTTATTGAATAAGGTTACAAGCGGCGCTAGGCCGAGATTACAAGTCGCTCAAGCGCTCTCTCTCTCAAACAATAAAGGCGTGCAAAGCGGCTTGCAACTTGGGATGATACATAGGCGATGCTCCAACGTTATGTCCTGTATATGTGCTCCAGCTCCGGACGCAAAGCTCCAGAGCGAACTCTACGTCTTAGTGCGCACGAGGGGATATTCCGCACTGGACGAGGTTCTCCTATACCCTACAAGCAATCTGGTAGGTTATCAGTACATAAATGCACTGGTGGGAAGGCTTCTCGCTCGTTCGACAAATCCAACACGTTATATTAGTTCAGTGCACCAACTATTAAGTTATCTTTCTAGTCTTGTCTTAGGATCAATTTCATAGCATATGATACAAAGCCTAACTCGTGTGGCTGTGCGCTGTGCGATATACGAGAAACACGACGATACTTACCAACTTACCATTTGTCCTTCCCTGTCTAAGTATAAAACCAAGTTAAACCAAGCACGAATATATATATATATATATATATATATATATATATATAGAAATAGAAATAGAAATAAAAATCCTATGATCGCATAACGAACACGTATGCTACGAGCGTGTTTCTAAATCGGATGCACGATATACACAAATTACGTTACTCATATTACTTTGTGACAGGTTGTGCAAATGCGTTGTACTCAGGCCGTACAGATTACTCAGATGTCTTATACTCATATTACACAGGCATGTTATACTTGTATTGGCATGTTATACTCAGACTATTTAAATGTGTTCAAAGTTTCATATTACTTGGTTCAATTAACGATTTGCATGCAGAGTGCGTCGTACATCCGTTACTTGCCACAAGTTCATACGAGCCCATATGCGGGTTGCTGCCATGTATGCAATATAATTAATGATACATAATTGGTCTTATGACCTGAAGAGCCAATATGGACAAGTTATAGTCTCGGCACGGGAATGGGTTGCAACGCAGGTTCCCGTTCGAAGCAAACGACTATCTAATTGTTCATGACCAATTCAGATCGGCCCCGGTGCGACCATCGCACCATTCGCAGGAACCATATATTACGTCCCGATCTTTCGCAGGTAATCGGCCATCCACACTGGACGCGAATCAACGCGCTAGCGCTCTTGTGTCACGATCTTTCCCCATCTGGACTTGATGTCGCAAGAGCATAAGCCGCGCCCGTGCAAGGCCATGAACCGAACAAGCGGTAAGAGGTCTAAGCCACAGAGTCGCACAGATAGTACGAGTGCAGCGGAATAAGAAACGCACAGGCAATTGATAACAAGTTCACAGAGTCATCAATAGCGAAAGCATTGAATAACACAAGTATAGAACTAAAACAAGCTCTTTATTGATATTGAAAAGTGTTACAAGCGACGCTAGGCTGAGATTACAAGTCGCTCAAGCCTCTCTTTCTGAAATGATAAAAGCGTGACAAGTGGCTACATTTGTGGAATGATACATAGGCGATATTCCAACATTATGTCTTTTATATGTGCTTCAGTTCCAGACGTAACGCTCCAAGGCTCCAGAGTGAACTCCATGCCTTAGCACGCACGAATGAGACATCCGCACCGAACGAGGTTTCCCCGCACCCTGCAAGAAATCTGATGGGTTATCAGTACATGAATGCACTGGTGGAAAGGTTTCTCGACCGCTCGACAAATCTAAACATGTTATATAAGTTCCGTGCACCATCTATTAAGTTATCTTTTTAATCTTGCCTTAGGATAAGTTTTATGGCATAATGAAAAGCCTAACTCGTGTGGCAGTGCGCAATGCGATATAAAGGAACACGGCGAGACTTACCAACTTACCATTCATCCTTCCCTGTCCAAGGCAAACCAAGTTAAATCAAACACAAGCATTTATATATAATGAAATCCAGGGCACTAGCATAAGCAAACATAAGCGTCATGTGCGAGATACTATTTCAAGTGTACGAATTATAAGGATTACTCAGGCGTGTTGCATTGGATGTTCAAGTGTTCAATCCTGTCCAAGTATCTTATACCCATGATCGTTCAGGTATTTCCGATTACTGGATGCGATATAATGACTCGCACGTGGATTGCCGCTAAGCGAGGATGACTTATCTATATGAACATGAGTCGCTGACATAGCCATAAAAGACGGGTGATAGTCATTGACGAGGATGGAATACAACGAAAGCACATGAGGCGCTACAAACTATCCCGTCCAGCACATGAGACTCATCCTTCTAGCAAGAATGGTGCAACGTGAAGCGCACAAGCCATCCTGCTACACATGATTAAGACAGCCTGAGTTCCATCCGGATCGGATCAGCCCCGGTGTCCCGGGGACCGTCCGTGGAACGAGATTCGAATATCCTCCTTGTTTCGAAGTTGTCCGCGATATGGAAGTCTTGGTCATTCCAAATTCACAACTTGACATGAAAATCCTTGATTCTTGTTCTGAACGAGCATTGTTCCACGAGCTGTGATTCTTGTTTTACTTGACATGATTCTCGTTCAATGTTTAACTTTGACTTGATGCATTCCCCTGGTTCGGGAACTGCCTTGGTGACCTAACGGTCCCGGATACTTGCAGGTTCATATTGCACAGAAGATCTATTTGATAGTCTTCTGGCTAACTAGATGCATGTATGATACGGATAGTATTACTTGATTGTGGCATAATTTGTGTGGCAAGCATTGAAATGAGGCAACGAGTACAAGTTAACATATAAGCAGGCAAGCATGCATTTATATGAAACATAAACATTTATGTTGGCACGATCTATGGGTAAAGCGAGGAGTGAAACCGTAAAGGGATATACGGAGCGACATAATTCTAGGGACGTGCAGTGTAAACAAGTGAACAGTGCACTACGAAGAGTATATAACGATCTACTCGAGGCATAGCGGGGTCTAGTTGCACAAGGCAAAGGTAGCATGTGAGGGTCCATTTATAAGCAAAGTTTCATTTTCATGTTCTAACACAAGCAATACAAGTTGGGATTATTCCCTTAGCTAGGTGCGTTGTATTCTTTATTAGCATGCAGGGGGTGATTCACCTAGCGACTAACATGTATCTTCCATATTTTAAGTGTGTTGGCTAAGCAAAGACAAGTTCATCGTAGCCACCCACCTTAGCGATGATTCGCCTCGGTCGAGCGATACTCCGAGCGAGCCTTTGAAAGTCTAAGACCGAACTCCTGAAGGGCCAAGTCTGAAAATCATTTGCCTCAAACGAGTCTTCTCGCTGAGCAAAGCGGGTCGGGTCGTTTCACTTGCGCCGTTTGAATCGGCTGTCCGTTTGAACGGAACGGGTCGTTACATTATACACCACTCAGAAAAAGTCTTGTCCTCAAGACTAACTGAGCGCAAACCGTTCTATCGCACTATCGAATCTAACTCAAGCATAGCAATCGGTACCACTAGATCCGTTCGAACATAATTTTCTACTCGTTCCTTATTATCGTGTCGCGTGTATGCTGGGTCGGTCTCATTGAATGACTCTATCATTCAATCCAAGTTCTGACTCGGTCTTTATTGCGCCTTAGCGCAGAACATATCGCTTAACGCGGGTACGTTATAATCCATCGTGAATAACGATCTAAGGCTAAGGCAAATTTATACAAGTCGTTATACTTGCTCATGCGAATCTAACATATTCACTTGCACAAGCATTCGAGATCTGCATATCGTGAGTCTGGATCGTGCACATATTCAAAGCGTCCTTCAAACATATGCATGTCAACCAATTTAGCGATAGCGAAGTCTTTGCATTCGAGTTCCATATATCACTGGGTCTTGGATCGTGCACACGTTCAAGGCGTCCCTCAAATATATGCATTCAACCAAACTTAGCGATAGTGAAATCGTATAAGCTACTTGCGAAAATCTCAAGGGTTCTCGTCTATGAATCACAAGCATACTTCCAACAGGGTCAACCAAATTCAAGTCATTTCCATTCCAACTCAAACCAAGCATTGCACTACCTTTAAGCATGATCTACCGACTAGCGTCCATCTGTTCGGGTCAAACATAGCGCACACTTACCGTTCCAAGTCTAACACTAAGTCTTGATGTCCCAGTTCTATGGCTTTGTTCAGGCAATACTCTAAAGTCGGTTACACAAGTTCTTTCACTCGGCACAAGGTCGTCTGCCTAATTACTAGGTCAGCTCACAAGGTCATAGGTACAAGTTCAAATACACGATTCATCGCACAAATTCGTCGTACGATGTTCGCCCCAATTCCTAAGGTCAAACCATTATTCTTTTGCACGAAATATTTTACCCAAACTTGTTTCACTCAGATTTCTAAACACCGAGCACGGATCATCCTACACACAATTAATACTTCGGTTGTACAGAGTTCAAGTCCGTTCAGTCAAATCCATGATAAGCCAAGTTGCAAGACAAACCTAGCAATTTGCATACTTTATCTCCTTAATATGTTTTGATAGAATCCATTTGTCCATTTTTAGTCTAGACCACCAAGCCAAGATTCAATTCTAAACCTTTGATTATGATTCCAAGTCATCCAATATCATTTGTGTATCCGTTCACGAAACCATCAAGCGTGATTTACTCGAGGTTCTAGGCTAACTTATCCATGAAACACTTACGAATCACTTGCATTTCAAAATTCGTCTTATCGTATCGAATCAAAAGTTAAGACAATCCATCAGTTGTTACGTTCCGGTCTCCCACAAGTTCGATCATCCTCGCTGGACGTGAGATCACCACGCCAACGCTCCCACTGGATAATCGTCAAAATCCGGACGTGAGGCATGTACGAGCATAGAGTTACGTTCGCACAAGACCAGAACGTCGAACGTTATGGTTATCTTCGAAACGATCGAGATACCTTATCCATTTCACTTTGCTTCATCCAAGTTATATATAAAACCCATCAAGTCATGTCCGTTCATGCAGTAGTTATAATTCGTCTAGCAAAATCATCCAACTTCAATGTGACCGTCTGATAAATCCATAGTCTTACTTCTGGCATTCATCAAATAACTAAGTTTCAAATATTCAAGCCAAACTCTATGCACTTTTGATAGGTTACATTCATCGAGTTCGTTTAGAATAATCATCGAACATGTTCCCGTGAGTTCGATCATCTCTGCCGTACGTGAAATCACCACGCTGGCGCTCCCGCAGGATAATCGTTCTCGTTGGGATTGATTTCGAAGGTTATCTTTTCGAACTAGATTTCAAGATCGTTCTTCCAAACTCCAGGTCAATTCCGTTATCGCTTATATCTTTCATCGAACCACAATATTCCTTCCTCGGGCTAACTTCTATTCGAGCGATATTTTATTCAAGCTTCAATCCATTTGTTTCAATCCGAAATCGCTCGTACGATCCATCAAGTCTCCAACAAGTTTCCTTAACCAAGATATCGATTTTCATTACTTGAATCCCTATTCGATATAAGCCCTAACACTTGTTCAAGACATTCTCAATCGTTCAAACCAACTATCGCACGAGACCTATGAATTCATTTAGACATTTCTAAAATGAACCATACACCACTCACGAATCGAGTGAACCGATTAAATCCTTAATCGGTGTTCGCATTACTCACTAGCATATTCACCAAGTCGTTCCTTAGAATTCCTGCACGATACCTAGCATCGCCTGATAAAATCTTAGTCTCGTATATATATATATATATATATATATATATATATATATATATCATGTTGATAGTCATCTAAGTAAACAATATTCGATTTGAATCTTCCGACACGAAATACTGTTCGAGCTATTTCCAAAATCCAAGTACGATTTCTATATTCGCCTTAGCGATAAACTGATAAGGTTTTTATCGGTTGGTCATTCTAAGTCTGACTTATCCATTTATCTGAACGATATTCCAATCTCGTTTGCAGCCAGCTTGCACCAAAAGGTCTTGGCGCGCGATACTCAGCACAACTTAGCCGAAAGGCTGTGTGCATAGCTAACCGTTCGAACGATATTCTATTCCGCACACTAACCAGTTGGGTAATCATATATAGGTATTCGGTTTCGCATGAAACTTGCAAATTCTAGCACGAGTCTATTTCAACCAAGTCTAACACAGGTCGGCACAAAGGCCATTGTATTATAATTTTGTACAAGCAATCACATCATTCACATGCACTTTTGAAAGTATTTAGACTTATTGTATAGAATATCCCATCGGGTCAACGAGAGAGTGTATGCACATAACCCACGAACGGGCTTTCGAAACTGAGAAAATCGATAAGAAGTTCAAAGGCGTAAAGCCATGCTCTGATACCAATATGTCACGTCCCAATCTCCTGCAGGTAATCGGCCGTCCCTGCTGGGCGCGAATCAGCGCGCCAGCGCTCCCTCGGGACGATCTTTTCCCATCTAGATGTGATGCCGCAAGAGCGTAAGCCGCGCCCGTGCAAGACCATGATCCGAACAAGCGGTAAGAGGTCTAAGCCACAGAGTCGCACAGATAGTACGAGTGCAGCGGAATAAGAAACGCACAGGCGATTGATAAAAAGTTTACAGAGTCGTCAATAGCGGAAGCATTGAATAACACAAGTATAGAAGTAAACCAAGCTCTTTATTGATATTGAACAAGTGTTACAAGCGGCGCTAGGCCGAGATTACCAGTCGCTCAAGCCTCTCTCTCTAAAACGATAAAAGCGTGCCAAATGGCTACATTTGTGAAATGATATATAGGCGATGTTCCAACATTATGTCTTATATATGTGCTTCAGTTCCGAACGCAACGCTCCAAGGCTCCAGAGTGAACTCCACGCCTTAGCACGCACGAATGAGGCATCCGCACCGAACGAGGTATTCCCGCACCCTGCAAGAAATCTGGTGGGTTATCAGTATATGAATGCACTGGTGGGGAGGTTTCTCGTCCGCTCGACAAATCCAAATACATTATATAAGTTTCGTGCACTATCTATTGAGTTATCTTTCTAATCTTGCCATAGGATAAGTTTTATGGCATAATGAAAAGTCTAACTCGTATGGCAGTGCACCGTGCGATATAAAGGACACGGCGAGACTTACCAACTTACTATTCGTCCTTCCCTGTCCAAGGCAAACGAAGTTAAATCAAACACAAGCATTTATATATAATGAAATCCATGGCACTAGCATAAGCAAACATAAGCGTCCTGTGCGAGGTACTGTTTCAAGTGCACGAATTATAAGGATTACTCAGGCGTGTTGCTTTGGATGTTCTAGTGTTCAATCATGTCCAAGTATCTTATACCCATGATCGTTCAGGTATTTCCGATTACTGGATGCGATGCAATGACTCGCACGCGGATTGCTGCTAAGCGAGGATGACTTATCTATATGAACATGAGTCGCTGACATAGCCATAAAGGACGGGTGATAGTCATTGACGAGGATGGAATACAACGAAAGAACATGAGGCGCTACAAACTATCCCGTCCAGTACATGAGACTATCATCCTTCTAGCGAGAATGGTGTAGCTTGAAGCGTACACGCCATCCTGCTATACATGATTAAGACGGCCTAAGTTCCATCCGGAACGGATCGGCCCGGTACCCCGGAGACCATCCGTGGAACGAGATCCGAAGATCCCCCTTGTTTCCAAGTTGTCTGCGACATGGAAGTCATGGTTATTCCAAATTCATAACTTGACATGAAAATCCTTGATTCTTGTTCTGAACGAGCATTGCTCCACGAGCTATGATTTTTGCTTTACTTGACATTATTCTCGTTCAGTGTTCAACTTGACTTGATGCATTCCACTAGTTCGGGAACTACCTTGGCGACCTAACGGTCCCGGATACTTGCAGGTTCATATTGCACAGAAGATGTATTTGATAGTCTTCTGGCTAAGTAGATGCAAGCACGATATGGATAATGTACTTGATTGTGGCATAATTTGTGTGGAAAGCATTGAAACGAGGCAACGAGTACAAGTTAACATATAAGCAGGCAAGCATGCATTTATACGAAAAATAAACATTTATGTTGGCATGGTCTATGGGTAAAGCGAGGAGTGAAACCGTAAAGGGACATACCGAGCGACATAATTCTAGGGACGTGCAGTGTAAACAAGTGAACAGTGCACTACAAAGAGTATATAACGATCTACTCGAGGCATAGCAGGGTCTAGTTGCACAAAACAAAGGTAGGGTCCATTTATAAGCAAAGTTTTATTTCCATGTTCTAACTCAAGCAATACAAGTTGGGATTATTCTCTTAGCTAGGTGCGTTGTATTCTTTATTAACATGTATCTTCCATATTTTAAGTGTGCTGGCTAAGCAAAGACAAGTTCATCGTAGCCACCCACCTTAGCGATGATTCGCCTCGATCGAGCGATACTCGGAGTGAGCCTTTGAAAGTCTAAGACCGAACTCCTGAAGTGCCAAGTCTGGAAATCCTTTGCCTCAAACGAGTCTCTCGCTGAGCAAAGCGGGTCGGGTCGTTGCACTTACGCCGTTTGAATCGGCTGTCCACTTGAACGGAACGGGTCGTTACACCATAAGCTTGTCTACAGGTTGTCCAAGACCATTGACGATCAACACTAAGCTTTTATTATTATATGCAACATTTTAAGGCCTTGAATGAACATAACTACTTGACACAGTGCGGATGCATATACTCGTTCAGAAATCTCATGATCGGGTGTGTTCCATTCAATACATCGTTTATGCTGATGTTTTACTACTTATTACAGCTCATGTTTTGTGAGTTGCCTTGGCGATCCAACGGTCCCGAAGACTTTCCATATTTCTATTATTTGGCTTGGAACGACTATTTTGATGGTCGTCCTTTTCCCACAGGTAAGTGAACCATGATCTGTGTTGTGCTTATATATCGAGGCAATATCTATGTGACGAGCATTTCAAGACATATGAAGCAATATACTTAAAGGAACATATAAGGAACAAAAGTAACGCTAAGAGGGTGAGGTTATAAGAATAGTAAAGTGAGCATACTATTCCGTTCAACCGATCTACTTCCATGTTCTTTGCAAATAGATATAAGATGGAATTATTTTCTTAGCTAGGTGTGTTGTATTCTTTATTAGCATGCAAGGGGTGATTTGTCTAGCGACTAGCATGTATCAACCATATTTTTAAGTGTGCAGGCTAAGCAAACACAGGTTCATCATAGCCACCCACCTTAGCGATGATTCACCTCGGTCGAGCGATACTCCGAGCGAGTCTTTGAAAGTCTAAGTCTAAACTCCTAAAGGGCCAAGTCTGGAATCCTTTGCCCCGAACGAGTCTTCTCGCTGCGCAAAACGGGTCGGGTCGTCACACTTGCGTCGTTTGAATCGGCTCTCCGCATTGATGCGGAGCGGGTCGTTACAGGTGCGATATACTTGGCATTACCCGGAGCATTTTCTAAAACAACTTCCTTGACATTCTTATCCCAATATGATGCTTACTTTATCAATCGGATAAAATTGTCCCGATTTACCCAAAGTAACGACTCACCATGGCCTCTAAATGCACATTCTTGATATGCAATCCATCGAACAGCTTGAATCGTTGCCTCGAGTCGCAACCTATTCTTTACCACTTCTTTAGACTTTGCATTCAATAAATTCCGAATATGTAGAGGTCTCGATAAATTCTCTTGAGATGCTACAGCACAAAATTGTGGTGAGCGAGGACCTCCAACATGGTGCAAAAATGCACATCTCTGGCCATCATTAATTCTCTTCCAGTTTTTAAATCCATCAACTGTAAATGCAGGATGCTTAGGTGGATGTGTCTCAAAAAGAAAATATGGGAAGCAAAATGCTTTATCCTTTAATGGAGAATACTCTAGCCATGGGAATTTTTTGAACCAAGAAGCTTGAAATTGACGGTTTTGATCTCCTGGTGACTGAGAGGCTGGATATTCTGGGAAAATGATTTGATATGGCCCAGCTTTGATATAAGCCCGTCGAACATCATTACGTTAATTAACATTATGTTGACATATCGGATGACGCATTCTGGGATTACGTTCAAAGCAAGTATGATCAAAGTTCAATGGCTCGACTCTTTGAATTAGTGTAGGAGGTTGTCTTTCAACTTCTTGAGAAATATGTTGCCCATGAGCTTCTTCAGTAGGACTTTGTCCATCAACTTCTTGAGAAGCATGTTTCTCTTGAACTTCTTGAGAATTGTCTTTTGGTTTAAAAAAAGAAGGTAATATTTTTAAACGCTTGGATGGTTGACTCATATTTTTCTCAAGTTTGATTTCTAAATAAATCACAAAAAAATGTATAATCTAACTATGATTTACCAATTTATAATATATAACAATTGATTAAATTAATAATCAAAAGACAAATCAACATTTCTCAATGTAAATCAAACAAAATTGGAAATATCCTTACATTGGACTTGGACTTTCTGGAGAAGTTCCCAATATCAATATGAGCTCCCTTGCTCAGTACCACTTCGACAGGAATGTTTCCTGAAGGACCTGAACAATATTTCTAAGTATTAATAATGTACAAATTGAAACTTCAAAGAAATATATATACAACTTCTCAGTTCTCTACCAAGTCCTAACCAAAACCAAAAAAGTTAATTTTGAAAGAAACTATATGCAACTTCTCAGCCAAAACAAGTCATTTCTTAATTCTAAATTAACAAATTTAAAATTGAAACTTCAAAAGTCAAAAAAATTGGAGCAAATCCTAAAATTTTAAACACACATATCCCAAACCCTAATCCACCATCGGTCCATCACAGAGATCATTCTCTCCTAAGCTTCTCCAAACCCTAAAATTTCAAATCTCCTCCAGTCCCCGGGCTCCCGGAAGAAATTGGAGCACGATAAACCCTATACATTTAAAAAAAAACTAATTCAAGAAAAAAATTAATTGAAGAATCCTTGTTAGGCCTCGGGCTCACAATACCATGGGAGAGGAGGAACCGCCAGCGGATAACCTCTTTCTACTCAAGGATCTAGAGTTTCAACCCCTTTGGTGGCATCCATCCTGGACTATTTATAGCCATGGGACTTCTATGCAAGAAACGAAATAAAGTACACTTGTCTACGCGTAGATCACTATTAAGCGTAGGGTTTCCGCCTTCACTGGGCATAGATTGATGATTTTGACACTCAAGTAAATCATTGTCCGCACAACACGTCTCACCGGTTGGAGAATACTTCTACATGCTCACGCCGACGTCAGAGTCATTATGGCGAGCATTCAAAGCAAATGCGTCGATGGTTGTGCATCGAACTCGGATGCCATAGTATTGTTAGTTCGTCATTAATGTGTGGTGCGTAGCGGTGTGGGTTCCTATAGCAATTCACTTATCTGCTAGAAAATAGGTTTTCTAGATCTTATTAAATTATTTTTTAATTTCTAATTATTTTAATAATTCCTTAAAATTGAAGAAAAATATTTAGAGCTATTCTAGGTAATAACAAAGTGATAGGGATGGTTTCTAGGCTATTGATCACTTATTGGTCCACTTATAGACTATCGATCCTTATTAGTAACGACTTTCCTTTAGGTAAAAATTATAAAATAAATTCTAGTAAAATCTAAAATAGAAATCGGTACTTGTCTTTCTAGGAAACCTCTATATCTTAAATGATCTCATGAGTTGGAATTATTGAGATAGCGATAAGACTCTAGTTTGCCAAGCTACTCCACTTCCGAGGTAAGGAATCCTTTGAACCAATAGGTCTGTCATGCTTCAAGATAAGTGCGTAAGATTGACTTCCCCTCTGTGTACCTTGTCACACTTTGGATCGGCATACCGTCCATCATGGACGGCACCATTCTGTTTGTTTGGGGGCTATTTTCATCGAGAGAAGTTCTACAACCACACATGACGTCTATCCTTGCAGACATGTTTGTATCTTTTACATGTAATCTCATCACTTTAGCTAGACGAGAGGACGCATCTTGCATATTTTGTGATACAATGTGGAGATCCAAAATTCTTCGGATTTCCTTGTCACATTTGTTTTATGTAGAAAAGGGAGAAAGTTATACTCAGAGGAAAAGACCGTCGCAGACACTATTTTTTTTTCGAACGAAAAACTTCAAAGTACAAAGAATTCATGATTACAACATCACAACACAAATTCTATGTTCTGAAAGATTCTGGTGAAGGGTAGCGGTAGAGATCCGATTAGCACGCGATTTCTTTACCCCATAGACCATCCAGCACTTTGATGGGGTGGACACTTGAAGAACCCTTGCTAGGCCCCGGTCTGACAATACCGTGTAAGGGGAGGAACCGGCTGAAGATACTCTTTCTACTCGAGGACCAAGAGTTTCGACCCCTTTGGTGGCATCCATCTTGGACTATTTATATCCATGGGACTTCTACACAAGAAACGAGATAAAGACGTTAACTTTACTTCTCTACACGTAGATCACTGCTACACAGTGTTTAAGCCTTCATTGGACATAGATTGATGGTTTTGACGCTTGCCTGAATCACTGTCCCCACAACACGTCTCACTGGTTGGGAGAATACTTCTCCATGCTTTTAAAGCAAATGCATCGATGGCTGTGCACCGAACTCTGATGTTATACTCTTGCTAGTTCATTATTAATATGACGTGTGTAGCGTCATAGCCCGTTTTGCTTATTTAGGTAGATTGACTAACACCCAAATGTTATTGGATGTTATGGAATCAATCTCGTCATTGATTGCCTCCTTTCAGAGAATAGTATCTCTAGTCTTCATTAGGTAAGTGGACCAGCTTTCATATGATAAGAGGCGAAGTCTTTTCCCAAAATCCTTCGGCCTTCTCTTTTGGAATGAGTCCTAAATGCAGTGGGTTGTTTCTTAGCGAATGAACTATATATAACAGTCTCTTCTCAATACCTTTTTATTATAGTTTTTCTTAGACGTTTTGCTGCTTTGTTTTGATGAATGTATTTTCGTGTTGATTTTGTGTTTACTTTCTAATAATTTTGAGATGAATGATGGAAGAAGGATACTGATACAATGTTGGTGTCATTACAGGAGCACGCGTGACTGACGTTTGATCATTGCGAAGAGGTTCTTCTCTCGGTGAATTCTTTACTTGGTGGATAGTTTTGACCCTTCTTTTCTACTCCTCCACGTCAACAAATTCTTGTTCCCTTGTAATTCCTTTGATTGATGATGCCCGGTAGAATATAACTGATAAATGATAGCCGTAATGCATGATGCACCACTAAGAGTAGAACATTGAATGATTGTATCTATAAAGTACATCTATGCACGAGATTATGTCATAAGATTTTCGTATGCGAAGTGGACAGTTGTGCGATACCACGAAATTGTTGGAAGGGTTGTTGTACCCGAAACTGTTAGTTGTGGCATGGTGCCATGGGATGTTTGGGACCTACGCCTTGCTGAATGAAACTATTGTATAAGTATTGATTTATATTGCTTATTTCAGTTTCGTGCCATGCATATATTTTATAGTTAAATTATTCACATATTTTCATTGTCATGGATAACTTATGCACAATGTTTGGCTTTTCTCGAAACGATATCTGGGACGCTAGGACCGAATTGTTACGACCCGCACCCGTATGCGGACACGAGTACGTGGTTACGTCCAGCCTACGCCGCAGCATCGGTGGTAGAACGCTGTCTAAGTCATCAATATCTAACTAGCAATCATACTAATACAACTAGCACTATTATGTACTCAATCACAATAATCTAAAGGAAGAATGACCAAGAAGATAAACCAAATATCATTCTAAAAGATAGGAAACTAGACATGATATGAAAAAGAAATACTAGCCTAGATCTCTACAATTGTCACCTCAAGCTCCACAGTGTAATAGCAGTCATGTCTATAGCATCACTCTGAAATCCCGGAATATAGAGCACAACAATTACTGAAATATTTTATCCAGTCAGGATTGGAGCGAAGCACACCTCTAACAGCAGTTCCAATAAATGATAAAGACTATGTAGCAGTAAATAAAGAGAATATACAAGATATATAGAGCATGGCAGAAAATATACAGGAATAAGGAATGCAAGAAATACATACAAGAGATTAGCATCATATATAAGAGTCAGGAAATACAACTAACTAAGTGAGTGAGTACTAGCTTCAACATGTGATCGACTTGGGAACTTTTGTTCAGGAATCATGGCCTAATTTATCATACGTGTGGTGTATAATTAACACTATACAGGAAAACAGGAACTGCGGTATATGATCACATATCTACACTAACACTCTCCGGCCCCGACTGATATAGTGGATCCAACCATGGCATTCTACGACACGAGATTCTCTGAGAGATAGCTAGTCTCCCCAGGAATCAGTGTCCATACAAGTACACAAGTTAGACGAAAATATACATATATAGGCACAGAGTAAATACAGAGAACCAAAGTTGAACATATTTGATAGGCACACAAAATACTTGCTTTTTATTGAATACTGAATATTTGGATTACAAAGTGCTTGCTTGGCTGAGTTACAAAATATGTCTTAGAAGGCTTACAACTCTTTTTACATTCCCAAAACTAGCCACAACGTCCATTACATTACATCCTTGTAGTAGGACCAAAATAACCAAAACATCTAGCAGAAGAGGAGTAGCCCACTGGAGAGAAAAGCGACGGAGGAAGCAGCACGAACAGTCCTATGGAATGGTGCGCACACGCTGATTCAGATTCAAGATACTTGCCAAACTCTCGCTTCCAGTACCTGGATATTTGCCCACAAACGTGGGTCAGTACTACCACATGTACTGGTGAGCGACCGTGGCCAAACACACCTTAGAAATCCACACTAGGTAAGCATATGAAGCTAGCATTATTAGGTGGTCTTTCTGGTTGTCTAGTTTCTTTTTAACAATTCATGCAAGGAAACATAGACGATATATAGCATATGCATATGATAATTCTTACCCACAGCCGAGCGATTATCCCTACAGCAGACACACAAGTTAGCCATAATTTGCATATGAATAACTTATGAATCAATATAGGCATCAAGTGTTAGGTATGCAAGAAGGTAAACCTAGCATGCGCCCTAACTACATGATGGTCCCCTCCACGGGATTAGCAGTTGGGACATACAAGCCCATCTCACTAATGGACGGGTCTACCCTCCCGTAAATAAGGACATTCAAGCCTCAGGGTATCTAGATCTCTCCCAGGCCGAACGATCCCCAGTGCCCCAGGGACCGCTCGAGAGATAATCCTTGTGCACAAGTTATCCTGACCAAATGCATGAATGCAAGCCCTATCAGAAAAATATGCTATCATGCAACTGATGAACAATGCACAAACAAGTTTATCTCTTCTTCTCATTTTCTAGATCAAGTCCAGAGTTTTCCAGCCACAAGACTCAATGCACAGCATACAAGGGACAATAAGCATTCAATAAGCAACTAGTAAGGTAGCAGTTCAATACTTGAAGCATGCAATACTTTTCTTTCTCTTTTAGTGAGGCAACATATTTCAAGTGAACTAGAGATTCTTTTATTAGGCATGCAGACTCAAAGGATTCATCGAAGGGCCTAAGCCACTCACCGAATGAATCGAACGAGAGGATGGGGAAGCCTTAAGTGACGTTCACTCTTTGGTTATGCGTCCTGAAAATGCAACAATACTTGGTTAGCATACTTCGATCTCTTTCCCTTACGTTTCGAAAAGAACGTGTAAGCGAGAAGGCAAAATCATGAAAACCAAGTCATCGAAAGCAACTCAAAACACAAAGCAACACAAAACCAAGAAGCAAAGCAACCAACGAAAACTCTTGGACTTATTTCAATAGAAGCCGTTCGATCAATTCGAAGGGTTCATTGCACTTCGTCCGTGTTGATTTGGCGGTAAGGTTTCCCCGAGACTCGATTCCCAAACGAGTCGAAGCAGCTTAGTGTTCCTTAAGTAACCGTTCGGAGCGGGGCGTTACAAACTATACAATAAGGAGAAAATTTTATGTTAATAATATTGCTGCTTCAGTAGTCACTTGAGTTTTATGGCTCTTGAGGGACGTGATGTTTCAGAAACTCCCTGACTTTACTCGGATAATTATCTCGAGTTGATTATTTGCTCGTCTCGTCTTGCAGATCATTTTGGAAACAGAAGCAAGTATTTTATTATTGCCCCCAAAGTTGCTATTTGTGGTGGTCTGGATGGGGCAACATCCTTGTCTGAGCGAGCAGGTACAGTTGTCTCCATCTCATACGTATCAAAGCTTCTTTGCTAATTAAATAGGATTTACGCATGCATTTCTTACTTACTTAGTGTGTGCATGCCTTCTTCCTGCAGACTATATCTCAAGCTTTAGCCACGGTGCGAGAACACTTTGCAAGATCACTTCCTAAATAATGTGGGGAAAAGATGATGATCACTAGTTTCTTTTTGGTGGTGGGATCGATGGAGAATGTTATAGTGGAATTATTTTTGTGTTTACTTACCATAATTGAACTGTAGAGAATGCTAGCACAAATCTTGCTATAGAGGCGTGTGTGAGTTTGCCATTTTTGAAATTTCTTTTTCAGCCAAAGAAAAATATGTAAATATGATAACATGATCGACACTTGGTAGAAATTTCTCTATACTATGTTCTTCTGGGGAACAAAGTTCGTTTTATAGTAGTGCTTACTCTTGTTTTTGTTTATTAGTTTGTTTATGTTTCCTTCCCTCCCTGTCGGAGAAATCAAAATCTGAGTGTGTGTATATTGTAAATGTAGCTCGGTTTGTGTTTCTGATTTTAAAGGTTCAGTGTTGAAATTGATTTCATTTATTGTTTGTTAGTATTGTGAATTTGAGGTTTGTTTGACCAAATAGCATTTTATTCGGGAATGTTCAATCTTAAGATGCTGCAAAATTAAATGATGAAAATTGGTACGGAGATTCGATAACTCCAAGGCATTAAGTAAATCCTAAGAGCAATAACAGAATCCTCCAGAATTTACAAAGGTCCGTCCCCTGCTTACATGATCATTGTAAACCACATATTGACCATTAACTACATATTTCATCCATTAGAAGCAGCTGAAATCCAAGGAATTTTTATTTGGGCCAACAAAATAAGGTTTGCAGGCTCGGTATCGGAATCGATCTCAGACCTTTCTTATGAGTATCGGGATCAACGATATTGATAGTTTCAGATAGGAGTATCAAAATTTTTGGTATCGGAAAGCGAATAATTATTAATAAATAATTAACATTTTAGAAGGAAAAAAAATGTTATACATTTATGCATAATTTGAAGTATTTCATGTGTTATTTCTTAGTAGTTTTGAAATCCAATGAAATAATAGTCACAAGGATAGGTTTACATGCGATAAATAAATTTTCTACCTTTATATACTTTTACAACATTAATATGCCTTTGGTCATTTTTGTTATTTTTTTTCGAATTGATTGGATAAGATACCTCCAATATCGGTCAGTATATGCCAGCGTCGTGTATCGGCTATATCAGATCAATACATGTTAACTTAAACTGTATCGATAGTGGCCGTATCAGATCGGTATCGACCGATACTGCAAACTATGAACAAAAGTCAGGAACCAATTAATATGGCATTAGAAACAATGAATCATCCTCACAATATTGGCTAACAAATCGTTCAGTAAAGAAAGAAAGCTACAAGAAAGAGGAAGTTTCAGAACCTCATGTCAGGGTCCACGACGGCCTGCAGGACCATGCTGTGGTTCTTCACACGATCACGCCATAGCTTATTGACAGGGTGTTGAGAGGGCAGGCACATCAAAATGTGGGTTGTGTTTATGACGCCGCAACAGTTGGGAAGGCCTCGGATGTTTTCAAACTTGGACTTGATGGATTCCGTTTCCTCTTCAGTGTTGGGCCACCGGAGGTGGTGGAAGCCTCTCTCTCTCTCTCTCTCTCTTCGATAGCCTCCACGAACCGCCAAGTCACTTGTGGGACGGTGGAATGTTTCAATAAAGGCATCTCTTTTTTTTAGTCCCACATGGGAAAGGAGAAGTCATTCTCCTTTCCATATATTGCTTTACCCCACTTAGTAGGTAAGTGGATTTTGTAGGGGATGGGATAGATCTCATCCAACTCGCGAGCGGGTGCACGATTTAATGCGCGTTTATTAGTCGCGCATTTAGCACTTAAGAAATCAAGATAACACATGGCTGAAAAGTGCACAACTGTTGATACGATCAAATGCCTACACTGTGTTTGTGTGTATGTTGAGTCTGTACAAGTAAGATCCTAAGTTCAAGACTTATGTCACTTTGAGTCTGTATAGATGAGATGTATAACACTAAGAGGAGGTTCAAGTCTGGAAGACACATTCCTCTGATACACAGTGTGATTGCCCATATCTTATTTTTCTTTCCATATGTCCTATCGTGCTATACATTTTTTGTTCTCTTAT
The DNA here is from genome assembly GCA_036927795.1 of Iris macrosiphon. NCBI lineage: Eukaryota > Viridiplantae > Streptophyta > Magnoliopsida > Asparagales > Iridaceae > Iris > Iris macrosiphon. Next base: position 356,507,518 of record JAYESA010000004.1, read on the forward strand.
TGAATCATGTGGAGGATTGTTAGATTTGTTTTGGCTTTGCTTTGAAAGCAACCCATGTGATTCAATAAAGGCATCTCTTTTTTTTAGTCCCACATGGAAAATGAGAAGTCATTCTCCTTTCCATATATTGCTTTACCCCTCTTAGTGGGTAAGTGGGTTTTGTAGGGGATGGGCTAGATCTCATCCAACCCGGGAGCGGGCGCGTGATTTAATGCACATTTTTATGCATTTATTAGTCGCGCACTTAGCACTTAGTACGCTTGCGCGTCGGGAACGGACCAAAATACCCCCACTTTCCCAAACCCCCTTCTCTCTCCTCCTCCCTCTTTCTCCGGCAGTCCCTCCCCACCGTGCGCCTCCTCCTTCTTCGTGCCCCCCCTCCCCGTCGCACGTCCCTACGGTAGTTGCAGCTGCTACAACAACACAATTATGTAATAATAATGAACTGCTTGAAAAATGAGAGCAAGAGGTCAACGACGCGATGTATCCTGGTATCCTCCTCGAAGGCAATCCAGTTCTGGAACTCACTCCGACTTTAATCCACTATTAAGAAAATAGTATAACACCAGTTTTGATCCGAAGACCTACCAACTTCTTACAACCGGGTTTTGATTTGAAGGCTTGTCGATTTTTTTCTTTAGAAAAGAAAGAGTTTTGATCTTCAAGAACAATTGGAAGATCTAGGTTACATTAACTCTTTTAAATGAAAGCTTGGTAAAGCTTTATGGGATTGCCTTTTGGTAGTTGAAGAAATTTAAATCTCAAAGGGTAGCTTTGAATGAAGGGCTTCAAAGCTTTAAATACAAAACCAAGAGGAATGGAGGTTAAAGCCCATAGATTGATTTTGTAATACTCCGTTCCGTTCTAGCGGACTGCCGACTCAAACTGCAAAAGTGCAACTGTTCCGACCCACTTTGCCTCAAACAAGAAGCAAAGGATATCCAGACTTGTCCCTACAGGATCCGGCTTAGGCTTTTAGAGGCTCGCTTGACGTATCGTTCTACCGAGGCGAATCATCGCTAAGGTGGGTGGCTACGGTGAACTTGTCTTTGCTTAGCCAGCACACATAAAATCTGGAATATTCATGCTAGTCGCTAGGTGATTCATCCCCTGTATGCTAATGAATCCAACGCACCTAGCTAAGGGAATAATCCCAACTCATATTGCTTATGCTAGAACATGGAAATTGAAATACTGCTTATATTCAGACCCTTGCATGCCCAGTCCCCTAACGATTTCAACTCTCGGCTTACCTTCGGGTCCGAGCAAACGTGTTTACTTATGTTCCTTAGAAACGCATGCTTGTCTGCTTGAATGTTGCCATATTTTCATCCAACCCCGGGAGACTACTACGTAGTCGTTCCATGCCTGAATGAACCTACAAGTATCCGGGACCGTTAGGTCACCCAAAGGCAAATCCCCGAACCAGGGGAATGCATCAAGCCAAGTTAATCACCGTACAGAATCATGATTCAAGCATCTCCTGTACTCGTGCACTATTGTACTACTGTTCTACTGTACCACTGTACTCCTGTTCTATAGTACTCGTGTATCTCGTAAAATTGGAAAAGACCCTGACCTGCATGTCGCGAAAAACTCGAAAATGAGGCATAGTTCCACGGACGGTCTCCGGGGCACTGGGACCGCTCCGATCCGGATGGAACTCTATTGTTTCAGCCTACTGTACTGGACGAGATAGTGTGTAGCGCCCACCGTTCTTTCGCTGCATACCATCCGCTCCACGGCTGAACTCTACTGTATAGTCTACTGTACTAAACGAGATGGCTTGTAGCGCCCACTGTACTTTCATTGCATTCTCGTTTAAGACTAGTGTCCTTAATGGCTATGTCAGTGACTCATGTTCATATAGATAAGTCATCCTCGCTTAGCGGCTATCCGCGTGCGAGTCACTGCATTGCATCAAATGAACAACTGAACACCTGAACGATCATGTTAAAAATGACCCTCGTGTTTGCATATGCTATGCCCCTGAATGTTTATACTTGCCCGTGCTTAAATTAACAATGTTTGCCTCAGTGTTTGCCTTGGACAGGGAAGGAGATGGTAAGTTGGTAAGTCTCGCCGTGTTTTCTCTCATGTCGCACGGCGCACTGCCACACGAGTTAGGCTATTCAATTATTGCATGAAACTGATCCTAAGGCAACTAGAAAGACAACTTAATAGTTGGTGCACGGAACCTGTATTACGTGTTTGGATTTGTCGAGCGGGCGAGTAGTTTTCCCACCAGTGCATTCAATGTACTGATCATCCACCAGTTTGTATGCAGGGTGCGGGAGAACCTCGTTCGGTGCGGATGCCTCCAACGTGCGTGCTTAGGCGTGAAGATCACTCCGAAGCAACGGTACGTCCGGAACTGAAGCACATATACATGACATAATGTTGTGAACATCGCCTGAACATCGCCTGTACAATCATTCCACAATTATAGCCACTTGGCACGCTTTTACTGTTTCAGAGAGAGAGGCTTGAGCGACTTGTAATATCGGCTATATGCCGCCTGTAACACATGTTCATATCAATAAAGTGCTTGCTTTACTTCAACTTGTGTTTCAATGCTTTCGCTATATTGTCGACTCAGTGAACCTGTTATCAAATTGCCTATGCGTTCATGACTCCGCTGCACTCGGATAATCTGTGCGACTTTGTGGCTTAGAACTCTTGTCGCCAGTCAATGAACCATGGCCTTGCACGGGCGTGGATCACGCTCGTGCGGTGTCACGCCCGGATGGGTCAAGCGATCGTTCCGCGAGAGCGCTGGCGAGGGTGATTCCCGCCTAGCGGGAACGGCCGATTTGCCTGCGGGAGATCGGGGCGTGACAGATTTTATCTGAGGTACAATCGGGTGAAGCAATTGTGATCCAGTGGAGTAATTGTAATTGACTTCGTCAGATCAAAGAACAATCTAGTAGATCCTCTAACTAAAGGGCTCTCAAAGAGACTAGTATTGGAGACGGCAAGAGGAATGGGGTTAAAGCCCATAGATTGAGTCACCTCAAAGGCAACCCGACCTTCGATTGGAAGCACCCAAAAAAGGTTCAATGGATAACAACAAAATTGATGTGTGACTGAAAGTACTATATGATAGTAATTGTAAAGAACCATTCCTCTACTGTATAGTGTTGATATGCAATATATAAAAGGGTGATTATAAAATCTTAATGAATTTGTGGCTTGTAAAGTAGGGTATATAAATTACAGAATACCTAAAAAGATTCACCTATTTAAGAGTAAAAGTGGGACCGCTTTCTATGGGAACTCGGGTTGTTCTCTAGAGCTCCTAAGAAATTGAGATAGCACATGGCCGAAAAGTGCACAACTATTGATACGATCAAATGCCTACAATGCGTTTGTGTGTATGTTGAGTCTATACAAGTAAGATCCTAAGTTCAAGACTTATGACACTTTGGGTCTGTATAGATGAGATGTATAACACTAAGGGGAGGTTCAAGTCCGGAAGACACCTTCCTCTAATATACCTTCCTCTCTTCTTCGGGCAAGGCTGTGATCGTTCGTGGGATTCGCCACCGGATGCACAGTGTAGTGGATCGAAGGAATTTGTTGTATCTCGGGGATAGATTACCAGGAACCCGCTGCACTGTTCGTGGGGGCAAAATTCTATTCTAAAGACAGCGTATAACGTGCCTCGAATCCTCTACATATTTTATGTCTTTAGTTTTACATCTTCCAATTTGCATTTTTTAGGGATTTTTTTAACAATCTTAGAATAGAATTTCGTAGCTTCTGTCTACTTTCTGTTTTCTGTTTGTGAAATTTTTTATCTGCATGATGAACACCACCGTAGAAGAACTGTCCGCCAACATTCACAACTCCTCCAAACCGGAGAAGTTTGATGGCCTGAACTTTAAGAGATGGCAGCGTAGGATGACGTACTGGCTATAATGCCCCACTCCGCGTTGGCATTATGTATCAAGGTGAGTGGGCAGAACTTCGTTCTCTGATTCTTGCACGTCTTAAAAATAATCTGAGTTTTTTGCTTGCAATATTTTCATAAGAGAATGATAGAACCTGCCTTGCATGTTAATGAACGAACTCACCTAGTTATCTTTGAAACGATCAAGTCTGCTTAACGAAGAATTCTGAAACGCTTGTCTAAGAGTGCATGAACATGTTCACTATCGCCTATGCTCCGAGAGAACCATATCGTGTGCTTGAATGTGTTCAAATGATAAGGCTGCTTGCCCCCGCAACAAAGATTATGTCCTGATGGTTCATCTCGTCTGCATACTAAAGTTTATTTGATAGTGTTTTCATGCATTCGCATCAGTCGGACAATGGCTATTGGTGGAGAGCTGAACTGCATGTGTCACAGTCCACCATGGGTCACAGCTGCTAATAACATCAGATAAAGAGTCATTGGTATGCTGGACCAACAGTTGCCGATCCTGAGATACTCGGGGACCGCCCTGCATATAGCTAGTTCATTGTGTTGCTTGGATAGAGGACTGCCCCTAAGATGTGCATGTGTGTCTAGCTTTGCATTTGTCCCTAGAGTCTCACAAGACACGCTGCGCACACCCTGAAATAGAATGAACGGCTTGTCTTGCTTGCTTATTCAATATGAAACTCTATTTTAAAAGATGTTTCCAAAAACAATGTAATATGACTCCATTCTTCTGCTGCATGAAACGAACATAGGTAAAACTAGAAAAATTACTAGTAATTTAATGTTTTATAACATGATTACTTAGTGTTGGTTTTAGTGAATGCTTGCTTCTGTTCAGTTATTTTATCTCACCAGTACTTATAAAAGTGCTGACCCACCAACAGTTTACTTGCTTGCAAGTAATGGATCGTCCGAGGGAGCGATAGGCGTGCCTCAGTCCCTAAGACCCGGAATCCTGGTTTCGATTGTGTCCTGAGTTGTTATCGTATAAGGGGGCATAATGTATGGAACGATGCCTTTGTTAAAAGAACCCAGTCCCTCGATTTGTCCCGAATACTCAGTTGGCTAAATGCATTGCATTGCATTGCATTGCAACACTGTCCCTTCCGCTGCTTACTCGATTGATGCGATAATAGCCAAACAAAATCTAACGATGAAGCCTTGTGCGGGAGCAACCCCAGGCTCGCACGGCATCACATCCAGGTAATTCAAATGGACCATCCCTTTCTCGCACCAGCGGGACAGGCGCCGAGGCGCGGTGATGCGCGTTCGGTGCGCCGAGGCGCGGTAATTCGCGTCCGGGTCAATCCGGCTACGGGGGCGGGGTGGTGGTCCGGCCGAGCGGTCCCTCAGCGGGGACCGGGGCGTGACACTGGCTGACTTGCATGAAACTGTTAAAGGTCCTCAAAGAACCAAAAATCCTACCTGACTTACACGAACCTGCCAGGACCTATGAATTATAGTCCTACAATTAGACTGATTTTATCTGTCACGGTAAAATTCTCAGTTGTCTTTCTGACACGCTCTATGATATATATTGCACTACCTCTACGTCCAGAGAGCTTTGGGAAGCTCTCGATAAAAAATACTCCGATGAAGGAGCGGGTTCTGAGATTTACATTGTAGACAGATTTTTAGAGTTTCTAATGGTATATGAGAAGTCTGTTGTTGAACAGACTAATACCCTTCAGACTATCATACACGAGATGTCTCAGAAAGACATGACATTTGCTGATAAGTTTCTAATTGCTGCCTTCATTAATAAACTTTCCCCATCCTGGAAAGAATTTGATTTAAAACTAAAACATAATAAGGAACCCATGTCCTTAGACGACCTATTTGTATCATTCTGCATTGAGGAAGAATGTAGAACTATAGATAAGGAACCTCTGCGTTCTAAATTCGAGGCAAAGTTAAACATTGCTGAAACCAAGGAAAAGCCTAAGGGTCAACCCCATCAACAGAGGAACAACCCCCAGAACAGGAACCTTGTAAAGAAACAGTTTCTTAAGCCAAAAGCTGTGATTGGGAAAGACAACAGACCTAAGAGGGAATGTTATAACTGTGGTTAGCCTGGTCACTTTGCTAGGCAATGCCGCCACAGGAAGAAGGGTCAGGGATTTCAGAATTCTGATCTTCGAACTCCTGCAGACACTCTTGTTATTCCACAGGCTCATGTTATCATAACCGGGACCGAATATGTTGGTACCGATGATCAGAGGTTTATAACCGTATGTTCTATTTTTGAGTCCTCGTATCAGCCTACTGACTGGTGGGTTGATACAGGGGCAAATGTCCATGTATGTCCTAATACTGATTCTTTTTTCTTCTACCATCAGGTTGAGGAAGGCGAATCAGTAGCTATGGGAAACTCGAGTGCTGCCAGAGTGCATGGAAAGGGAAGAGTGAACCTCAAGTTGTCTTCGGGGAAGATTCTCCCTTTGCATAATGTGCAACACGTATCGGACGTCAATAAGAACTTAATTTCTGGTTATTTGCTAAATAAACATGGTTAGAAACTTGTATTTGAGTCTGATCGAGTTGTAATCTCCCTGAACGGTAACCTTATTGAAAAATGTTATGTATGTGGGGGTCTGTTTAAATTTTCTGTGGACATGTCTTGCAGTACTTTAAATTCCTGTTTAAATAATATTGCCTCTACTTCTACTTCTGATTCAAATGCTCTCTCTTATAATACTAATAGTTGTGATGTTTGGCATGTTCGTTTGGGACATGTTAATTTTAGCTCTTTAAAGAAAATGTCTAATTTGCAATTGATTCCTAAGATTGACATGAGTAGGAATGGAAAATGTGAGATATGTACACAAGCCAAAGAGTCCAGAAAATATTTTCATTCTGTTGAAAAGAGTTCTCAGCTATTGGAGCTTATTCACAGTGATAGTTGTGAATTGAACGATATTCTTACTCATAGTGGTAAACGATATTTTATTACTTTTATAGATGATTATTCAAAATAATGTCATGTTTACTTTACTTTTATAGAGGACCGAGCTTTCAGCTGATGATGCCAATTGGTAGAAACAAAGGATTGTCTCATGGTTACGCTTTTTACAATGTGGGAAGTGTATACATGAGATTGGACTTTTATCATGGGAAGGGGACAATTGGTTTTATGGTATGAGCTATCAATATCGGAAGTAGTAGGTGTGTTTGCTTTAGGAATTGGTTTTGTATTGGACAGCTTTAACACAATTTAGGGCCGCAGATTTGTGCTGAATAAATATGGGAGTGAACTAGGAGCTGGCTTAGATTCTGCTCATAGTTTTTTGTTGAACATGTCAACATCGATGACATGGCCACCCTCAGCCAAGTACTACATGTATAAGCTTCCCAGGGCTTTGTACAAACCCCCTGATCTTTGTGATGCAAATGCTTGATTTTATTATACTATTTGTGTGAAAGAAAAGTAGTAGAGACCAAAATATGAGTCCTGTAGGATAATGTTCGCTCATTAAAAGAAAATATCTATTGAAATAATCGATTGAAATCATTAGGTGGTTTGGACATATACAACATAGACCAATATGTGCGCGAGTTAGGACTCTTGTTAGCAATTCGACAAACGGAAAAAAATCGGGACGGCAAAAGTACGAGTATAAATAGGCACAATACAAGTAAAACATGTTAAAAAATTCGATCAAATATTAGTCAAACGTGAAACATTCGGATTAAATTTAATTCGTATTTAGTATGTTTTATATGAACAAATTAGGCACTAAAAATTCGACATGCATTTATTTTTTAATCCCTAATAAATAAGCAAACAACTCATTAAACACAAATTTATAAGTTACACATCTCACAAAAATGATTATTGATGCAGGCAACAAGACTGTTGAATTTTTTCTTGGTTAATTAAATAGGTTGTATGTGAGATTTTTTTTTGTGAATTGTGTCAGGCTAGTTAATTAAATATGTTGCACTGCTAGCCACAATTTTTTGAACCAAAGTTTTTAATTATTTGTACGAAAAAATTCGTACGGAACGCGTTTAAAACGTCACATCCTTAAAATTCGTATATTAATTCGAATCTTTCAAAATTACGTAACTATTATACGTTTATGAAAGATACGAAAAAATTCGCGTATTATACACGTATTATTCAGATGATTGCTAACAAGGGTTAGGACTTAGGAGGAGCCATAAGATAGTTATTAAAGGAGCCGCTAGGACTATAGATAGACCTAATCAAACTTTGATAAAGGTTTTAAAAACGGATATTTTTTGTTTGTGTTTAGGATATAGCCCTTAACAGAGCTGAACGGAAGAGAAGAAGTCAAACAGCCGACCTAAAAAATATGGATAAAGGCTTTGAGATCATTCACCTAGTACGTGTATGCATCATCATTAATTTTCAACTGTTTCTTCAATTTATGTGTTATTTTTAAGCATCAATTATTAATTTATATAGTTTTATGATTCATCATGTAGAAGAAATTCCCAAAAGTAACATATTCTTTTATGCCCTTCACTTTAAAATGCTAAGATTCTCTTCAATGGAATCAAGATTCTTTTATAATGGATTTAATAGTACCCATCATTGTAGAAGTATGAAAAATTATGCAGACCGTATAAAGGTCATGCTCCCTCGAAGGAACAACCAAGTCGCAGAGAAGTCACATGCGGCTTAAACAAAATGAGCCGCAGAGGAGCCACATGCGGCCTAAAATAATCAAGCCACAGAGAAGCTACATGCGGCCTGGTCTAATCAAAGACCAAGAAGCCTCATAGTAAACTCTATGTGGCCTGAACGTTCGCAGAGCAGGGAGGCAGCATAAAATCCCTTGACACAGCAGTCGATGACTGTCAGACTCTGACACATCACTCATGACGCCGACACTTCGAGATTCATGAAAGACGACGACTCAAGAAAAAAAAGACAGAAAGTCAGATCAGTCCATTAATGACCTCAACAGAAAGTCACATCATTTTGACCAAGGTCAGACGAGAGTTTGCATGCGGCCACAACGCCATGCGACCAAAGTGTCCATTTCGACCAAGGCCATATCGACCAAGGCCAGACGCGAGTTTGCATGCGGCCACAACGCCATGCGGCGAAAGTGTCAATTCGACCAAGGCCAGACGAGAGTTTGTATGCGTTCTCGTCAACATGCGGTCAGAGCGTCCAGATGATCAAGGCCAAATGAGAGCACGTACGAGGCCATGATAATATGCTGCCAAGATGTTATGCGGCTCTCGACTCACATAATTTTTCTGTTACAACCGAAGACGATTTCTAGCACAGTCAGTGCTGACTAAGTGTCCAGTTGACCAAGTCACACAACAACCCCGAGATCTCTTCAACAACATATCCTAACCGAGACCACATGGCAGCATGTCCGCAGCAGGCGACTGCGGTTACAACTGCATTCTGTTGAAAGAGTCCTATGCGGCCACCAAACAGAGCCATATGCGACATCGATAGTCCGTCAGCACGACGACTATAAATAGCAAGGGTAGCATACCCTACAAACCCTCGGCCAGCTACATACGTGCACACAAGCTCAGGAGAGAGAAAAATGAGAGCATCATCATTCCCTCATCGGACCGTCAACGGAGTAAAGGAACCGCCACAACTCTCTTTGTCCATCGTCACTACCCATATCAAAATATTGTACTTAGATTGTCTGTCTAGGACCTCTTTGTACTTTTTTTAGTTTGTTGATTAAATCAAGCTCTTTTAGACTTTCGAATTTAATGGCGAACAAGATGACGACTTTGCTGGGGACCAACTTCTCTTCTGATGAGAAGACAGTGACGTAGTCCGATGCGGCCAAGCTGGACTCGACCCAAAGGATACTGGTGGTACGCTTCGATCAGCAAGCATTCGAGAACATGCTCTCCGGGGACAACGCGAGTCCTTCTCCAAGGCAAGCAAAGCCTAAGAAGACCCGCAGGACATAGGTAGCAAAGGTCGCTGCTCTCACCCAACTGCGGAGCATGCGCTCCCCACTACTCTCCCTATTGCCACATACGCACATCATGCGTCCACCCAACTGCGCCTCACACAATTGCTCATACGGCCGGCCGGCAAGAGGCTCCGCTAACTGTTATGTGAGCCCATGACAGAAAGTTGTACAAGACCGACCCATGTGTCCAACCCGTAGTGGCAAACAGACAGGGTCAGTCTGGAAAGTCTTCCATTAACGACTTGGGGAGAGTTCTTGTACGAACCCCAGGACAGGGCTCAAAAAAAATACCTACACACCCATGTGCTTGGTCTACCCGGACTCATAACAATGATATAAAGGTGGATCAGCCCTCGCTTGATTTGCGCAACGTGATCAACCACAAGCGCAAAGCGATGGAAGCAACAATGGTATATGAGGTGTCCTCTTCAGGACACCCTTATGCCAACATCATTATCTACTACTGCTGTGCTAAAACAGCAGTGCTAACAAACAGGCAGGCGACGTTCCAACGACTACAACCAAAGGCACCTACCTGGCAGCGTCCCGAAAAATAGGTGCAATTACCAGAGTAGGAGGAGCTGCATTCGCCTCTTGTTATTCCGCTTGGAAGTCTCTCTCCACAAGGGGAGGTCAGAAGGCTAGCGCCTCAAACCCTTCGCTTTCGGCCAGCATATCGAGAAGGCGGACCCAAGGAGGACAGGCGGCAGTACCTACACAAGGAGTTTTTTAGGGCACCCGCTCCAAGAAGAAACTATCAGCTACTGGGGGTAGTTCTTCCTCAGGACCCCTAGTGATTCTGTAAGATGGGGGTAGCAATCCCCCGAACTCCACGACAATCCGACATTCTGAGGGGACATCGATTTTCAAGGAACTGATGTCGAGATCCTTGGGGGTCACTGTAACATCCCGTTCCACTCCAGCGGACTGCCATTCAAACGGCAAAAGTGCAACGTCCCGACCTACTTTGCTCAGGCGAGAATACTCATTTTAGACAAAGTATATCCAGACTTGTCCCTTCAGGAGTTCGGCTTAGGCTTTCAGAGGCTAGCTCGGAGTATCGCTCAACCGAGGCGAATCATCGCTAAAGTGTGTGGCTACAGTGAACTTGTCTTTGTATAGTCAGCACACTTAAAATATGGAACTATACATGCTAGTCGCTAGGTGAATCACCCCTTGCATGCTAATAAGAATACAACGCACCTAGCTAAGGGAATAATCCCAACTTGTATTGCTTGTGCTAGAACATGGAAATAAAATATTGCTCATATCAGACCCTTGCATACTATATTTGCCTTGTGCAACTAACCCTGCTATGCCTCAAGTAGATCGATATGAATATGCTCTTCTTAGTGCTCTGTTCACTTGTTTACACTGCACGGCTCTAGATAATGTCGCTCAGAAAGTCCCCTTACGGTTTCACTGCTCGGCTTACCTTCGGGCCCGAACCAACGTGAATGCTTATGTTTATACAAATGCATGCTTGCCTGCTTATATATATGGCTTCGTTTCAATGCTTGTCGCATAAACTATGCCCAGACCATGTAACACTGTGCATGTCATGCATTCATCTAGTTCTCCTCGGAAGACTATCTAATAGTCATTCCGTGCAAGAATGATCCTAAAAGTATCCGGGATCGTTAGGTCACCAAGGCAGTCCCCGAACCCGAGGAATGTACCAAGGCAAGTGAATCACTGATTAAGGATTATGTCAAGTATACATCGGAATGATAATCATATCAAGTTAACCTCTTAACGAGAATCATGTCAAGCAAATCAAGAATCCTAGCTCGTGGAGCAAATGCTCGATTCAGAACAAGAATCATGGATTATCATATCAAGTGTGAAAATGGAATGACCCAGGAATTTGCATGTCGTGGACAACTTGGAAACAAGGTCAATTGGTTCCTGCGGACGGTCGCTGGGGCACTAGCACCGATCCGATCTGGACGGAACTCCATAATAGTCGCATGTTTAATGGGACAAATGGCCTGCAATGTCCATGATCATTACGTTGCACGTCATTTCATCCTTGTACTATAATCGTCCTTTATGGCTATGCCAGCGACTCATGTTCATATAGACAAGTCATCCTCGCTTAGCGGTAATCCGCGTGCGAGTTATTGCATTGCATCGAGAACATCTAAAACACCTGAATGATCATAACACAATTGTATGCATGGAGCACTTGAACGTGTCATGCTACACACCTGAGAAATCCTTATAATTTGTGCATCCGAAATGTAACTTCGCTCACAACACTTGTGTTTGCATAAGTTATTTGCCCTGGATTGCATTATATGAATGCTTGTGCTTAAATTAACTTGGTTGCCTTGGACAGGGAAGGACAAATGGTAAGTTGGTAAGTCTCACCGTATTTTCTCTTATATCGCATGGTGCACTGCCACACGAGTTAGACTATTCAAATCTTTGTCATAAAACTGATCCTAAGGCAACTAGAAAGATAACATAATAGTTGGTGCACGGAACCTATATTACGTGTTTGGATTTGTCAAGTGGGGAGTAGCCTCCCCACCAGTGCATTCATGTACTGATAATCCACCAGGTTGTTTGCGGGGTGCGGAAGAACCTCGTTCGGTGTGGATGCCTCCTTCGTGCGTACTAAGGCATGGAGTTCACTCTGAAGCCTTGGAGCGCTGCATCCGTAACTGAAGCACATATACAAGACATAATATTGAAACATCGTCTGTACATCATTCCACAAATATAGCCACTTGGCACGCTTTTACTGTTTCAGAGAGAGAGGGTTGAGCGAGTTGTAATCTCGACTATACGCCGCCTGTAACATTGTTTCAATATCAATAAAGAGTTTGTTTTACTTTAATACTTGTGTTATTCAATGCTTTCATTATTGTTGACTCGGTGAACTTGCTACCAATCGCCTATGCGTTTAAAATTCTGCTACACTCGGATAATCTGTGCGACTTTGTAGCTTAGACCTCTTACCGCCAGCCAATGAACCACGACCTTGCACGGACGCGGCTTACGTGTCACGCCCCAGCCCCGAAGGTCGCCCGACCATCGTTCCCCACTGCCGGACTGGACGCAAATTATCGTACCTCAGGGCACCGGACGCAAATCACCGTGCCTCGGCGCTCCCGACGGGGCGCGTATGGCCGTTTGATACCGGGACGTGATGTCGTGCGAGCCTGGGGTTGCGCTCGCACAAGGCAACATCGTTAGAGTTTGGCTATCATTGCATCAATCGAGTAAGCAACGGGGGGACATTGTTGCAATGCAATGCATTTAGCCAACTGAGTATTCGGGGCAAATCGAGGAACTGGGTTCTCTGTTTACAAAGGTATCGTTTCATACATTATGTCCCTCTATACGAAAGCAACTCGAGGCAATCAAAACCAAAAATTTTGGGTCTTGGGGATGAGGCACGCCTATCGCTCCCTCGGACGATCCAGTACCTACAAGCAAGTAAACTGTTGGTGGGTCAGCACTTTTATAAGTACTGGTGAGAATAAACAACTGAACGGAAGCAAGCATTCACTAAAACCGACACTAAGTAATCATGTTATAAAATATTACATTACTAGTGATCTTTCTAGTTTTACCTATGTTTGTTACATGCAGCAGAAGAATGGAGTCATATTACATTATTTTGAAAATATCTTTAAAAATAGAGTTTCATATTCGATATAAGCAAGACAAGCCGATTGTTCTATTTCAGGGTGTGCGCAGCGTGTCTCGTGAGCTATACTCAAAGACTCTAGGGACAAATGCACATCTAGGAACAAATTCATATCTAGGGGCGGTCCTCTATCCAAGCCAACACAATGAACTATCTTATAGGCAGTGCGGTCTCCGAGTATCTCAGGATCGGCAACGGTTGTTCCAGCTAACCAATGACACATTTATCTGATGCTATTGGCAGCTGTGACACATGGTTGCTTTCTACTATCTATGTAGCAGCCGTGACACATGGTTCAGCTCTCCACCAATAGTCGTTGTCCGACCGATGCGAATGCATGAAACACTATCAAATAAACTTTAGGATACAGACGAGACGAACCATCAGACCATATATCTTTGTTACGGGACAAGCCGCCTTATCTTTGAACACATTCAAGCACACGATATGGTTCTCTCGGATCATAGGCGATAGTGGAACATGTTCATGCAAACTCTTAGTCTTAGACAAGCGTTTCAGGATTCTTAGTTAAGCAGACATGATCGTTTCAAAGACAAGCTAGGTGAGTTCACTTATTATCATGCAAGGCAGGTTCTATCATTCTCTTATGAAAATAAGCATTCAAAAACTCAGATTCATTATTAAGGATGCAAGAATCAGAGAACGAAGTTCTGCCCACTCACCTTGATACATAATGCCGACGTGGAGGAGGGCATTACATACTTACCCACCAACAAAAAGTTTCGTCCTCGAAACTTTAAGGATAAACTTCTCGATATTTCGAGCAGCGATAGTCCTCATCCCTCGCCGTACTCAATTGAAACAATCAAGTCTAGAAAACATTTGCACAACTTTGAGAGTATTTATGGACTTATTGTATGGAACGCTCTATTGCAATACCATATCGAGCAAATTTCAGAGTCATAGCAACGGATTGGGCAAAGAATCGAATCCGCTCTAATACCATAATGTCACACCCCGGCCCCGAAGGCCGTCTGACTACCGTTCCCCACCTCCGGACCGGACGCGAATAACCATGCCTCGGCGCACCGGACGCGAATCACCGCGCCTAGGCGCTCCAAACGGGGCGCGTATGGCCGTTTGATACCGGGACGTGATATCGTACGAGCCTGGAGTTGCGCCCGCACAAGGCAACATCGTTAGAGTTTGGCAATCATCGTATCAATTGGGTAAGCAGCGAGGGACATTGTTGCAATGCAATGCATTTAGCCAACTGAGTATTCGGGGCAAATCGAAGGACTGGGTTCTCTGTTTACAAAGGTATCGTTCCATACATTATGTCCCTCTATACGAAAGCAACTCGAGGCAATCAAAACCAAAATTTCTGGGTCTTGGGGATGAGGCACGTCTATCGCTCCCTCGGACGATCCAGTACCAGCAAGCAAGTAAACTGTTGGTGGGTCAGCACTTTTATAAGTACTGGTGAGAATAAACACCTAAACAGAAGCAAGCATTCACTAAAACCGACACTAAGTAATCATGTTATAAAATATTACATTACTAGTGATCTTTCTAGTTTTACCTATGTTCGTTACATGTAGCAGAAGAATGGAGTCATATTACATTGTTTTGGAAACATCTTTAAAAATAGAGTTTCATATTCGATATAAGCAAGACAAGCCGATTGTTCTGTTTCAGGGTGTGCGCAGCGTGTCTCGTGAGCTATACTCAAAGACTCTAGGGACAAATTCACATCTAGAAAAAATGTATATCTATGTGCGGTCCTCTATCCAAGCCAACACAATGAACTATCTTATATGCAGTGCGGTCCCCGAGTATCTCAGGATCGGCAACGGTTGATCCAGCTAACCAATGACTCATTTATCTGATGCTATTGGCAGCTGTGACACATGGTTGCTTTCCACTATCTATGTAGCAGCCGTGATACATGGTTCAGCTCTCCACCAATATCCGTTGTCCGACCAATACGAATGCATGAAACACTATTAAATAAACTTTAGGATACAGACGAGACGAACCATCAGACCATATATCTTTGTTATGGGACAAGCCGCCTTATCTTTGAACACATTCAAGCACACAATATGGTTCTCTCGGATCATAGGTGATAGTGGAACATGTTCATGCAAAATCTTAGTCTTAGATAAGTGTTTCAGGATTCTTAGTTAAGCAGACATGATCGTTTCAAAGACAAGCTAGGTGAATTCACTTAGTATCATGCAAGGCAGGTTCTATCATTCTCTTATGAAAACAAGCATTCAAAAACTCAGATTCATTATTAAGGATGCAAGAATCAGAGAACGAAGTTCTGTTCACTCACCTTGATACATAATGCCGACCCGGAGCGGGGCATTACATACTTACCCACCAACAAAAAGTTTCGTCCTCGAAACTTTAAGGATAAACTTCTCGATATTCCGAGCAGCGATAGTCCTCATCCCTCGCCGTACTCAATCGAAACAATCAAGTCCAGAAAATATTTGCACAACTTTGAGAGTATTTATGGACTTATTGTATGGAATGCTCTATTGCAATACCATATCGAGCAAATCTTAGAGTCATAGCAACGGATTGGGCAAAGAATCGAATCTGCTCTAATACCATAATGTCACGCCCTGGCCCCGAAGGCCGTCTGACCACCGTTCCCCACCTCCGGACCGGACGTGAATTACCGTGCCTCGGCGCACCGGACGCGAATTACCGTGCCTCGGCGCTCCAGATGGGGCACGTATGGCCGTTTGATACAGGGACGTGATATCGTACGAGCCTGGAGTTGTGCCCGCACAAGACAACATCGTTAGAGTTTGGCAATCATCGCATCAATTGAGTAAGCAGCGAGGGACATTGTTGCAATGCAATGCATTTAGCCAACTGAGTATTCGGGGCAAATCGAGGGACAGGGTTCTCTGTTTACAAAGGTATCGTTCAATACATTATGTCCCTCTATACGAAAGCAACTCGTGGCAATCGAAACCAGAATTTTTGGGTCTTGGGGATGAGGTATGCCTATCGCTCCCTCGGACGATCCAGTACCTGCAAGCAAGTAAACTGTTGGTGTATCAGCACTTTTATAAGTACTGGTGAGAATAAACAACTGAACAGAAGCAAGCATTCACTAAAACCAACACTAAGTAATCATGTTATAAAATATTATATTACTAGTGATCTTTCTAGTTTTACCTATGTTCGTTACATGCAGCAGAAGAACGGAGTCATATTACATTATTTTGGAAACATCTTTAAAAATAGAGTTTCATATTCGATATAAGCAAGACAAGCCGATTGTTCTGTTTCAGGGTGTGCGCAGCGTATCTCGTGAGCTATACTCAAAGACTCTAGGGACAAATGCACATATAGAAAAAATATATATCTAGGGGCGGTCCTTTATCTAAGCCAACATAATGAACTATCTTATATGCAATACGGTCCCCGAGTATCTCAGGATCGGCAGCGGTTTATCTAGCTAACCAATGACTCATTTATCCGATATTATTCGCAGTTGTGACACATGGTTGCTTTCCACTATCTCTGTAGCAGCCATGGCACATGGTTCAGCTCTCTACCAATAGCCATTGTCCGACCGATGCGAATGCATGAAACACTATCAAATAAACTTTAGGATGCAGACGAGACGAACCATCAGACCATATATCTTTGTTACGGGGCAACCGCCTTATCTTTGAACACATTCAAGCACACGATATGGTTCTCTCGGAGCATAGGCGATAGTGGAACATGTTCATGCAACTCTTAGTCTTAGACAAGCGTTTCAGGATTCTTAGTTAAGCAGACATGATCATTTCAAAGACAAGCTAGGTGAGTTCACTTATTAGCATGCAAGGCAGGTTCTATCATTCTCTTATAAAAATAAGCATTCAAAAACTCAGATTCATTATTAAGGCGTGCAAGAATCAGAGAACGAAGTTCTGCCCACTCACCTTGATACATAATGCCGATGCGGAGCGGGGCATTACATACTTACCCACCAACAAAAAGTTTCATCCTCGAAACTTCAAGGATAAACTTCTCGATATTCCGAGCAGCGATAGTCCTCATCCCTCACCGTACTCAATCGAAACAATCAAGTCCAGAAAATATTTGCACAACTTTGAGAGTATTTATGGACTTATTGAATGGAACGCTCTATTGCAATACCATATCAAGAAAATCTCAGAGTTATAGCAACGGATTGGGCAAAGAATCGAATCTGCTCTGATACCATTATGTCACGCCCCGGCCCCGAAGGTCGCCCGACCACCGTTCTCCACCGCCGGACCGGACGTGAATCACCGTGCCTTGGTGCACCGGACCCGAATTACCGTACCTCGGCGCTCCCGTCGGGGCGTGTATGGCCGTTTGATACCGGGACGTGATGCCATACGAGCCTGGAGTTGCACCCGTACAAGGCAACATCGTTAGAGTTTGGCAATCATCGCATCAATCGAGTAAGCGGCAGGGGGACATTGTTGCAATACAATGCATTTAGCCAACTGAGTATTCGGGGCAAATCGAGGGACTGGGTTCTCTGTTTACAAAGGCATCGTTCCATACATTATGTCCCTCTATACGAAAGCAACTCGAGGTAATCGAAACCAGAATTTATGGGTCTTGGGGATGAGGCACGCCTATCGCTCCCTCGGACGATCCAGTACCTGCAAGCAAGTAAACTGTTGGTGGGTCAGCACTTTTATAAGTACTTGTGAGAATAAACAACTGAACAGAAGCAAGCATTCACTAAAACCAACACTAAGTAATCATGTTATAAAATATTACATTACTAGTGATCTTTCTAGTTTTACCAATGTTCGTTACATGCAGCAGAAGAACGGAGTCATATTACATTGTTTTGGAAACATATTTAAAACAGAGTTTCATATTCGATATAAGCAAGACAAGCCGATTGTTCTGTTTCAGGGTGTGCGCAGCGTGTCTCGTAAACTATACTCAAAGACTCTAGGGACAAATGCACATTTAGGAACAAATGCATATCTAGGGGCGGTCCTCTATCCAGGCCAACACAATAAACTATCTTATATGCAGTGCGGTCTCCGAGTATCTCAGGATCGGCAGCGATTGATCCAGCTAACCAATGACTCATTTATCTGATGCTATTGGCAACTGTGACACATGGTTGCTTTCTACTATCTCTGTAGCAGCCGTGACACATGGTTCAGCTCTCCACCAATATTCGTTGTCCGACCGATGTAATTGCATAAAACACTATTAAATAAACTTTATGATGCAGACGAGACGAACCATCAGACCATATATCTTTGTTACGGGGCAACCGCCTTATCTTCGAACACATTCAAGCACACGATATGGTTCTCGCGGGTCATAGGCGATAGTGGAACATGTTTATGCAAACTCTTAGTCTTAGACAAGCGTTTCAGGATTCTTAGTTAAGCAGACATGATCGTTTCAAAGACAAACTAGGTGAGTTCACTTATTAGCATGCAAGGCAGGTTCTATCATTCTCTTATGAAAACAAGCATTCAAAACTCAGATTTATTATTAAGGCATACAAGAATCAGAGAACGAAGTTATGTCCACTCACCTTGATACCTAATGCCGACGCGGAGCGGGACATTACATTATTTGCCAAAAAAAAGAAAAAGAAAAGAATATCACATTTTGGGTACCATCTGTCACGTTTCGGAACCAGAATACTGGAGAGCGGAGACAGACAAAGCCAGCTACGCATAACAGAGTACTCTATACCCCGAGATACAGTCACGACTGTCTAGACATGTGAGCATTTACTCTATAATCCAACAGTCATTTCTTGGTCAAGCAATCCTAGGTGTCTCAATCTCAAGCAAGCAACAAGTCACAAGATTTATGATCACCAAACATATAATAGTAAGACATCCAAAACTATACATACATAAATGATCACGAAGATAGTTACCAAAATAAAGAACTAGCAGAGTACAATATTACATGATTAGCTCTAGCTATAGTCTAGAATATGCTTTACATATAGGCCCGCATGATGCAATATCAAGATTTCAAAACACGTGCTCGGTGGCTAAACACGTGCTCGATGGCTAAACACCTCAAAAGAATAATTATACAAGATTAAGTGGACGATGAAGGAGAAACCCACTCATGTCCTCGGGTGCTTCTCGTGTTCATCATCTTGAGAAGAGAAGTACGAAAAATCCTGCGGTGTTGCTCCGATATCTTGCCATACAAAAACCAATGGGATCAGACCCCAAACAGCAAAGTACCACAATGGAGCCAACTTAGAAACTAAAACTAGCATGCAGGCAAATCGATAAGAAATAACATAAGAAAATTAGTAAATAAGTGCAACAAGTAATCTAACAGTTAAACAGTTCTGGAGAGTATCTGTAATCAGTGCTCAAATTACTAGTCAATATAAGTACCAACTGGATGAAGCGAGACAAGACTAGACTAGAAAATCAAGTAATCACGACCAATCATGTCCTACGGCTTGCTAATCATTAGCTAACTAGGGTTATCACACTCCTAATTACTATCACATGTAATTTAAAAAATTTATACAGCCACATGCCCTGCAGTCCATCCGGATCATCATGACGTACGGGCCGGATACGTAATATAATTAACATATATGGATACTTTACTTGTAATGCAACACTCGACGGTGTACTGGAAGTGTATCCCTCACGACGGAGAGCTCCAAATCTACTGGTGTCACTGGGATGTCGGGATTGCATGTAGCCCAAAAAAATTCTAATTGATTTTAGGTATCAAATCTAGTTTATTAACCCGATCAGTTTAATCAAGATTCCTGACCGTGGTGCTCAGAAATTTGCCTTAGACATGATGCAAGACTGGACAATAGCTTGACAGGTACAATCAGAAAATCAACCACGGAATGACAGGTCATGTAATACAAGTGCTACTAATAGCCTTGATCGGGACATGTCAGGATATCTTGGTTCATGAGTGCGCTACGCCGACTACTATCAGGAATATCAGTGAAGTATTACATAAACATGGGCTTAAAACTCCAAGCTTTATTACAAGCACTAACACAAGATAAAGACAAGAAAATATTATGTACACCATCCCAATGTAAGTTAAGGAAGCAAAACAATTAAAGAATATAGCAACAATGGACAAAATAATCAAACTTGCAAAATTGCACAAAACTAGATTTTGACACATTTTAGAAAACTGGGCATAAATTTCTCATCCGAACTCCAAATGAGACGATTCAAAAAGATTCGTCAAAATAATCGTTGAGCGATGGTGGCCAACACGCAACACATTTCAGTTACCCTTTGGGGAGATGACGATCACATTAGCGGATGTGGCACAGATTATAGGATTATCTATCTAGGGTAATCCTATATATTTTGACAAAAAATTAGAAGCAAAATATCTCATTAGAGAATACCTCGGTGTGGAGCCCCCCCTTGACATGGGAGAAACCAGCACTGTCAAACTCACTTGGCTCTGGCCTACTTTCATGCATGTTGATCATATCGGCTCTACAACAGTTCATATCGATTATTCGCGGGTAATTATTTACATGTATTAATTATTGTTAATATTTATTTAATGTAAATGGTATGAATATTCAATTATATTTTCAGGTGATATGTTGCACTAGAGCTTAGTTGTTGTGTCTATGCGGTACATTTTTATTCCCGACGCTACGAAAAATATGATCAACGTGCGACTGCTACCATTTTTTGCGGACCTCCATTCCAACACAAAACACACATGGAGTGAAGCATTATTAGCAAATTTATACCGCTCTATGACGTCTTTTGTGAGTAAGGTATCACAGGGTAGAACAGCCAAAAATATAAGTGGATGTCTAATACTCATACAGGTATAAAAAAAAAAAATAATATCTGCTATATTTATTTGGATCTTATTTGTGTTCTTTTTTGTAGTTCTGGTGTTACGATCACTTCGAGATTGGTAGACCAGTTAGTATATATAGCGCTGAGCAAACAGTATGGCCAGCAGGCATTTACTGGATTACTGGAAATACAGATTACATGCATTGTATGACCAAAGTGGTATCTCTCTACCGGCATCGATTTGACACATTAACCGCCTATGAGGTTAGTATATAATTATTAAATTAAAATTTTAAAATATATTGTTGTGCTTACCATTTATTACTTATTGAATGTCAAATAGGTTGTTTGGCAACCACTAAATGTGCCACAAGAAGTGAGAGATGATGAACGTGCCCGCAGTCTTCATAGGTATTATATCATGTATAATGGATCTATCATGTTTCATCTAGTGGATCGTGTTATGCGACAGTTCGGACTGAAACAGATGATACCCCTGGAGCCTTTGGCTTCTAGCAGTACCAAATCAAATATGGAAGAGCGGGTTCGTACATATATGATTGGTTGGCATTCCAGATTTATCACGCATGGCGTGGAACACATGTCCGAATTGATGACATCGGTGGCAGATTGTAAGTTAAGAAATATTTTAAATAAATTATATGGTATTAGATCTTACATACCCTTTTGTATTAATATTTTACAGTAGAGGGTACTGTCGATTTTCTACGTTGGTATGGATGCCCGCTAGTGCAAAATAGGATGTATAAATTTGAAGAACCTCGGTTCCAGCCATGAGCTTTAGACGATCTGAGCTTGCGTGATAGGAGGGCACGCGATGCTCTAGTGGTATGTGTTCTTATTTGCATAAACTATCATCTTTATATATGTTACTTTATATTCATTGAGTGTGAATTTAAATATTTAGGCGGAGACACTGGCTGATATAGCTGAGGATCCCGAAAGAGATCCAGAAAGAATTTTTGGGACGAATGTACAATATCTACGCGCACCACTGAGTCCCCGTTTTACTCCACTCGATATACCAGACAGCCATCCGGTAGGCTTCGTGAGACAAAGGCAGGCACGTCCTCGTATGAGCTGGTTCGAGAAATATAGAGGCACAAATTTTATAAGTTGGTGAGGGAACATCCCAAGCTTACAAGGGCACTTCGCAGCCTTACGCTGGCATGTCACAACCTTATGTTGGCATGTCACAACTGTATGACCCACTCCACGGGAACCGGAGAGGCCGATTCGAACGACACAAGTGTAGCTATTCAAACCGCCTTGCTCAGCGAGATGGCTCGTTCGATGCAAAGGCATTTATGCTGGGATCTTCAATGGAGTCAGACTTAGGCTATCAGAGGCGCATCCGGAGTCTCGCTCGACCGAGACGATACATCGCTAAGGTGGGTGGCCCCGGTGAACCTGTCTCTACTCAGCTGCACACTAAGAAAATGGATGTTACATGCTAGTTTTTAGGCGATAACCTTTGCATGCTAATAAAAGAGATGAACGCACATAGCTAAGGGGATAACCCCGCCTTATCATTGTATAGAACATGGAGATCTTACTTGCTATTTGCGTAGTCGGGATTGTTGATTTGGAATATAGTAATTCCCTTCATATATGCTATAAAGTAGTGTGAGTTCATACTGAGGCGTTGCACCACACGGAACATGACTCAGGATAGAGTAAAATCATGTTGTATGCATAGACGAGGAAGGCTATCGAGTAGTCGTTCCGAGTCAGGAGATGGAAAGAAAGGAAGGTACTCGGGATATACAGATCACCGAGGCAGTCTCTAATTAGGGAGCTGTGTAAAGAAGAAAAGATCCGAGTGTAGTCCTCGGCAAAGATTGATCCGAGAGTATTTGATAATAAACGAAAGAAATGAAACTAGGTTTATACGAAACCCTTTCTTTGGTTTACAAACAAGAAGTACAATTAATCATATACGAGGATGTTAAGTACAAAAATTTAATCTGGATAAATATTGCTATAGGAGTCTGATCTGCAGTCGATCACTTTGTCCCTTCGACCACACGATGACGAAAAAGTGCTGTAGAAGAAGGAAAAGCTTCAAAAATTGCAAGAGGGATTGGATGCTCGATGCCAAAGTCGTCAATCACTCTCCTCTGTCTGTGCTCTAGGATCTTCTCTCTCAATAATAAAATTCGATCCGATGCTCTCTGATCAGATCCTTGACACCTCGACCTTTCGACCTTTGACCTCCGTGGCCAGAGGTCTCAATTTATAGGGTTTAGTGACAGTAACCGTCCAGTCGGCGTAGAAGCCGAACAGTGGAGAGTGTGGCACTTTTTATGCGGCGGTTATAATAACTGCCACCCACATATAAATGATCTTCTGAATCCGCGTGTGACGCGTGTCCCATTATGAGGTAACGCGTATAACTGCTGCGAAGATTACGGCATGCAAGCCACGTAGGTAACTGCCCCTCGCATAGAAAATATTGGCATAGAAGCCAATGACTGTCACCATGGTGTAGAAGCCAATTAGTTATCTTGTTGGCGTAGAAGCTAAGTAGGCGTAAAAGCCGAATAGTTGTCAAGTTTGGCGTAAGAGCCAAGTAGGCGTAGAAGCCTGATGCTAAGCCTGGATAGGTAGCTAGCGTAAGGACAGCCGATTATCCTTGCTTGACTGAGGTCTTGAGCGTATTCTTGACCAAATAGCCTTATCATGCACCAATGCAAATATAGCCTGAGTCGGCGTCTTTCAAGGAGATAGCGTACAGCGTACTCCTATAACTGAAAATAGCCTGATGGCGTAATATACAGAGGTGATGATGTGGACGTATTAGCCATAATTATGGCTCACCCAGTCGTTAAAAGTAGAACCAAATCTCATGCATTAAATGCAGAGATCTGCCCCCATCACGCGTATTAATTGCAGAGACGTGCCTCGAGTTATGTACGAAGAGCAGCTTTTGAAGTGGCGGTTCGTTTCGTCTCCTGCTGAGCGTAAAAGATTATGTCTGCCGGTGTAAAACTAGTGTAATCCCCCTGATTTTCAAAATTTGATAATATGGAATTTTTTCCCAATTTACTGTAATTTTCTGATATTTTTCTGGAATTAAATTAAGGTGTTTTATAATTAAAGGATTTTTAAATGTTATTAATTAATATTAAAATATTATGAAAATAATATTTTATGGTGTAAAATGAAAAACTAGAAATATGGTAATTTTTCGGGAATTTATTGGACCCCGGATGATTTTTAAAAGCCTAAAAACTAATATTATTAATTACTTATTTATTTATTTATTTAAAGAATTATTTATTAATTATTACCAACCCGGCCCAATTCCCCAGCCCATTGGGCGGCCCAGCCCGCACTGCTGTCGGGTCGGGTCGGGTTCATCAGACCCGAACCCGCCCGTTAACCGACCCGCATCCCTCTCTCTCCCCTAACCGACGACTCCCCAACTTCCTCCGCCGGCCGACCCGCCGCCTGATCGCCTCCCCGCGCCTGATCGCCTCCGAAACGGCCGCCGACCCTCCGGTCCCTCTCCCCCTCACCGTCCGCCTCCTCCTCTCCCTCTCGCAGCCTATATAAACCCCTACTCCACCGCCTCCGTCCTCCGTTCCCGACCTCGCCGGCTGTCTCTCCGCCCAGCGCCCCACCATCACCTCCGCCTCCCTCCGAGCAGCCGGACCCCCTAGCCCCGCTGCCTTTTCCCCGCTGCCGCCTTACTCCAGTAGCTCCGGCCGACGCTTCTCCGCCCAGCAGCAGACCCGCGCCCCACCAGCAGCGGCCAGAACCCCGTCGTGCCCCTGGCCTCGCCGTGAAGCCGTCGCCTCCCGCCGAGTTTCCCGCAGCGAGCCACACTCCGGCGAGCCTCGGACACGACCCAGATGCAGAAGCCCTAAGCTGGACACGGGCAGGACACCGACGCAGAGACCGGACACATAAACCCTAACCCTAGTGAACAGTACTCGGACACAGTGTATAGCGTGTCGGACACGATTCTGCCTCGATTTTCAGACCCTGTTCAGGTATTCATAACTTTTTGCTCGTAGCTCGAAATTCGATTCCGTAAATTGTGTTGCGAAGCCTGTTTGACCCTCTCGGTGCCCGGACAAACCGCTCGGGGCATCGCGTCCTGTGGTAATCGCACACCGCGATCCAAAAACAGGAAAAACTAAACCATGTTTCACCCTGGAATCGAGTATGCCCCGCCAAACGGGACGACTTGGTCGCGTGCGGTCTTCACAGATACGTGCGCGTCGTTGATACGGACGTGCGGGTTTTCGCAGAAGCTGATTCGGATGTGCGTGCACACCGGAATCAGTGCGTATCCGCGGACATCGCCTCGTATCTGACCATTCTATTTCTCGCTGTAACTTAGTGTACACAAGTCAGATCGAAATGAAACTTGCGCCATTGGACTCGTAGCAATACGCTGGTCCTGTGAACCAAGTTTGGTTCGATTCTGAGAACGTTGACAAAATCGTGTGTCGTGGGCCCCACAGGCTCCACTCGACGGGCGATTTTGAGAACGGCTCATCGGAATCCAATTCTGGAAGTTCCGTTGGGTTCGTATCATCGTTCCTGACCTGTTGACACTAAGTTTGACTGTTTTTGAGACCTTTGACCCTGACGCATTTTTTGGTGCAAAGCGGCCCACAATTGGACCCCGCCTTGACCCAAAAATGACGTTTCTGCCCTTGTCTCCAAATTGGACTCAAGGACAGGCAATTCTAGCTGATTGACATTTTCTGAACCTGATGGTGATATTTGTTTCAGCAGCCGGAGTACTACCTGCAAACCCTGCTGAAGCCAGAGCTATAATTGAAACAGGAAATCCAGGCAAGTGTACCTTGCCATAAAATGCAGTTTATTGATTCATTTTGATTCTCTTGCCTTAAATTTTGTGACTGTTGTACTTGCCCTATCCAGTACTTTATACCCAGGACACCTGACACAAAGCATGATATAGAATCTTTCTGATTTTCAAGGAGTTTCATAATAGGATATAGATTTCATGATTTAAGCTTATTTTCTTAGAACTTAATAAATGACTGACTGCATTAGTTCTAATCTTGCGTAACATGAACATTGATAACTGTGACGTGAGATTTCATTGGGTGGGGAGAGTATTACCATATCAAGGCTGATTTTATTATATATATATCTGGTTATCTGGAAGTGTCCTAGTCTCTGACACAGAGCTTTGGCACCTGTACTGGCCCTTCGAGAAAAACACTGCTATGGTTTCTTGTCACTGATCCTGTAGTAGTCTCAGCCTGAAGTATGATTAATAACTCTTAACTTGCATGATCACTTAGCTAGTTTAATTATTTACCCAGATTTGTTTGATAGCAACATCGGCATGCTACTGTCTTAGACTTATTAATTTCTGATGCTACTCTTGAGTTTAACATCTTGGTTGACTTGCATGTTCATTTACTGTATTATGGCTCGTATTCTTCTGTACCTTGTTACGTCCCTCTGAGGACCTGGTTTT
The DNA here is from genome assembly GCA_036927795.1 of Iris macrosiphon. NCBI lineage: Eukaryota > Viridiplantae > Streptophyta > Magnoliopsida > Asparagales > Iridaceae > Iris > Iris macrosiphon. The sequence continues at coordinate 356,534,315 of JAYESA010000004.1, forward strand.
GTTCTCCAGTTATAGCAGACGAGATCTACCCTGAGGTATACGGAACAGGGGCACTACTCGGAGCAGTACTTGAACCTGAGGACGAGGTGATCGCTGAGGACTTTTCCTGAACAATTGCTTCGCCCTGCTCAGTATTATGGCAAATAGACTTTAATTCCTGTTAATTTAAACTCTTTATTTCCTGTCTTTGAGAACTTGTGTAAACAGACTTAATATCGGATTGTTCTCCGATTTTATTTTGACTGTTGTTGTTTAATATTTCTTTTGGATGTTATTGCTATCTTGTATCTGTGGATGAGAATAGTAAACCCTGACTGATGTAATACAGCTTAAGTATGCCTGATGGATCCATTAAATTGGATTTGTCCGTCGGTGCATGCTGCTGGCCATTATCACGCATTCAGTCCCTCGATATTTTGGGATTGGGGCGTGACAACTAGGCAGCATATTTCCTTGAATGCGTAAAAGTAATTTGTATCAAGGAAATGTCACTAAACGATGGGCTGGGTCTCTGTGCAGAATCATTATTAAAGCCGTCCTCTCGATCGTCGTGCGGTACTTTCTGTCAGGGGTCAGGTTCACTACATGATCTGGCAGGTTCATTCGAGGAATAGGAAGAGTTCCTCGTACAACTTTTCGCTGCATTAAAAACATATAGGTTTTACGCCGAAGTGGCGATGTAACAACCTTTTTACGCTGAAGCAGTCTGGAAATACTGCATTATGCGGGTTGTTCTGGAGCTATATTTTATGCTGAATAGCGTTGAAGCTCTGTTGTTTCGCCAATGGCTCTGAAGTCATGTCTTACGCCACCCAGTGCTGGAGCTCTGTTTACGCGGCTTCCTGCATGTTTGAGGGTTTTACGCGTATAATTCCTCAGAGTATTTTTTATGCTTCTATAAGACCCCCTTCAAAGTTTTTAAATTCCTCGTAATTTGAAACACTTTGAATGAAGCATGAAACGGTCAAATTTGATTCGTTCCACGAGGCTGATTTCTTGGCAAATATTTGGGGATTTGTTGGGATTCGGTGTGATCTCCTCTGCCTATATAATGGCGACTGAGTTAACCTATTTTTCCCACACTTCCTTCATCACAAAGAGATGGTTGCCGAGCTTTGTCGAGTCAATTTGAGGAAGAAGAAGATCATGTTCTTCTAACATGTAAAAAGTCGTAAAAAGAGGCATCTTCGAGCAAATGTCCTCTGCAACGATGGATCATGGAAGGATATCATAGCTTCCTTTACTCGGGATGATTAGCAATTTCATATGGCGATTCGTCCAGGAGAGAGGAATGGCCTCATTTGGCCACACAGCTTGCAAGCTGTATTTTCTTCCATCATGGAGCTGGACGATGGTAGGCAGTCTGGCCTTGTCTTCCAGTATTGAGTTGGGTCTGAACCCTCAACTCAATTTTAGGGCATGCCTGCCATGGCGTATGGAGGATGGGCTCTTGAATAATTTATACAGGCCCAGTTGTGTATCCTTCCGTCATTAATCATTTTCTTGTTCATCGAATGTGGAAGTCGATGAACTGCTGTAGAAGACAAAAAAGATCTCCACCAATACGAGAACCTGGCAGAACAGATTCTTGGCGTGATCCTAAATGAAAATGAGAAACCCTTTGTAGAAAAAGGATTTCCATCATATGTAATCATGAAGATGAAAAACCCTTTGTAGACTGGATTTCTATCATATGTAATCATGATTAATAAAATTGTCTTCTTTTACGCATCTGATGATTTGCCATATTTGCTGTGATGAAGTCTGGATATGTGCAGCTTTGCCACGCCTGAATAACTTTACGCCGACTCTGATAAAATGAGTATCTGGTCTCGTCCTGTCTTTTACGCGAAACTGAAGACGCGTAGAAAGCTGCTTAGCATTTAAGTCGAATATTCGAACTGTCATACTGTTTTGAACGAGGAGCCGCGTACAATTCTGAACTGTCACTTCTCTGATGCGAAGAATTTGCTGTTCAGACTATCATCTTCAAGAATAATTTCCCGAAAATCCCTTGAAATAGGGCGAGAAAGGGCCGTCAAACAGGCCATACTTGAACTTGTGTAAAAGACTGAACTTCGGATGAGCTTCCAATCGACTCAAGAAGAAGAGTCATCTTTAATGTTGAACTCTGTGTATTTCAGGCACTTGGAATGTTTTATAGACAAAAAGGAGCATCTTCTGCGTAAACCCTTGTAATTGGCCGTCTGTAGTTTTTGAGCATAGAATCATAGATTTGTAGCTTCTGAGCCTAAAAAAAGCTTCTGAGCATGAAATCACAGATTTGTAGCCTCTGAGCGTAAAGTAGTAGGTTTGTATCCTCTCGAACATAAAAGCTACCGAGCATAAAAGTATCCGGGCGTAAAACCATAGACTTATAGTCTCTGAGTGTGAAATCATAGATTTGTGGCCTCTGAGCATAAAAACTCCTGAGCATAAAATCATAGATTTGTAGCTTTTGAGCGTAAAGTCGTAGGTTTGTAGCCTCTCGAGCGTAAAAGCTACCGAGCATAAAAGCATGTGGGCGTAAAACCATTGACTTATAGCCTCTGAGCGTAAAATCATAGATTTGTGGTCTCTTAAGCATAAAAACTCCTGAGCGTAAAATCATAGATCTGCTCTGCGCGTAAGTTCTGGATCCACTGATCGTCCGTATTCTTCTTTTAAATGATAGGATGACGTGGTCCCAAATCATAACCGAATATTAAATATCGGATTTGGTTAGGAATTTGAAGAGTTATCTGAACTCTATAAATACCCCAAGGCCTTCAGAGAAGAAACCCTTCATCTGTCTTTTTCAAAAAACCTTCGTCTCTTTGAGAACTCTTCTTCGCTTCTTCTCTGAGCACTCTGAGTTTTTAGCAATGGCACCGAAACACACTTCCACCGCTAAGGGAAAGAAAGCTGCGACTTCTTCTCGCTCCTCTGCTCAAGCACGAGCGAATCCCATTGGGCTGAGCGAATCTCGCTCTGAACAAAGTGTCCCACTATCAAGCTGTGCACCAGGCGTCATAGGTAAAGTTTTTGGGACGAACAAAATGAAGAAAACCTTTCCCACACGTTGTACGTGAACGCGCTAGGTCGTCTTCTGTGTTGAGAGCCTCTTCGAGGAAGATGATGAAGAGAGATGTTTTATCGTTTATGCCCACATTCCTAATGTGTCAGCGTAAAAACTCCATATTTTTGCAGTCTGGCGTAAAAGCTTTGACTGTCGAAATTTGGCGTATACTACAAACTTTGAGTGTTACGCTCTGGATGAAAATTCCGGCATAACAACTCAAATTTTGGCAGTCTAGCGTAAAAACACAGACTGTTAGATTTTTGTGTATACTGCCAACCTTGAATTTTACGCCTCGGAAATAGGTTCCAGCGTAAAAAAAACTCAAGTTTTTACAGTCTTGGCGTAAAAGCACAGACTGTTGAACTTTGGCGTAAGCTGCAAGACTGTAATATCTAGTGTAGAAACTGACTTGTTCTTCTTGCATTTTGTAGTGGACTTGCAGATCCCTCTATTGGCTGAGGTGATGGGTTCTGCTGCTGGGATGCTGAACTCGAATTATCTGGAGGATTTGTCGCATGTGACATTCCCTATTTCTGGAACCCAGTATCCTGAAGGAAGGGAAATTCTGATATCGTCTCAAGGAGAACGAATGTTGTTGAGTATGATCAGCGGAGAGCCCCTGACGTATATAGATGAGACCAAATATATAAAACCAGCTTTCCTATTCGGGGATATGATTGATAAACAATCCCAGACGAAGCCCAAGAAGGAAAAGTGGGTTTTTACTGCTGAGGGCATGGTCATGTTCCTGCCAAGGATGCCCAGAGATTACCCTATCTCGGCTTTCTTCCATGCCACACATCCCAGGAAGATGTCATGGACCCTGACCCCTGATCTTCACGGCCAGCCGGGGAAGATATTTTATCAGAAAGGATCAGGTCGAGGATTATTTGTGAGCCACCCTTCAGGCACTGTCATGCCTTTCAGGGGATTGCTATCGGGCAGCGTCCCGAGTGAAGACACTTCACTGCTCCAGCCAGTCCAAATATCGACTTTTTGCAATGACTTCATGGGGCATGGAGGAGTATACCCTAAGGTTAATCCTCGGACCAGCGGGTGGCTTAGCCCTGGGAATCTTCAATGGGCCCGTTTAACTGCCTGGGCCTTGAAGCACTTTCAGACGGAGCTGGAGAGCATTGGTCTGTTCGCGGCTGTGAGTGCTACCAGTGTTGGGTTACCTCTCAACCCCAACCTATTTTTGGCTTTGATGGAGCGGTATATCTCGCTCACTGGGACTTTCGCCACTCCGCTAGGGGAGTTAGGATTGGCCCTTCATGAGATGGCAAAGATTTCAAGGCTGCCAATGGGGGATACTCCTTATGAAGAGTATGTCCCTACAAACAGGGAATTGAGGGATACAAACCCTCGGGCAGTGGCAGTGTATCAGGAGCTGATGTGCCATTACCTTGCTTGCACCACTTTCTATCAGGAGCCGTCTGACTTGGCTCATACCAACAAATGGGCATCCTATCTCTTCTTTCATCAGGCCAGAGATGCTAAGCCAGACAAAGTTGTGGATAGCAGGGATAAGCCTTTGAACCTTCTAAGCATGCTTAATACTCAAGTAGTCGATGATCTTATTGAAGACGCTGGGGCTTCAGATCAAGTTCTCGATGAGGAGGTCGAGGGTTATCCTGTAGGCACTAAAGCCTACAGTTATATGAGGCATTGCCGCAAGCCTCTGTCAAGGGAAGCTCAACTGGCTGGCTTCCTCTCTGTATGGTTACGCCGATTGGTAGTACCTGGCATCGCATCTGCAGATCGCATTCATCGTAACACCTTATGGCCTGCAGTGCATTTGGTATTTGGGGCAAGACTGGGCCTGCTCCCTGCCATGGTATGCCGGATACAAGCAGGTCTGAGGGCCATTACCGATAGGCTGCTTGCAGATAAAACACGGCGTGAAAGCTTTCCCAGGGTAGAGTTACCATTCCTATATCTGATGGGATGGTTAATTCTTCATAACCCTAGGGTGATGTCTCCCGGCTCTGCCAGTAGTTCAGGAAATAATTTCTTGTTGAATTACAAGAATTCCTCTTGGAACGTGACGACCGTCGTAGACTGTCGGTGAGTATTAAATTTTGTTCATAGCTGGAAGCTCTTCTGTATCGTCCCCACTGTACATATCAATCAACTGGAGACGAAAGTTAAGGATTCATGTCACGGGAAGACCGTTCTTTCTCCCGAAGCTTTTTATTGGTTGGTCTGCATTAGACCTTCCCATTTACTGTAAAGAAGTGAGGACCATTGCTTCTTGGAGCCTTATCTGCCCAGTCGGTTCGCTAGACAGTTTAGGTATGACCAACTGCATGTGGGAAATGCCATCACCAGCTTCAAGTTCAGAGGGAGACTTATCGACGGAGCGAGAGGATGGCGGTACTTCATGATGGGTTATACTGGAGCAACCTTTACTGTGCCCGCGACTTCTCTCTCCATGGAGTTGCGCATCCTCCATTCATATGCACAATTTTATGTGGCCATCAATACCTTCCATCACGATTTTGATATGCGTAGAAGTTTTAGGATGCCCTCTCATAAATCCAGTGGAAGGAAAGATGTTCCGTCTGTTTCCTCGGATGAGAATGAAGACACCACCGGGGCAGACGAATTTTTGACGATAATACCGAGAGGTGTACTAGCTCCGACTGCAGAGCCTCTCGTTATCCCCCATAAAAGGAAGGCTTCTGCTCTGAAAGAACCTTCTTCCCGCAAGAAGAAGCTTGCTAGAGGTCCGAAAAGGGCTTCTACCTATGAGGCTCCTAGGAGTGAGCTTGTTGTTTCCCCGGTCGGGGATGATTCTTTGATTAGAGGTCCCTCGCCTTTTAGAGAGAGAACCATCACAGTTTTGGTTGACAGTGCCGGAGATTCTTTGTTCGAGACTGTTGTCGCTACTACCGCTACCGGTAGTGCAGTGAGGTCACCTTCGAGGTCGAGCGTATTAAGGATATCTTTATCCAGACCAATAATGGGTTCAGCCCCTTCTTCATCTGTAAGTATCTCCAGCGAGATTCCACCCGATGAACCTCGAGTGGATCTGGGTGAAGACTTGGATGACTACCCTCAGACGTCGTTTGGTACACCCTCTTCTCCAGGTATGACAGCTCGCTTAGCATCATTAAGAAATGATTTAGCTGTACTGGCTGCGGACGCGACATATACACCATCAGTCATGGGTAAATGTTGTCTTTACGCCTCTTTTTAGAAAAATTAACATCAGGTTGATATTAAATTCCTTTTGTCTTCTTTTCAGGTGAAGACACCTTAGAGGAAGGCTGAGTCGACGCAACTTTTGACTTTGTTACGAATAATGCCGACGAAACGGCGGTGCTTGACACTGAAGGGGCATACTTTGAAGATGTTGCTCCTTCGTCTGCAGCATTTTCAGGTGTAGCCTCGCCCAATACAGTCCCAATATCTTCAGAGGAGGACGAGCCTATCATAGCGGCTGCACTTCCTTCGTCTAGCATGCCAGCAACTTCAACTGTTGTTGGCGTCTCTTCTTTTGTCGCTTCGTCTGTTGAAGCGACAATTGTGGCCACTTCTTCTGCCAACGTTCCACAAAAGGGGTTTACTGATATCGCGGCTACTCCCAGCGTCCATTCGCATTTTAATATGCTAGCTGAATAATTTACTAGCATATTCTATGTCACTTTAAAATCGTTGATATCCATGGTGCTGGAGAAGAATCTGGGCTTTGATGCTCTGAAGATGTCCTCCAATCTCACCATAGCGCAGATTAGAAATTTTGATGTCGCTGGACGAGCTGATGCTCTGGAGCAAATAGTTAATGGTTTGGAATAACCTATTAACAATTATTTGCAATTGTCACGAGACAATGTCGATGATATAATTTAAGCTGAGTACGACTCCTTGACTGCGAGGCTTGCTAGGGAGATGGAAACTCTGAGCAAATCCATCGAGGCACAGCAGCAAGAGATGAATGAAGAGCATGCCATATTGGGGTATGTTATTCCCCAGCTGGCAAAGTGAGAGGCTGAATATGAGGAAAATGAAGCGAGGTCCGCCAATTGGAAGATGAACTCGCTCAGGAAAAGGAGAGGGCACTCACTTTATCGGCAGCTCGAGATGTGTTGAAGGATCGAATGGAAGCGGCTCAGCAGAACCTGGCACATGCGGGTGTCATCTACGCAGGTTTTGTACATGCTTGGTCTGAACTATCCCTCTTGAGCGATGATGAGGCACGAATGGAGCAGGCTCGCGCTAACATTTTAGACTCCAGAAATGAGAGGATGGCCGCTCTGGTGCAACATATTTGCGATTTGGCTGCTCCTCCTCAATGATGTACTTTTTGCTTCTTTTTGTAACTTGCTCTTTCTGGAGATAATAAAGAGACTTTTAGCTGACTTTGGTGGACCCATCATTTTTTGAATGTAAATGATAGGCTGGGGTGAAAGTGATATCAGAGGTAATATGGACGTGATATACTTTCGGCAATCTTCAGCTGGATATATCTATTCAGAGGTTATATGGACATGATAGAATATGATCCAACTAAATTTGTATACAAAACACTATCAGAGGTAATATGGACGTGATAGGTTTTGAAGTTCCAAATTAGTTAAACATATCTATTCAGAGGTTATATGGACATGATAGAATATGCTCCAACTAGTTCTTTGGACGTAGTGTTGTCAGAATGAGATCTTCACCATACTCCATTGAGCAAAGGGGATTAAGCATAGTACCTCTTCAGGAATTTGCCGTTGATAGGAGCCATTAACAAGTCTCCATTTGGCTTACTAATCTGTAAACGCCGTTTGAGAATGTCGTCTCGATCACATAAGGGCCCTCCTATTTGGGCTAGAATTTACCCTTACTCTTGTGAGTAATGATCATTGGCCTCTTCACAGCTAAAACTAGCTCGCCAACTTTGAACACTCTTTTCTTTACTTTTTGATTAAAAGCTTTAGAAATGCGTGCCTGGTAGAATGCAATGTGTTGTTGAGCTTGAAGGCGTTTCTCGTCTAATCCTTCTAGCACTTGAAGCCGTAGTAGATCATTCTTTTCCTGAGTCAACTCATTAGCCACTGCTATTCTGAGTGAAAGAATTTGAACTTCAATGGGGAGAACTGCTTTACTCCCGTAAACCAATGAGAATGGGGTATACCCTGTCGGTGTTCGTACCGTTGTGCGGTATACCCAGAGGCATTCTCCCAGTTTCTCATTCCAATCTCTTTTGTTCGAAGAAACAAACTTCTTCAAGAGTTTAATGATGGTTTTGTTGAAGGCTTCCGCCAAACCATTAGCAGCTGGATTATATGTCGTAGAGGCCATATTTTGTATCCGATTCTTATCGCAAAATCGGTGAAACGCTTGGCTGATGAATTGAGGCCCGTTGTCATGGATTATCCTTCGGGGTATCCCAAAGTAATAAATGACATGATGTTTGATAAAGCTGATCACGTTGGATGTCTTTACCTCAGCAATAGGGATCGCCTCTGCCCATTTAAAGAAGTAGTCCGTGATAGCCAATATGAACCGATGTCCTCTAGAAGATGATGGGTGAATAGGACCAATGATGTCCATGCCCCATGCTCGAAGGGCCATGATGCAATAGTAGGATGTAGATACTCAGAAGGCTGATGTATAAAATTCGTATGAACCTGACAAGCTTTGCATTGTCTTGCATATTTCACTGCATCTGCGATCATAGTAGGCCAGTAGTAGCCCATCCTCCTGATACGATCCTGTAGCTTAGGACCGGGTTGATGTGCTCCACATACGCCGTCGTGAGCTTCATGGATAACCCGTTTTGCATCATTATCAGAGAGACATCATAACAGTAGTCCATCATAAGTTCGACGATATAGACTTTGTGAAGAAGCATCAAAATAGAAGCGTAGTGATCGTCTTTTAACTGATACTGCTTCTTTGGGATCTTCTGGTAAGATTTCGTATGTTGTAAAGTCTATGAAGGGACTTCTCCAGTCTCTCTCAAGAGGAACTGTATTTACGGCGTAGCTGCGTTCCATGTGAAAATTATTTTTTACACAAAACAAGTCTCTGTTAAGAAGGATAATCGAGTTCTGCCTTCTTATAGGAATAGCCAAATCTGCAGCTAAACTGGCCAGAGCGTCAGCTTCCAGATTTTGAGATCGAGGCACATGCTCTAAGAAGAATCCTTTAAAAGACATGGCGATCTCGATCGTTGCTTGGTGATAAGGAATGAGGTCTGGATTGTGAACTTCATATATTCCTCTAACCTGATTGACGATCAGCTGGAAATCACCAAAAGCTTCCAGGTATTCAACATCCAATTCTTTAGCGACTTGAAGCCCGATGAGTAGGGCATTATACTCTGCCACATTATTAGAGCAAGGTTCGCTAAGAGAATATGCTCAATAGATAACGAGTTTATCAGGATTTACCAGGACAATTCCTACTCCTGAAACCACGTTTCCCTTAGGACCAGTCCGAGAGGCCCCGTCAAAGAATAGCTGCCATATATCATCTTCCATCGTAGAGTTACATTCTGCAACTTCGTCGGGAATGTCCTCGTATAGTTTGGAGGTTTCCGGAATAGGATGAGCAGCTAAGAAATCAGCCAAGGCTTGACCTTTTATGGACTTCTGAGGGACGTACACCATATCATACGGTGTTAATAACATCGCCCAAGTCGCAAGTCGGGAATTAAGAACACTTGGCTTATTCATCAATACCCAGAGAGGATTGATCCTGGAGATGATATGAATAGTTTGGCCTGTGACGTAATGTCGCATCTTCTGAATGGCAAACATTAGGGCCAAGCATTCTTTTTCCACTAGATTGTACCGGTGTTCAGCTCCGATCATCATCCTGCTTAAATAGTAGATAGCATGTTCATGACCTTCATCGTTCTTCTGTGCGAGGAGAGCTCCCAAAGAATGATCCATTGCTCGAACATACAGCAAAAATGGTCTTCCTATGACGGGAGGCACCAGAACTGGAGGATTAGTAAGGTAGCGTTTGATATCGTCAAACGCTTGCTGACAGGCTTCGTCCCATACGAAAGACACCTTTCTTCATTAGGTAGGAAAAAGGCTGACATCTTCCAGAGAGGTTGGATATGAATCTTCTGATATAGGCTAGACGACCTTGAAATCCCCTGAGTTCTCTCAGATTACGGGAAGGTCGCATCTCTAGGATAGCCTTTACTTTATCAGGATCGACTTGAATGCCTTTGAAGGTAATGACAAATCCCAGGAATTTGCCGCTGGATACACCGAGAAAGGACTTTGTGGGGTTCATTTTGAGTTGATGTTGGCGCATCAATTTGAACATCGTCTTCAAGTCTTGGATATGAGTACCCTTGAGGCAGCTTTTGACAGTGATGTCGTCTACGTAACACTCCACAGTTTTGCGTAGATGCTCATGGAATATGTTACTCATGGCTCGCTGATATGTAACTCCGGCATTCTTTAATCCAAAGGGCATGACTGTGTAGCAATATACTCCCAGTGGTATGCGGAAGGCAGTATGCTTCTCGTCTTCAGGATGCATTTTGATCTGGTTGTATCCTGAGAATCCGTCCATGAAAGATATGCGTTCAAAATCGCAGGTATTGTCGATCATGACGTCTGTGATGGGAAGAGGGGACTCATCCTTGGGGCAGGCCGCATTGAGATCTCTGAAGTTGATACAAATGCGAACTTTCCCACTTTTCTTCATGACCGGGACAACGTTGGCGACCCAATCGGGATATTATTCTTTCCTGATGAACCCGCAGGCTATCAACTTCTTGATTTCAGCTTCGATGGCATCCATCATATCAGGGCGAAACCGGAATTGGTGCTGCTTTACAAGTTTTGAATTGGGCAGTATATTGAGCTTATGAGTAGCCACTTTTGGATCAAGACCTGGCATATCCTCATAATTCCACGCAAAGACGTCAATATATTCTTTTATCAGCTGGGTCATTTCTTCCCTTTCTTCTTCGGAAAGATTGTTACTGATGAATATCGGCTTTGGCAAAAGTTCATCCCCAACGTCAATTTGGATAACTTTATCTTCAGTGGGCGGTTCTCTTTGCTCGAACCGGAGTTCCCATTGTGTATCCATTTGTTGTGCCCAAGAGTCATTTTCAAACGGTTCAGATTCTTGTTCCTCTGTTTCGAGAGAATCTGTCAATACCGTATTTGTTGACAATATCTGTGGGAGTTCATCATCTGAATCGGAGGACGATAAACCATCTTGAGAAGAGAAAATGGTCTCTCCGCTTGATTCAGAATTGTTTGAAGTTGCAAGAGACGTGAGATACCCTAATCCGAAATAAGTTCATCGACAGTAAGGATCACCATGCAACGGCATTCGCCTGCCTTTCTCGTAGTTGAGACCTGGCTCTAATTTCAGGTTATAACCCATGCTTTGCATGATTTTCAAATCTTGTGGGCTATATCTGTGGAACTGCATTTTACCAGCATCGTCATCGAGAGAATCTTCTTGTACAATCGGTCGGCTCCGCATGCGACCGAAGACTATTGGATGCTGATTGCTGCGAGTAGGCGGGATAATAAAGATAGAATCTTCATGCGGCTCATATGTCATGATAACATTAGATGTTGATGCTACCTCCCACACATACGGATGATAGGAGTTTATAGCTTCCAAGAATTTTTGTGCTATAGGCTCTATATCGTTATGGAGGGATAATTCCTGATTAGAAAATTGGGCGTCAGTATAGTGGAAAAGATAATCTTTATTATCATCAGAAACCATGTTCCCGACTGTATTTACATCAGTCAACTGTTTGTTGTGCCGAAGGTTGATGACCAAAGGTGGAGGCTTCTGGTTCAGAGTGATCACTAGGAGATTCTTTTCTCCTCGTAATTTGGTTCTGTCTAAGTGGATAGTCATGGGTTTTATGACTTTAGGACGGGTAGTCCGTCCTTTTACCTGGATTGACAGAGGTCGCTCAACAGACGGTTCTCCTGGCTCCCGGTGGGATTCCTCTTTTATCTTGCCTGACACCTCCTTCATGTAGTCTTGGGTGTACAACATGGCGTCGGAGTAGTAGGACTCAACTCCTTTGAATGGGTTGAGATCAGCAAACTCCGTTTTTACTGTTCATTGGGCATCTACATATTTGAAGCATTGATGTAGGGTTGAAGGAACAATGTTGTGATCATGGATCCATGGTCTGCCCAGCAGAATATTATAGGATACCTCTGAATCAATGACATAGCATGTAGCCACTGATCTAGGTCCCCGATCTGGATCCTCAGACGAATTTTCCCCAACGGCTTACTTTTTCTGGCGTTGAAGCCCACGATTGTAGTGGTGGTGTAAGCCAGTTCGCTGGTAGGAATCCTCAGTGGTCTGAGCAGACTATGAGGAATGATGCTGATCGATGATCCCGAATCTATGTGAATCCGGTCTACCTCCATGGAACCGACGTATCAGGTATAATAGAGGGCTCTGTCATGCCGGTTATGTTTCAACAGCATGTCATCTTGAGTGAAAGTGATGTTGGGGACCACTTCCATCACACTATGGCATTGAGGACATGCCATGGGCTCTTTATCTGGAGACTTGAGCTGAGTCAAGCATGCATCTACCTGCATTAACGCCTCACTCAAGACCTGACGAGTGTCTTTTGATAGCCTGAGTAGCTCAAAGATGGACAATCTGGATGAAGTATTAGCCAATTGGGCCAGGATGTCGAAGTTGTAGGGCTTCTCCAAACCTTTGTTTTGAATATTCTTCAAAGGTTTGTCGAAGCGAACTTCTTTCTGCTTGCCCTTGTCTGCCGAAGTTGGTCTAGAAGGACCTGCCTCTGGTATGATAGGTTCAGGTTAAGGCTTGGAAACTGAAGTATCTGTCGTTGCTTCTTCTTGATTTCCTCCATAGTCCTTGAGGTAGGCTTTCCCTTGTCACGCCCCGAGGCGTCCCCAGAGTCGTGACCGCCGTGCGGGCCTGGGGTTGCGCCCGCACAAGGCTTTAATGATTTGCATAGCAAGCACATATTCAGAGTACGCAGATAAATTGAAACACAGATTTGAAACATGGAAAAGTTCTCTTTATTGATAATGAACATCTATTACAAACTCCTGAACGAGTCAGCTATTTTGCCGAACGGCTTACAAAAGTGTTGACTCAAAACGAGATAGCAGTCCTGTACATTATATCCCTTTACTAAACTTCAAAAGATATAGACCTCCAGGCTGGAGGACGGCTTTGCCACGGAGCTGCATTTGTGTATGAAGAGTTGCAGCTTCTGACTTCAAAAGGCTTCAAGGGACGCGGTGAAGATGCGCCAATAGCTGGACTGGATCGGGAAGACGACTTCGGCTCCTCGCTCGGTTCGCCTTAGTGCGGAGAACCTGTTTCAACGAGGGTCAGCATATCGAAACATGCTGGTGAAGGCGAGCTAACCGAACTATACCAATCAACACGTTGTTTTAATGAAGCATGCATATTTTGTGGGTTTCTATCTTGCCTTAGTTCATTTACAAGTAAGCAGCATATAGAATTTACTGAAATGAACGTGCCACCGTTCGGTGGATTTTACCTTCCCGTCTGAATCACCTGCACAATACTTACCATGCCTTCCCTGTCACGAAGACACAAGTTAGTTTGCAACAGGTTTAAATATACACGTTGGGATCACTGGCTATAAGCCATAATGGACCGTTTAGTCTTTGAACGAGGATGGTGTGCAACGAAGCACGTGAGGTGCTACACGCCATCCCGTTCGCACGTGAGACTATCGTGAAGTTCCGCCCGGACCGGATCGGTGCCAATGCCCCAGCAACCGTCCGCGAAACTCATTGACCTTGTGCACAAGTTGTCCGTGATCAATCGTTCGTGGCACGTTAGCGTTGATGCAGTTGAGGCAACATGAACATGAGACAAGCAATATTGTATGATTTATTTTGCATGGTCTTCCTGACAGTTTATTTCATAACAAGTGTATTTCCATATTAGCACAATTTATGGAAGAGATGCATTCTAAGTAAACTTGAAGCATATTATGAATATTTCGAATGAACAAGCATGCATATGAGTAACCGTTCGCAAGTTGAATGACAAGAAGCAATAACCAAGTCTATTTTCTTTTATCTTGGTTTCTTTTAGTTATTACTTGGTATCGTTTGATCGGGGCAAAGAATAGTTCAAGCTTTTAGGGTGTGAAGCTTGGAAGCAGGGCTAGCTAATCGGGATGGTAGCCACTCACTTAGATTTTGGAAGGGAGAAGGAAAGAGGCGCTTCACGACTTCGCTCGTAAGCCGCCTACTGCTCGTTCACCTGCATTACGAACAGCTCGATCAGTACTTCTTTCTCTCATTCCAAATCTCGGAATAGAAGTGCAGTTCAATGAACGAAAACAATAAAAATCATCGAAATTGTTCAAGGAAAACAAGCAAATCCCAAAACCAACTCAAAGCACGAAAGCAACAAGCGACATTGAAAACCGAGGCAATAAAAGATAGCAGCGGAGAGGTCCCTCCTGACTCTGCCGCTAAGTCGATCCCGGGGGCACGGTCCACTGAATATGGGAATCAATTCCGAAAAAACAAATCCATAACGAGGATGAGTTCTTAATTCAATCTATCCCGATCGAACGATACCGTCTTGTGTTTCTTAGCCGCGCTCCCCGCACCGGGGGAACGGGGCGCTACATCCCTGACCGAGTTCCAGTAGCCAAAGTCTCTTCATCTGATGTCGGAGATATAGCAACCATATGGCATGGTTTGCGCCTTGAGTTCTTTCGGGACTTAGCCTTAGCAGCTTGAGTCTCCTCCTCGATCTCTGACACCAGATCAGGATGAACCTACATAATCTCACCATGCTGGGTAGTTAGGGGTACCAGATCATGGTTTTGACCCCTGGCCGGAGGGAGATTAACAATGTTCATCATTGTCCTGGAAATAGGTACAACCCCATACGAAACTTTTTGAGGAGGCAGATTGCCGAATTGGAGAAAGATCATGTTGGCAGTGACCGTCTTCTCACTATTGTACAGAGTGATGGCCTTGGCATCGATCAACTCTTGGATTTTCCTTTTTAGTATATAACATGCCTTGGTAGGGTGATGTATATACCTTTTGAAAATGTAGTACTTAGGGTTGTTGGTACTGCCGACTTTTAGGCCTTTTTACCTCGGGGAGGGTGAGCTTGCCACTTTTGACTAGACAGTTGAAGATGCTCGGAATGTCATCATTATCAAAAGAATATTCTTCTATGGGTCTAGAAGTCCCCGGTTTCGTCTGTGTAGTTGCCGGTGTAGGTTGCCTGGACGTATTAATCGCCAGAGCTTCCTTTCCTTTAGAACCACGAGGATGGTCGCTATTGGAGGATGACCTCTTTCTTTATCAGAGGTGGAGATCATAATTCTATTGTCATGCGCCTTCCGACTGTTGTCTTCGACGGCTACCGCTGAGATGATAAATGAGGGCCAATCATGGAACTGATATGGTCCTGTGAACATCGAGATTAGTGGAAGAAGGTTCTTCCTGCAAATGTCCACCAAGGCGGAATCTGGAACTCCGGGAGGCATTTGCAAAGTGGCCTGACGAAAACGTTCGATGAAAGTACGAACGCTCTCTTTCTCCTTCTGCTTTACTTCGATGAGCTAGGACATAGACATGTCCATCCCTCCTTCGTAGAATCGCACGAAGAACAGAGTCTTGAAATCTTCAAAGGAAGTAATGCAGTTGTCCGCAAGACTACGGTACCACTGATAAGCCACTCAAGACAGACAGCCTTTGAACACTCTAGTGAGAAGGGCGTCATTCCCTTACAACAATACTTTCATCATACTGAAGTAGTTCATGTACTGGCTCGGTGACGTCTTTCCCTCAAACAAAGCCATAGCATGTGGTTTGTATTTATGAGGGAAAGGGATCTCATCCCAGATAGCTGGGTAAGGCTGGTTGATTCCCAATTTTTTGAGCTAATCTTTATGCTTCAAGGCATCAAATTGGGCTTTTAATTCCCGCACTGCCTGCATCGAATCTTCCGCTGGTAATAGGACCGCAGAGTGGTGAGAGATCGGTTGTATCGTAATTCCGACAGGGGGCAATATATTCTTCGAGTTAGGAAGTAGAGGAGCTGCTGACTCTTGATTTAGAACAGGCTCCTGGTTTGTGTTGGATGGTGATAGGTCCGCCCCCACACGTATTTGAGTCAAAGGAACCGATGATGTAGCTATAGCAGCTGTATGTTGAGTCACCAACATTTGGTGCATACTCTGCATCATGGTATGCTCTTTGAGTGATGCCTCCAAACAGCAACGCGTTATTCCGTACTTCCTGATTGGGAAGCCTCTTCATGTTCATCTCCAATGGCATAGACTCCCATTTCTTTGGATTCCATTGAAGGATTAGTATAGATCTCCGTAGAGATTGAGTCTATACTTTCAGCATCCGATTCGGGAAACTGGCGACCCCCAGTGTCGGAATCAGAAGAATACGAAGCCGGTTGTCGTGACCTCGAACGGGTGTTTTGAAACACTCCAGCTTCAATGTTCTCAAGGAGTCTGTCGAATCTCCTTTGGCTTGGAGTTCTAAAGGGATGACATCTTGAATTTGACCTTCCTCTAGGAATGTGTGAAGCCATGTTTACCGATGCGAATATCGGTTCTTCTTCCTGTATAGACAAAGAGTAGTTCAACCGGTCAAAAACTGACGATTTTGCCTTAGAACAGCAATAATTAACTACAACTTTGTGACTATTACAACAGTGCTCCCTAGGAGGTGTAATAGACATATCAGAAGATCCCTTGTCTTTGCATTTCTGGATCAAAAAATTGCGCAAATCAGGGGGATTAACAGAGAAAGAAGAAGATGAAGGCTTATTCTGCCTTTTTACATTAGTCAGAACGTGGATATTGGGAACCCCAACCCTCTCTCTACCGTAGAAATACAGCAGTTCAGCCATGTGAGTCGCACATGATCCATGAGGAGCGTATCTATCCACAAACTGAGTCTTCTTTACGCCGAGAGGCTTGTCCTGGCGTAATCTGGAACTCTGCTCAGGTTGGCGTAAAACTGAGAAAGTCCTCAAACGGCCATCAGCGTTCTACGTAATCTAAAGAGCGGGCAGATTCTTCTCTTGATGGCGTAAAAGCCGAGAGGTCGGGAAATCCGTCACTTGTTTTCCCTTGCGAAGATTACAGGGACCCTCTTCCCTCTTATAGGTGGGAGAGGTATTTTTACGAGCGGGGCGCTTTTGAAATTTCTGACTCGGCACTGAGGGCTTGCCAGTAATTATGTCAGCCACGTCAGCGACGGGTGACGAAGTTTTACGCGCAGGGCGCGTTTAAAATTTCTGACTTGGCGCTGAGGCCTTGCCAGAAATTATGTCAACCACGTCAGCGACGACGAGTTTTTACGTGCAGGGCGCGTTGTATACTTCTGGATTGGCGCTGAGGCATTGCCAGAAGCTTTGTCTGCCACGTCATAGACGGGAGACAGGTTTTTACGCACAGAGCGTGTAGGTTGGGATGCCATAACCATGTTGATCAGAGAGAGAGAGCCTGCAGGGATAGTAGAGAATGTCCGGGGCATCCATACTTTATGCAACTTCCTGATGTCCTGAACAGATGGGGAATGAGAGCTACCCCCTGCGCGAAGCATGTCTTCATAAGCAGATTGGTCGAATTGGACGACCAGAGTCTTCTTCGTTGATCCTACGGATACAGCATCGTGTTGAGCAATGGCTTTCTCATCAGAAAAGAAAGTAGTCCCCAGCAGAGTCGCCATCTTGTGTTTGATAATAAACGAAAGAAATAAAACTAGGTTTGTACGAAACCCTTTCTTTGGTTTACAAACAAGAAGTACAATTAATCCTATACGAGGATGTTAAGTACAAAAATTTAATCTGGGTAAATATTGCTATAGGAGTCTGATCTGCGGTCGATTACTTTGTCCCTTGGACCATACGATGACGAAGAAGTGTTGTAGAAGAAGGAAAAGCTTCAAAAATTGTAAGAGAGATTGGATGCTCGATGCCAAAGTCGTCAATTACTCCCCTCTGTCTGTGCTCTAGGATCTTCTCTCTCAACAATAAAATCCGATCCGATGCTCTCTGATCCGATCCTTGACACCTCAACCTTTCGACCTTTGACCTCCGTGGCCGGAGGTCTCAATTTATAGGGTTTAGTGACAGTAACCGTCCAGTCGGCATAGAAGTCGAACAGTGGAGAGTGTGGCACTTTTTACGCGACGGTTATAATAACTGCCACCCACGTATAAATGATCTTCTGAATCCGCGTGTAATACGTGTCCCATTATGAGGTAACGCGTATAACTATTGCGAAGATCACGGCATGCAAGCCACGTAGGTAACTGTCCCTCGCGTAGAAAAGGTTGGCATAGAAGCCAATGACTGTCACCATGGCGTAGAAGCCAAATAGTTATCTTGTTGGCGTAGAAGCCAAGTAGGCGTAGAAGCCGAATAGTTGTCAAGTTTGGCGTAATAGCCAAGTAGGCGTAGAAGCCTGATGCTAAGCCTGGATAGGTAGCTAGCGTAAGGACAGTCGATTATCCTTGCTTGACTGAGGTCTTGAGCGTATTCTGGACCAAATAGCCTTATCACGCACCAATGCAAATATAGCCTGAGTCGGCGTATTTTAAGGAGATAACGTACAGCGTACTCCTATAACTGAAAATAGCCTGATGGCATAATATGCAGAGGTGATGATGTGGACGTATTAGCCATAATTATGGCTCACCCAGTCGTTAAAAGTAGAACCAAATCTCATGCATTAAATGCAGAGATATGCCCCCATCACGCGCATTAATTGCAGAGATGTGCCTCGAGTTATGTACGAAGAGCAGCTTTTGAAGTGGCGGTTCATTTCGTCTCCTGCTGAGCGTAAAAGATCATGTCTACCTGTGTAAAACTAGGCAGCGTATTTCCTTGAATGCATAAAAGCAATTTGTATCAAGGAAATGTCACTAAACGACGGTCTGGGTCTCTGTACAGAATTATTATTACAGTCGTCCTCTCGATCATCGTGCGGTACTTTCTGTCAGGGGTCAGGTTCACTACATGATCTGGCAGGTTCATTCGAGAAATACGAAGAGTTCTTCGTACAACTTCCCGCTGCATTAAAAACAGATAGATTTTACGTCGAAGTGGCGATGTAACAACCTTTTTACGCTGAAGCAGTCTGGAAATACTGCATTATGCGGGTTGTTCTAGAGCTATATTTTATGCTGAATAGCGTTGAAGCTCTATTTTTTTGCCAATGGCTCTGAAGTCATATCTTACGCCACCCAGTGCTGGAGCTCTGTTTACGCGGCTTCCTGCATGTTTGAGGGTTTTACGCGTATAATTTCTTAGCGTATTTTTTATGCTTCTACAGAGAGTAGTCCTCGACTAGGATTGGAAGTGGGGGAGTAGTTGCATGGTCACGGATAACTGGTTGCGCACCAGGTAAAGAGAGTCCTCGACACGATTGCTGAGGCATCCAAATCGTGTCGGCTCGGGAGGACAGTGCCAGTGTAGTCCTGGCAATACGCTAACTGATGACTAGCGGGCGAGATCGGGACATCCAGCAAGGCTTGCTACCGACCTGGATGGGCGTCGACTCGCTAGACGGTTGGGAGGCCCAGCAAGGCCAGCAACCGAGCTGGGAAGACAACCGTCCATCGCAGATTATGTCCATTATGGCTAACAGAGCCAGTGACCTTCATATAGATAAGTCATGTTTGCATAGCGGCTATCCGCATTGAGAAAAGAAGAAACGGGAAGGAGTGCGTTTGTACGATATTTTGTATAATTAGAATGGATACATGGTATCACACATATTTCTAGTAAAATGGGTCTTGTGAGGCAGAGGCACGGCATAACACTTGGGTTTCATAGATGCTCTTTGTTATTCCGTAGATCATTGTTTATATTGCTGCATATGACAGGAAAGGCCAAATGGTAAGAAATGGTAAGGTGAACTCAATTGTTCATTATTAAGACACCCTTGAGTTGACACGGAGATTACTTTCTTTATATTGCCATGTAACTGATCCTAAGGCAAAAGAATAGAAAGACAACAAAACCAGTCGGTGCATATAACTAATGAACGTGCTTGTTTTGTGGCATGGGCGAGAGGCCTCTCCACCAGTGCATTCAATGTACTGATACCCAACCAGTCTGCATGCAGGGTGCAGGGGGAACTCGTACGGATTCGGAGATCGCTTAACGCAATGAGGCGCCGGACCGTACTTGGCGTCTTGGAGCGTGGCGCACGGACTTGGAGCTCACATATATAAGACATAATGTATGGGAACATCATCATCCAGATCGTTTGTATTGGTTCTAAGCCTAAGGGCATAATCATTGTAAGAGAGAGAGAGCATGAGCGATTTATAATCTCGGCCTAGCGCCGCTTGTAATCTTTACTTCAGATCAATAAAGATCTTGAGATGGATTCAATACTTGTGTTCATTTTATGTTTTCACTATTGCGACTCTGTGAACTAGTTATCAACAGCCGTTTCGGTATTTGCCTCGCACGGGCGCAACCCCAGGCTCGCGCGGTGTCCCGATGGAAACGTACGTCCTACGGGAGCGCTGGCGCGGTGATTCGCGCCTAACGGGGACGGCCGATTCCGGCTGGAGATCGGGGCGTGACATATTGGTATCAGAGCACGGCTTTACGTCCTTGGAATTCGTTTCGATTCTCTCAGTTTTAAATTTGTGTATTGAAAGAAGTGGTAGATGCTCTCTCTCGATGCTTCGATCGATGTTCCATACAATAAGTCTAAATATTTTTGAAAAGTGCGTGTGAATTATACGATTGGTTGAACGGGATTATGATGCGAGGGCTTTTGTCCCAACCTATGAAAGACATTGTGAGAGTAGACTCGTGTTATAATTGGCAAGTTGTATGTCTATATGAAAATACCAAGCGAGTAGAGTGCGAGATAAGAATATCGTTCAGACAGTGGTCTATGCACATGGCCTTTGGCCAAGTTGTGTTGAGTATCGTGCGCCAAGACCCTTGGTGCTAGTGAGTTGCAGCGAGATTTAGGTATTGTTCAGATAAGAATAAAGTTTGACTTAGGAGAAAAATCGATAGAGACGTTATCGGAGTGCCGCTAAGACGAGTAATGGGAATCGTGTATGGAATTTTCAGATATAGTTTGGACGGTTATCCATAATGATAAGTTATGATTTACAACATATTTGTATGGTGGACTATCGATAGGGGTACATACGAGTCTAAGATCGTTAAGGCGACAAATAGGGATCGTGTTGGAGTTCTAAGGAACTAATTGGGAATATGAGTGAAGGATGCGAACGCGATTCAGGAGTTATTAGGATAACTCGATTCCTGAGTGGTGTATGCGATAAGTCCCCTATTCGATTATGCAAATTGTGGATATAATGAGTTGTATAGATTCATGGAGTATAACTCGAACCCTAAGTGGTGTATTGGTCGGCTTAGAAGTGTTCGAACAAATCAGGGATTTCGGAGTATTAAGCGAGTCTAGCGGAAAGCGACGAGATCGGGTAAAGCCATAGTATAAATAAACAATGCCTAACAAGTAAGTGAACTTGCAGGAGCATGCAATATTTGGTTCGAACGAGTTACAATGATTTGAATAAGGGATAAGGCATACATCGAATAGAAATTCAGGGCAATTGGAATTGATATCATGGTCAGAAAAACTTAGAGGATTGTACGAGCGATTTTGAGTTGAAACAAGCGGATTAAAAACTTGAGTTGAGATAGAATATCGGGAATGCGGTCGGAATTACTGCAATTTGCAAATAATGGAGCGAACGAATGATAGCGTGCATGGAAAATTTGGATTTGAGTAGGATATCGCTCGATAGAGTTCGATTTGTATACGAATACGATGATTTCAAATTTTGGTAGATTTTAAATCATAACAATGGTTGGAAGATAGTATGGATTGATGCAAGTTAGTAAAATTATGATTTTGATGGATCGAGTTAAGCGAAAACAGATTTGGCTTGGAGTTTGGAAGAACGATCTTGAAATCAAGTTCAGAAAGATAACATTCAAAATCTATCCCAGCGAGAACAATTATCATGCGGGATCGCCGGCGTGGTAATTTCACGTACGGTGGGGATAATCGAACTCAAAGGGAACATGTTCGGTGATTATTCCAAACGAACTCGATGAATGGTACGTATCAAATGGGATAGATTTGGGTTTGGGATTTGAACTTAGTTGTTTGAGGAATGCTAAGAGTAGACTAAGAAGCGATCAAATGGTAATATTGAAGTTGGACGGTTTGGTTAGGCGAACTTTGACTGCGGTAAGAACGGTTGTTAGGAGAACATGGCTTGAGGGATCAATGTACATCTTGGGATAAAATGAATGGTAACGATAAGGTGTTTATTCGTTCGAGGATAACCATAACGATTGACCTTCTTGTCTTGTGCGGGTACAACTTCTTACTCGCACATGCGTCACGTTCGGATTAGGACGATCATTCCGCGGGAGCGTTGGCGTGGCAATCTTACGTCCGACTGGGATGATTGAACTTGCGAGAGACAAAAACGTGACAATTAAAGGATCATTTTGACTTGTGGTTCGATACGATAAGATAAATTTCAGGATGAAAAATGAATCTAAGGATTATTGGTGAGGAGTTAGTCTAGAAACGGGAAGTAAGAGATGTTGGACGGTTTTATGAACGGATACGTAGATTATGCTGGACGACTTAGAGTTTATAATATACATCGATGATTTATAATGGAATTGTGGCTTAGTGATACAGGCGTAGAAAAGGATGGATTGGTGAATTCTATCAAACGTGATGAAAGAGATAGTGTGTGCGAATCGATGGGTTAGACCTGCAACGTGGGCGTATCATGGATTCGGTTGAATGAACGTGTTGGTGGGATAGGATGATCTGTGCTCGATGTTTAGAAATCTGAGTGAATCGAGTTTGGGTAGAATACCCGTGTAAAGGAATAATGGTTTGACCTTAGGGTGTTTGGGGCGAGCGTTGTGCAACGCGGTTGCACGATGATTCACAAATTTGAACTGTACCTATGACCTTGTGAGCTGACCTAGTGGCTAGGCAGATGACCATATGCCTTGAGTTAAACTGGAGTGGCTGACTTCGGAGTATCGTTCGGATAAACGATAGAACTGGGGCAACGAGATATAGAGTTAGGACTTGACACTGAGAGTATATACTAGTGACGTTGGCGTTAAAACAAACACAATGCGAGATAGGACTCGGGTAATAATTGATTTGGTCGGATTGGTTACATGACGGTAAAGGATAAGATGGTATTGGAGAATTGTCGAACGGGACTCTCACGATTAGAATTGGTGATATTGAAGATAAGTTGGCGTAATGAGTTGGATCGTTGCTTGGTAGATGTGCGTTGCTACTAGTAACGCTAAACTTGAATTTGGGTGAGATTGGAGTAAGATGATAACTAAATCGAACCAGAGTTCGGTTATTCGTATAGCAGAACGATCGGCGATTCGGAAGATTTTTTACGAGTAGCTTGTCCGACTTAGTTGTCACTAAGCTTAGTTGAAATACACATATTTGGGGGACACCCTGAATATGGGTATAATCCAAGACTTAGCGATATGCATAACTCGGATGCGGCTGCAAATGAAAATGTTCGGACTCGCATGGATGAGTATGGCAACTGAAATATGTTAGCCTCAACCTAAACTATCATAAAGGAAAGATTATATCGTTTCCCGTGCTACCGAGATAGTTCTGCGCTAAGGCGCAGTAAGAGACTGAGTTTGGGGAATGCAATATTTGTACAAAGGGATCATTCGGATAAAATGATTAACCACTCGTGCGAACGGAATGAGTAAAACGAATAGGAAGTTAAGTTCGGTTGGACCAAAGACGTGAAGGATTAGAGCGTACCCCAGGTGGGCAATTTAGCTCTGCGCTAAGGCGCAATATAGACTGAGTCAAAAAATGTAGGCGATTTAATGAGACGGCCTTGGCTGACAGTAGATTTACTTAGCGAGATTAGACGGTGACTTAGAGAGATTTGATGCAAGCGAGATTGGAAAAAAAATAGCCGAGATTCAAACTTTTGGGTTTAGGCGTAACGATGGGTTTCAATAGGCGAGGTCAAGTAAACTGTCAAATGTGTTCGGATGCATTTGGTTCCTATGAAGATAATATAGCAAGTTGGGCAAGACCACTCAATTATGAGTTGTAAGTGCCCATTGAGTTATAGAATACCATGTGTTTGAGTAATACATCCCTGCGCCAGGTGCAGTAGATTTTGAGTCGGGAGTGCAACGATTGAGTTGAGTATAGCTCGATAGCATTGAACGATAGAGTTGTTCGATAAGAATTGGCTAACATTGGCGTAATGCATGGTGAGAAAATAAATGATTATAGTATTGAGACAGTCCTTGAAAGTTAGACGAGATGTATAGAGTTGGTTTAGAAAGTTGGGCGATAATACGAGTTTCGCTCAGGAAGTCTCGAGGACGAGACTTGTTCTGAGTGGTGTATAATGTAACGACCCGCTCCGCGGGAACCGGAGAGGCCGATTCGAACGGCACAAGTGTAGCTATTCAAACCGCCTTGCTCAGCGAGATGGCTCGTTCGATGCAAAGGCATTTATGCTGGGATCTTCAATGGAGTCAGACTTAGGCTATCAGAGGCGCGTCCGGAGTCTCGCTCGACCGAGGCGATAGATCGCTAATGTGGGTGGCCCCGGGTCTCTACTCGGCTGCACACTAAAAAAATGGATGTTACATGCTAGTTTTCAGGCGATAACCTTTGCATGCTAATAAAAGAGATGAACGCACATAGCTAAGGGGATAACCCCGCCTTATCATTGTATAGAACATGGAGATCTTACTTGCTATTTGCGTAGTCGGGATTGTTGAGTTGGAATGTAGTAATTCCCTTCATATATGCCATAAAGTAGTGTGAGTTCATACTGAGACGTTGCACCGCACGGAACATGACACGGGATGGAGTGAAATCATGTTGCATGCATAGACGAGGAAGGCTATCGAGTAGTCGTTCCAAGTCAGGAGATGGAAAGAAAGGAAGGTACTCGGGATATACAGATCACCGAGGCAGTCTCTAATTAGGGAGCTGCGTAAAGAAGAAAATATTCGAGTGTAGTCCTCAGCAAAGATTGATCCGAGAGTTGTCCTCGACTAGGATTGAAAGTGGGGGAGTAGTTGCATGGTCACGGACAACTGGTTGCGCACCAGGTAGAGAGAGTCCTCGACACGATTGCTGAAGCATCCGAATCGTGTCAGCCCGGAAGGACAGTGCCAGTGTAGTCCTGGCGATACGCTAACTGATGACTAGCGGGCGAGAGTGGGACATCCAGAGAGGCTTGCTACCGACCTGGATGGGCGCCGACTCGCTAGACGGTTAGGAGGCCCAGTAAGGCCAGCAACCGAGCTGGGAAGACAACCGTCCATCGCATATTATGTCCATTATGGCTAACAGAGCCAGTGACCTTCATATAGATAAGTCATGTTTGCATAGCAGCTATCCGCATTGAGAAAAAGAGAAACGGGAAGGAGTGTATTTGTATGACATTTTGCATAATTAGAATGGATGTATGGTATCACATATAGTTCTAGTAAAATGGGTCTTGTGAGGCAAAGGCACGGCATAACACTTGGGTTTCATAGATGCTCTTTGTTATTCCGTAGATCATTGTTTATATTGCTGCATATGACAGGGAAGGCCAAATGGTAAAAAATTGTAAGGTGAACTCAATTGTTCATTATTATGACACCCTTGAGTTGACACGGAGATTACTTTCTTTATATTGCCATGTAACTGATCCTAAGGCAAAAGAATAGAAAGACAACGAAACCAGTCGGTGCACATAACTAATGAACGTGTTTGTTTTGTGGAGTGGGCGAGAGGCCTCCCCACCAGTGCATTCAATGTACTGATACCCAACCAGTCTGCATGCAGGGTGTAACACCCCGTTCCGCTCAAGCGGACTGCCGTTTGAAACGGCAATAGTGCAGCTGTCCCGACCCGCTTTGCCTCAAAGGAGAAGCAAAGGATATCCAGACTTGCATCTACAGGAATCCCGGCTTAGGCTTTCAGAGGCTCGCTTGACGTATCGCTCTACCGAGACGAACCATCGCTAAGGTGGGTGGCTACGGTGAACTTGTCTTTGCTTAGCCAGCGCACATAAAATCTGGAATATTTATGCTAGTCGCTAGGTGATTCACCCCCTGCATGCTAATAAATCCAACGCACCTAGCTAAGGGAATAATCCCAACTTGTATTGCTATGCTAGAACATGGAAAATGTAATACTGCTTATATATGTTCAGACCCTTGCATGCTAAGTCCCTAACGGTTTTATCTCTCGGCTTACCTTCGGGCCCGAGCAAATGTGCTTCTTATGTTCCTTAGAACGCATGCTTGTCTGCTTGTACGTTGCCTTGACTCAATACTTGTAGCATAAGCCCGGCCAACACCCTGTTATACAGGATATTGTTTAGAACGACTAAGAGAATGGAAATCAGGCATTGTATCTTGTCTTGTACTATTGTTGCCTCAACCGCATGCCTCTTGTCTTGTACTCTTGTCTTGTACTCTTGTCTTGTACGCTTGTTGCCCCAATCATGTAAATTGATAACTTATTCGAGACGCCGTTCGATCACGGATAACTTGTGCACAGGGATGGTCTAGCGGGCGATGTTGGGGCACTGGCATCGTCCCAGTCCGGGCGAGACCAATTGTTCTTAGTCTCTTGTTCGACGGAATGGCATGCAGCGCCTCTTGTACTTTGTTGCACACCATTCTCGTCAAAGACTAAATAGTCTCTTGTTCGGCGGAGTGGTATACAGCGCCTCTTGTACTTTGTTGCATACCATTCTCGTCAAGACTATACCGTCCATTATGGCATACGCCAGTGATCGCCTTGTATTTAACTTGTTGCATGCTTGCCGGTAAAGAATAAAAAGATAACAGTCATCCTCGCTTAGCGGCTATCCGTGTGCGAGATACTGTATTGCATGAAACAAATAACTGAACACCTGAACGATCGTAAAATAAATAACTCGTGTTTGCATATACTATGCTCCTGAATGTTTGTACTTGCCCGTGCATGAGTTAACAATGTTTGCCTTGGACAGGGAAGGTAAAATGGTAAGTTGGTAAGTCTCGCCGTGTTTCATCTCATGTTGCACGGCGCACTGCCCGACACGTTAGGCTATTCAATGTTTGCATGAAACTGATCCTAAGGCAACTAGAAAGACAACTTAATATTTGGTGCACGGAACCTGTATTACGTGTTTGGATTTGTCGAGCGGGCGAGTAGCTTCCCCACCAGTGCATTCAATGTACTAATAATCCACCAGTTTATATGCAGGGTGCGGGAGAACCTCGTTCGGTGCGGATGCCTCCAACGTGCGTGCTAAGGCGTGGAGATCACTCCGAAGCAACGGTGCGTCCGGAACTGAAGCACATATACAAGACATAATGTTGTGAACATAGCCCGAACTCGCCTGGACATCGCCTGTACAATTATTCCACAGTTGTAGCCACTTGGCACGCTTTTACTGTTTCAGAGAGAGAGGCTTGAGCGACTCGTAATCTCGGCTATACGCCGCCTGTAACACTTGTTCATATCAATAAAAGAGCTTGCTTTACTTTAACTTGTGTTTCAATGCTTCCGCTATATTGTCGACTCAGTGAACCTGTTACCGATCGCCTATGCGTTCATGACTCCGCTGCACTCGGACAATCTGTGCGACTCTGTGGCTTAGAACTCTTAACGCCAGCCAATGAATCACGGCCTTGCACGAACGCGGTTCACGCTCGTGCGACATCACGCCCGGATGGGTCAAGCGATCGTTCCGCGGAAGCGCTGGCGAGGGTGATTCCCGCCTAGCGGGAACAGCCGATTGCCTGCGGGAGATCGGGGCGTGACACAGGGTGCAGGGGAAACTCGTACGGATTCGGAGATCGCTTAACGCAATGAGGCGCCGGACCGCACTTGGCGTCTTGGAGCGTGGCGCACGGACCTGGAGCTCACATATATGAGACATAATGTATGGGAATATTATCATCCAGAACGTTTGTATTGGTTCTAAGCCTAAGGGCATAATCATTGTAAGAGAGAGAGAGTATGAGCGATTTGTAATCTTGGCTTAGCGCCGCTTGTAATCTTTACTTCAGATCAATAAAGAGCTTGAGATAGATTCAATACTTGTGTTCATTTTATGTTTTCACTATGGCGACTCTGTGAACTAGTTATCAACGGCCGTTTCGGTATTTGCCTCGCGCGAGCGCAACCCCAGGCTCGCGCGGCATCGTGTCCCGATGGAAACGTACGTCCTACGGGAGCGCTGGCGCGGTGATTCGTGCCTAGCGGGAACGGCTGATTCCGGCGGGAGATCGGGGCGTGACAACAACTTTACGAAGGTAGGCCACAACATGACAATGATACATCCCAGAGTTACGAGACCATATCCCAGAGCAACGATGCCACGCCACAGGGTGCTTCTCAAGAATGGGATTGGAATTATTACATGCAGGAGACTGGCACTTCGTTGTTTGGCTCAGCCAGCCTTGATCCAGACTCCCATTTATATTTGCCACCACCGGAGGGTACAGAGGAAAGGAGAGATAGGCTAGGTCTTAGGCGAGTTGATCGTAGAGATTATAGAAGGGGTGACAGAGGGGGCTAGTAATTTTATTGGTCTCCATAAATAAATGTATGACAATATTTTGTTGGTTTTACAAATTCAGTAATATGGTGTTTATTTTATTCGAAAGTTCAGCAACTTCAATTACAACATTATAACAACGTTAAATCAAAATCATAATTACTCTAAAAAGATACAATAATGATATTTAATGCCTCGGTTGGTTTCTACAACTCCTTTTGTTGTGTCCCAGCCCGCCACAATTACTGCAACGAAGATCTCTTGTCGACGGTTCTCTTGTCATTATACGATTCTTCTTTGGTCTGCCAGCTCTACGCCCAAGAAGTGGTAATCCAATTTGACATCTTATCGGTTCACTTTGAGGAGTATAGGGGACTGGAATCGGTTCTATACATGGCATGTATACAGCTCTAAGTGTTGCAACAGAAAATTCAACAGGATAAAAACTTTCAACTGGTACGTTAGAAGAATGACATGTAAAGCAAGCATGTTCACATGGTAATAGAGTATGTTACCACCGACCACATGTACAACATTTACGGTCTAGTTCAACCACAGTAATCTACTTGTTTCATGATCCCATATTTCAAATTTATTATTATTAGAACGCAATAACTGAAAATGGTGTGACTCTTGCCTAATACGTGCTATAGTGTTCATCATCCTTGGACAAAACTCTGTTTTCATCTTTTCAGCATTTGTTCGATGCTTGTCGTGAAGTGTTATTATTTTTGCTCTAATACCATCAAGCAATGTTGATATAGGTTTGTCACGCAAACTTTTAATCCAATTGTTAAAACATTCAGCAATGTTCGAAGTGTTAATATCTAATCGTGGGCACGATGCATAAGCTGTTATCCAGTGAAAAAAATCATGATTTTTATCGCTTGACCCTACAATCCAATTGAAAACATTTACATCTGCAGATTTTATTGTTTCCAACCAACCATTGGCATCAACCTCATTATAAGATCGGGCAAGTTTGTCTAACCATTGTAGATATGTCGGTGTACGAGGACACTTATTTTTTAAATTTTGTTTAAAATATTGAATACAAAAAAAGTGGGAAGAGTTTGGAAAAACTGTTCGCATTCTACGAATTAATCCTTTCTGTTTATCATATATAAATGAAATACTATCCCAACGTTCAAAATAAGTTTCGAAAGACATTTTCAAACAATTTAAAAACCATGTCCATGACTCAGTATTTTCATTCTCAGCAACATAATAAGCAATAGGATATAGTTGATAGTTTGGATCGTGAGCACAAGCAATAAATAAATTACCTTGGAATCTAGATGTAAGAAAAGTAGCATCAATACTAATAACAGATAAATAACCACTTAAGAAATCATCCATACAAGCCTTGAAACAAATAAATATTCTTTGAAAGACATTATTTTCTACTGTTTTTAAAAAATATTTGCTAATCGGAATTTGTATCCATAATTGTAAAACAATATTTCTCAAGACTACCATACGCATCAACGTAACTGCCGTTAATATCAGATAATGCAAGTTTCCTAGCTCTCCAAGCTTTGGAATATGTAATATGTATCCGATGTTCTCTAAGTATATCGTGTACAATGTGTGCCGGACTATACGAGTTGTTATATCTAATTTTACCAATTATTTTATTTCTTACCCATGCAGTGGTGGCTAGTGGATGATGCCCTCCTTTAAATTCACCTAAACATGAATGTCTACCTTCAAATGTACAAATTTTAAACGTACTACCATCACCATTAGCTTTAGCGTATACTCTCCAGCAACAGTTTGGAGAATCACAAGTATACACAATTCTTTGATGATTGTTATGTTTAGATGAACAACTAAATTTATATGTAATTGCTAGGTCGCTAATAAAATTACGAAAATCCTTAGGAGAATGAAAATGTCTGCCAACAAATAATCCGGGAATGCAACCAGTTACATTTGCATCATTATCATCTAAATAGTAATCTAAATTTTCAACCAAATCATCATTGTTTTCATCGTCAACATCATTGTTTTCTGTATCAGAGTTACTTTCAGTGTGATTTATACAACTAGGACCAACATTGAAATCTTGATTATCATTAAAATGTTCACTATTTGATATGATAGTTGTGTCGATATTTACTTGTGATAGGATTATGTAAATTTTAATACAAGCTGAAACTAAATTACTTTGAACAATAAAATTTTATGTTTCTTCACAATCTACTATTATCAACGCATCTTCATAAAACCACCTTATTGTAAATTCATAACTTATGCAAAAACGATCAGAAATAATACTACGCAAACTAGCTAAAGTAATATTTTGATAAGTGGTTATAAGATGAGTATTACCCCCATGGTAAGATAATCCATCTAGTATACCTCCATGGTAGCAAATTATTACTAAATTTTGATCCATAGTTAAAAACTTTTGTCTGAATTGAGACTTACAGAAGTATATCAGGAAAAAGCTGAGACAAAAATGGTAGAAGATAAGGGATGAAAGTATCTTCTGACTTCAATTTAACTTCTTAATTCACCGATTGTAAGTATGAGATAAATATGGTAAAGAGAGAGTAGATGAGATATACAAAACAACATATGAGTCATATATATAGAAACTAAATTTAACCGTTAAAATATAAACGTTAAAAATCGAACGTTATAAATTTAACGTTATAAAGTGAACGTTACCTATTGTACAACTAGTACCATCTACTTTCCTAGCATACAGAAAAATTTGATAGTTTCATAAAATAAAGTGAAGGACAGAAAAGAGAGACATGAGAGTGTTCAGAAAATAAAGTGAAGAAGAGAGAAAAGAGAGACATGAGAGTGATAAAAGAGACTGGTAAAAGAGAGATAATCTGTTAGGTGTGTTATTGAGTGAGAGCAAATGTTAGGAAAAGAAAGAGTGTGTGGAAGGTGAGAGCAAATATTAGGAAGAGAGAGAGTGGGAGTAAAAAATCAGAGTATATATAGGAGAGGAGAGGAGAGAGGAGAGGAGAGGAGAGGAGAGAGAGAGGGGAGGGGAGGAGAGGAGAGGAAAGAGAGAGGGGAGCGGGAAAGAGGAGAGAGGAGAGGAGAAGGAGAGGAGAGGACAGAGAGGAGAAGAGAGAGAGAGAGTGCGAGAGAGAGAGAGAGAGAGAGGAGAGGAGAGGAGGGAGCGGAAGAGAGAGAGAGAGAGAGAGAGAGAGAGAGAGAGGAGCGGGAAAGAGGAGAGAGGAGGGGAGAGGAGAGAGGAGGGGAGAGAGAGGGAAAACGCTCATAGGAAGGACGTTTCCAAAGGGCGTTTTCCTGTGTATAATATTTATTTATTTATTTTTCTCCGTTAACGGAGAGTTAACGAAAAGTATAAAACGGCCTTAGAAATGACGTTTAATGCTCTGATTGTAAATTTTAAAAATATAATACTTTTATTGAAAATATTTTATATTTTAATGCTCTCAGCAAAAATTTTCGTATTAAATAATATAACGTTAATGTTATATTAAAAAAACATAAACAATTACAACAAAATTTAAAATAATATTAAATAATATAACATTATCTCGTTAAATAATATTTATAATATAACGTTAATGTATATGATTATATTAAATAGTTGTATAAAAATAAATTTATGTAAAAATAAATAATTGTTGTTTATTATTTGAGAATTGATGGATTAGAAATATAAAATTTTGAGAATAGCATAATATATGAATATTTCTTTTTGAGTCGTCAAATTGAGAAAACTTTTGAGGATGGGTTGGGGATTGTCTAACGATCCACCAGAAATAAACTCGAAGTTTCAGTTACAACATCTGATGCTCCTAGTTGTCCTGATCTGAGAATCTGAACCAAGTAGAAGACTTTTTTCTGTGACGTCTATTGTCTACTACTTTATAGATAGGCGTTTGTACGTTTAACTCATCCAGTTTCCCCGTAGCTAACTAATGGACGGACTTTTCCTGCAACGAAAATTCTCAAAAAAAGAATAAAAAAGACCGAATACTTTGTAAAATGGTATTTGACACCCCAACGGGGTGAGTTCACTAATATATAATACAAGGAACTACAGTAATCCAAAGACAGAGCAAAAAGTTGCTACGAAACTTAAAATCTTTAATTTAAATCAAAAGATCTTTGGAACACAATAGACCAATAAGCATCTCACCCTACATAGTCAAAACACTAATCCATTTCTCAGTCTTTTCATACCTAGGATCACCTAATTAACAAAGAGCGATGGCTTCTGCTCCGAGCAAAATCCTCTGAATGTTTGAGTAGGGGCCCATTCATTGGACTCTTCGCCCTTTCATTTAATAACCAATAGAAACATTCGAGTCTATATCACTTCAATCTCTTCAACACAAGAAGTTGGACACCATCATGGATTAGAAAGAAAATCTTCTTCCAGAGTCTATTTCACTTCACTCTCTCCAAGACAACTGAAGTTTAGTTAACATGGCAACATATGATCGCCTCATAGATGTTTAAAGGGAAACATAGACAAAACAGAGACATCTTCAGCTTTCTGCAGCAGCACCATTCTGGCATTCAACATATTCACCACTTTGATCATTATAAGAGTACCTGTAAACAATGAAGTAGATAGTTGGATTACAAGCCCTACTTTACAACATCCCACCAACGACAAAACACGACGCGACTTTATGTGTACATTCATGTATTTTATCTTTTGATCTGTCTTTAAGCTTTGGTTTGTGCAAACAGCAGGGATTAATATAACTGTAAGCAGAACTCAGGAGCAGGAAAAAACCAATGAAAATGCATCAAACAGATATATGGAACTATAATAAAGCTAAGCTCAAACGTCAAAAAACAATGACCAACTTCTTGATTATCTAGAACTAACGGCACTGTTCAATACTATAGCAATAATTATATGAATCTTGGCAACAACTCCACCTTAAAGAGACAATATACCAAGAATTCTTAATCATTTTCAACTGATGGCACCACATGACGTGCTGCTCAAACAACTACACAAAACATATTTTCGCCTTAAATATGTATGGCTACTAGATGCAAGATAAAATGAAGCTTCGCAGTATAGGATTAGGTATTGGAATCAATTTAGACTTTTTATGAGCATCGGTATTGGGGGTTTCGGCAGTTTTGATGGTTTCGGATTTGGGTTTCAGTGTTCTTGGTTCTGGAAAGCCAAAAGATAATAAGAAATTATTTGGAAAAAAAACTAGAAAAGTATATGATATATTCATACATAGTCTAATGTATTGTTTGTAATTTCTTCTGAATCTAGCTTTAGATAAAACATCATCGTAATATATAGTTTTGAAGGGAATAATATTAATGTGTTAAGTGTTACAAATTTATAGTATAAAACTTTGACAAATGATAATGGTTATATTGTGTTGATAAGGAATTTTATGAACGCATTTTAAATGTTGTATCTCCGGCATGATGACATTGTTTACCGTACTTCTCTCTTTTATTTTAATTTTTCATTGCTAAAATTTACCGAGAAAGTGACCCAAATTTCCTCATGGTGGTGGTGGTCCGGGCTCCGGCCCAGGTCCCGACAACCTCCAGACCGGGTCATATATTGAAATGGCTAAAGCCCAGCCAGGACCCACAACCCAGGTTAAGCCGGTTCGGGTCCGCCAGCATGGCCAACTATTGTAACTTTATATATATATATATATATATATATATATATATATATATACCGCGCTCATCCAATCTGGGCCACTGGTCCTCAATGGTAAAACCCAGCCTGGACCAGGTTTGAGACCAGGTCGGTTTTGCAAGGGCGGAACCCAGCCTGACACGGATCAAGTGCAGGTTTGGGCTGGGCTTTGACCGGGGTTCGGTTTTATAGTTGTTTTTACTTTTCTGTAAAAAAAATTATGTCCCATAATTTCTTAATTAAGGTTTTCCCCCAACCCCTATTTTTTTTGTCCACCCCTGTGCGTGTGGGTATAGTGTCAAACGTCCTGTGTGATTGTCTATAATACATCATACATTCACACCTCCCTTGTAAACAGAAGTTTAAAAGAGCGACGATCTATTAACATATCCACAGTGATGCTTGTTTTATCTACATGAATTCCAAATTCTGTAAATATAGTAAAGAAGTTCAAGATCAAATACTTCTTGCATTATTTGGAGCTTCGTGGCTCCAGGATGCTCTTTTCTCAAGTAAATCTACTACATCATAAAGCACATAACTAGCACGGAAAAGGTGGTTTTGAACCATCAAAGAAAATCACGAGGTACTGTTATATAAACACAGATGATAGATGTTGCCGAAACTTAAAGAAGAGGAAAAGTGCTTACCATTTCCCTGTTGTAGCACAGCAATATAGTGTTGATGCAGGGTCATAATAATAGCCCAAACTGCTACTATAGTAGTAGCTGCAAGAAACAAATGAAAGAACATGTTAGGCACAACATGAAATAACCATCCCATCACACATGAAAGAACATGTACATCAGGCACAACACTTCAAAGAAGTGGCTTAGTTACAAAACCATCTGATGTAACAAACAAATTCCAAAACAAAAACAGGTCTCAACTCTACTATTAAAGAAAATGGTTTGGAGTTACTTACCCTGATGACTGATCGTACACAAAATCAGATTCCCCACCACCGGTAGCTTCTGCAACAGAAAGCAATAACTTGGATCAATGATCATTCACAAGGAATCTCAATGATCATTCACAAGGAATCTGAATTGCAGTTTTGATATAGTTATTATTTTTCTTGGAAGCAACGCTCTAAACCATTACATACCTCCATAATATAAATCTTGCGATGGGTTTAAGTTCTCTGACGCAGGTTGAGGAACAATAACACTTCTACCAGACTGTGGATTAGTATTATCCTCTTCATCCCCAAACATGTCAAACTGATCACCACCATCACTAGATGACACTTGTAAAGATGTCTTTGCTTCTGATTGATCAAGGGAGGTGCCTGCTCCATCTCCCATTCCATCGGCAAATATATCTTCCCCATTCCTACTGCCATTGTCTGCAGTAGCAAATATGCCTGCCCTTGCACGAGCTATTCGTTCATATCCTTCTGAAAGGAATAAAGAAAAGGAGATGTCCATTTTAAGTCTATATTGACAGTCACCAAAATAATGGGTGGAATAATTGAAGAAGGGCAAATATTGATATAAATATTTGGCAACGCCTATCTAAATCTAAATGCTACTCTTAATCTATTCAATACTAAGGTTTACTAACACGGGCAAATCAAAACTTCCCAATGCCCTAGTATGGCCCATACAGCTAATCTAGTACTGGAATCAAGTTTAAACGCAATCTCCAGCAACAATCATGATACTAGAGGAAAACGTAATAAGAGAGGTGTATAGCTCAAAGTTATATTTCCAATAATTGATAATACAACTTAATAGGTTTTGTAGGAATGATTCTATAGACCACTTAGGATGATATTCCAACAAATCAAAACTTGAAGGAAAAAATAAATTCATGTCCTAAGCCATCAAAACCTTGGACTGCATTATAATAGTAAATGGTTTTCTGTTCTTTGAAAACTTTATCAATAGAGCTTTATGCACCACAATGCCACTTTGTTGTTACTTGTCATATCACAGAAACTTGACAATCGAGGATTACCAACATCTCCTTTTACAAGATTGTACAAGGTGGTATGTGAACAATTTATGGAAGTAACTCCACCTCGATTGAATCCCTTTATTTACTGGTGCTTTTTTGTTTCATTAATCATAATATACCTAGGTATCTACAATTTTCACATATATAATGGAGATTGTAACATAGAGCAAACTGTGAATCATAAAGTCCCTCTTTTATTCTCTTAAATATCTGAGGCATTAACAGGTTGGAACAAACATCATTGACCTACTAAATTATAACCATCTGGGCAAGGCAATGCTTCTATGTCAAACTACCTCAACTTATTCACAAGGATAGCATAGCAAACAAGATGGGTAAAACACAGTTTTAACTTTAAAGACACTTAGAGAAGGAAAAAGCTATATGATTGGTGTAGAAGTAAATCCCTTTGTGGAGCGAGGAGAAAGGGGCTCAGCGGGAAGAGGACACCCGAAGGGCCCACCCCCTTCTTATCCGCTCAAAGAAGACCATCCCACAGGCAACCTTTCGGTGCTCTAGTCACACCTGTCAGGGGCCAAGTCGAACGCTCGAATATGGATGCCCTATGCTCATGTGAACATGGGTTGGGCTCCCAGTTGCTACTGTTGGGCCCGAACTGGGCTTCCAGAATTAGATGATCCATCCATTTCAATGCCGTTTTTTTCCATATTCACAAGATTTGGCTCCATCCAAGGAGTGCAGTATCAGTACAGGAATCGGTTTCGGACCAGCTTATGAGTATTGGTATCGGTGGTTTCAAAAGTTTCAGAACAGAGTTTCTGTGCTCTTGGTTCTGGAAAACCAAGTAATAATAATAGTTTATCAGAAAACTAGAGAAGTATTTGAAACATTTAGGCAAAATCTCATTTATTATTTGTTGTTTCATGTTTGAATAGAATTAACATTCAACATTGTTTCATTTACCTCCAATAGATACTATTATTTTACTTGAGACAATACCTCTGCAATAGATAGTTAAATGAAATAACAGTAAGATGGATGAATGTTTTGAACTTATGGATTAGATACTTCGACAATCGATAATGGTTACAGTATGTCAAAAGATTGTAGCATGTTGATCTTCATCAAAACCTAATCATGTACATTGTTTCATTTACCCCCAATAGATACTATTATTTTACTTGCTTGGAGACAATACCTCGGCAATAGATAGTTAAATGAAATAACAGTAAGATGGATGAAGGTTTTGAACTTATAGATTAGATACTTCGACAATCGATAATGGTTACAGAATGTCAAAAGATTGTAGCATGTTGATCTTCATCAAAACCTAATCATGTGATACTGGTGTTTTCCGGTACTTCTTTCTTTTCTTTTCTTTTCTTTTCTTTATTTTTTTCTTTAATGAATTGACCGGGAAAAAGAACCTAATTTTGGTATGGTCGTATTGGCCTGTATTGATGGGTTCAATATAGAATCAGATATGCCAAAACTGATACAACACAGTCGATATGTATCGGTATCAGCCCATACTGCAAACCTTGGTAATAACAAGAGCATATGAATCAGACAGCAATTATGTAGTTTCAATTAGTAATCCGGGTAATTATGATAGATACACTTATAAATAGCAAAGTGGACAAGGAGCACTTGATATTAACAATCAGTAAGCAAAAGGCATATTGAACAATACTTACTAATAAGTAATGGAGAGCATATGTAACAAGTATGTAGTTTCAATTAGTAATCCGGGTAATTATGATAGATACACTTAGCAATAGCAAAGAGGATAAGGAACACTTGATACTAACAATCAGTAAGCAAAAGGCATATCGAGTAACACTTACTAAATAACAAATGGAGAGCAATTGTACGCCCTTGTTATCAAGGTAAATAAGAAATACACTGATGCTCTTTCTCATCGAAGTAAATACTTGTGCCAAACAAATATTACGTATTTATTTCACACATTCAAATAACAATTTTTAGACCAAGGTAACAATTGTGTTTGTAAGTACCTATGGTCTCTGTTATGGGGCAATCTGATATTCGTCTCCGCTATATATACTCTTTGTGGCTGAATACTACACTATTTCATCTATGTCCATATAGGATAAAGTTATGGGTTTATTTCACGACGCACAATGAAACATAGTACAATTATTCTTGATACGTAGCTCGATTTGACAACATAAAGTAATCATTCATAAAGATAAAAATATCCATCAGAATACTTACATTATACATCCAGAATATTATCAGTAAGCAGTGCCTCTATACAAACAGAATAAAGAATCAAACTGACCTGCCTCTCGCTCAAATATCTCCTGTTCCTCGTTGTAAACATCTACATAGAACAAAAAGGAAATGAACATTACATGAATGTTGAATGAGAAAATGCTGTTAATAATTCTAAATTAAGTAGAAGTCGAACTTCTAAAAGGAGGGATATATTAACCAGACAATTGTATTTAGCATAATATCTGACATTGAAAATCAGATTGATTCAAGGATTCTTAATAGGGGGAGAAACTATATAAAGGAATAAAGATTACATCTATATGCATATTTGCTTTGTGCACATATCTTAGCATTTATAGTTATACATACTTTATACATGATCTGGGGAGAACTAGGCACTAACCTTTTTCACCCATACATCAAGCTACCCCACCCATCCAGATACATATAAATTACTTCCTATTTGATCCATTGTAAATAAAATATATAGAAAGTAATTACTTTCATAGGCAAACATTGGCCCACTTGGCCCAAGTGGTTATGACTTTGAGAGAGAAGGCCTGGGAAATCAAGTCGGAGGTTTGAATCACTTGGGCAGTCTTTGCGCCTAATATTTGAAAGAAGGGATAAAGCATTGTAGTGGTTGATTGAAAGACGGACCTGGAGGAGATCGTGGCACTGAAGGTCTGTTGATCAGCTCGAGTGGTTGATCAAGGAATGTTGCATCAGACGCAAAAAATCGAGAATCAATGTGCAGAAAACCAAAACACGTTGCACGTTCTACTCTTGCTGACCTTCAGTACCACAATCCTATACTCTTGTAGATCGTCTCTTCATGTACGACTCTTAATCAACCGCTCTACCCGCATTTCTCGCTTCATCCCTTCTTTCAAATATTAGGAACAGAGAGTGCCCAGAAGATCGAGGAATATTGCATCAGACGGAAAAAATCGCAGAAAATCATAACTGGACACATTCCGAAGAGCTTGATGTAATGAAGCGAGCCGAGCTTAAGACAAGTAGTAGGTTATAAAGTAGACTTACCATTTCAAAATATATAACAAAACAAAGTTGTTTTTAGTGACAAAAGATAAGAGGGTAAAGAATCACCAAGTTTAAAAGATAGGAGTACTTCCGACAAAAGTGGTATTTTTCGACAAGTGTATATGTCATCTAAAGAAGTGTCATTGTAAGTCAATAATTTTAAGATATTACTATTAAATGATAAACAATTTAAAAATCAATTTATCAAGTGATGTCGGAGGCACGGTAATTTCTAGAATATAATAAAGTGAAGTAGTGTTTTCCACCAAAATATAAAAGGATAAAGAAGGATCACAATTAAAAGATGAGATGTATATCAAATAGCGACAAATATGACACATGATATGTCAATAAAAAACCTAAAACCTAGTAAAAATATTATTAAATGATATAAACGAAAAGCAATTTCAGAAACCACATTATCAAGGAGGCCAAAGGCACGGGGATAACTTATATATATATATATATATATAGAGAGAGAGAGAGAGGGGGGGGGGGGGTTGGGATCCCCGCAATTAAATATCTCCGCATCTTCTCCGAAATTGCAGTCGTTGGATTGTATTTTTTTTACCATTCAAATTATATCCTTAAACTATCCAATTTTTTGCGATATTTTGATCTACTCCGAACGATCAAAAAATACAATCCCGGGGATCCCGATCCCTCCTCATATATATATATATATATATATATATATAAAAGCTTTCTACTCTAACATGGTAACCTTTCATAAAGGTGATCTTATAACATTACATGCCTCTATATATACCATTTGGGTATATTAATATGAAGCTTAGGTTTGCTTAAAAAATCACCAATTCTCTTTTGGGCCTGCTACAACAGAACAGGTCAAAATGTATAACTTGCATAAGTAAAAAGTTCTACGTACATCACCATTACGAAGATATTTTCTTATTTGCCATAGTGGGCACAATCATCATGTATGGTGGAGAATATTGGTATCCACTATTCCTAATAGTGTTTCTAAAAACTTTAGAACTTTTCTAAACTTAAAAACTTCTCACTGTATCCATAGACCTAAAAAGTAAACAGTTTTCTAAACTTCAACTTCCTGTTATACACAGTCTTGATCAGAAAGGAGCTCTACCTCCATACCCCTAAAAGCTTTTCTAATCATAAACTTCACGATATACATTCTTACATATGTAGTCTCATAAATGTTATAAGTCGCAAAAATCTTCTCTACAAATTTGACAGACGTGAAATTCACCTACAAATTTGATTTATTAGTATATTCTCATATCACATATGCTCAGATGCAAGAAATTAGGAAATAAATATTTAAGGAAATTCCACACAAGAGGCTGGCAGATCTATAGCTCTAACAACACTATTAATGTGTGCACTGCAATATAGTAGAAGATAGATAACTAGCATTCATGTAGTTAGGATACACTTAACTGTACTCGCCATTCTCCATTAGTTTCATGGCATCCTCGGTGAGTTTATCAAATATGCGCTTTGTACCTTCAGACATCCTCCCTCTCTCGTCAACAGAAGTGCCTTTCAACCTTTTTAAAGCTTGTATGATCTGTAAAACAACATAACATTGTCTAATTCCAAGTTCACCTCAGTCAATGCAATACAAGATACAGTAACACTTGCAAAATCCCAATCCCTAGTATTACACATTCTCTATTCTTGGATGAAACACATACATGGTTATGATAACAATTACTATACCGCCTATGCATATAAAACATGAAAAGATTACCCACAGTATCTGGCATGCATGGTTATTATCATAATATATGTCGTCATAACATTATCATCCACCATATGGCCTTCTGGCTAACCCCCAGAAGTAAACTTAATGCAAATGTAAGACAGACCAACACCTTCAAGTTAAGAGGCAGGTCATTCTCATTATGTATAAAACCAGCTCATATGATTTGAAGAATTGGACATTCTTACTTTGGAAATTACAAATGCATAATGAATCACAAAATATGATAAACAAACCATAGTTTGCAATATCGGCCGATACCGATCCGAAATGGTATGTCCCGATACGATACCGAGATACCCGATACGGACTGATACTGACATTGTGGATCTCTTTTCCGGTCAATTCGGCAAAGAAAATTGAACAAAAAAAGACCAATCAACAAGGATGTAAGATTGTAAAAGCATATAAAGAAGAAAACTTATTTATCGCATGTAACCTATCAGCAAGGGTGACTACTATTTCATTCAATTTCAAAACTACTAAGAAACAACATGTCACCACCTCCCACCTATCCTACACAATCGTGCAAGGTTGTCACTGCGAAGCTATATTCAAGGTGCACGGGGTCTTACTGTCTAGACGTTGGTATTCCGCATCTTCACAGAGAATTCAATTTCACCAGGTCCATGTCAGAAACAGCGGAAAATATTTTAAATTGTGTCTAAATGTATACAATATAATTTTCTAAAAGATTAAATTTTATCAATAATTATTTGCTTTCCAATACCGTAAAATCTGATACTCCAATCCGAAAGTGCCGATTCTGCCGAATATCGATATTCATAAGAATGGTCCGATACCGATTCTGATATCGGTACTTTGAAAACAAATGTTATCTGACGCAATAATATTGACATATCAACATTAAGTATTACAGTCAAAAGGTAGTTCCCTTCAAATTGGATTGGCTACCAGTTCCTGTTAACTGTGCATCCATTAAGAGAACATCAGATAACACTGAGTATATAGATAATGATGCCATCTTATGTACCGGCTCAACTTGAATAAACCTATTCCCGAACATCTAACCACTCACACAAACCAGCAAAAATGAAGCAAACATCTCCACAACCAACTTAAATACAAGGCTCAAAGCTAGTATAGTGAGTGCCCAAAGTAGTACCCATATCCTACAATGTGCAAAAGCAGTCCACACTTCTAATTGAATATGACCATCATTTCACATATAGTGGGGTTTTCTCGAACTTCCACATACTCTAACAAATCACAAACCAACATTAAAATGGAACTTATTTTGGAGTGGCCTAATGAGATACAGGGAATCAATCCATGAGAAATTTCCCCAGGATGCAAAGAAACCAGGTAGTCTATGGACTCTATACTCCTCGTTGAGTGTGCCCAACAGCTCACATGGAAAGGGGCATTCGTCAAACTTGCACATTCTCCCATGTCCTGAGACTCCTGACGAATATGAAAAATCAAAGTCTTGTTTTATAGTGACCTAATATGTTACAGGAATTCTAGAAAAGCAATAGAAGACGGAATTAAGATTAAGAACATATATTAAAAAAATTGACTCTCAAAGGAAGAGGATTATGTATGTAGCTAATGGCATGGAGGGCATACTCCTTGGGGCCACCTGCCTCGGGTATGTAAATTCTTTATTTTTCATTTATTTCAACTTCTAAAATATTGATATTACCTAATATTTTGTTTGCAACTTTTTAAGAGAAATGTAAAAGAGAATAAATGAAAAGAACTTTCCAATTTCGGATTCTCAAGTAACATGGTAGTACCTAAGTATCTTGTTTATATTAAATTAGCCTAAGGTAGTCAAAGATGCAAGGCGCACTCGAGGCGCAAAAGATCCATATCATCCAAGGCGCAAGGCGCAAATAAGACGCGCGTCCGAGCGAAGCGAGACACAAATATAAAAAATAATAAAAATATAAATAGATAAATAAATAAGTTAGCAATGTAAGAAATAAAATCAAATAACATATTAAAACCAACAAAAATATGTTAAAAACATAACCAAGTGAACTAGCAAAGCAAAAGTCAACAGAATTAACAAGAGTTTGTATTATCTCTACCACGCTTTTAGTAAGGTTTAGTTTTTCAAGTTCAATTGTAATTAACTAATTGTATGAGGTAAAGATTATCTCCTGCCTAAAAAAAAATTATTAAAAAAAAAATAAAGCGAGCATTTTCTTGGTTGCGCCTTGCGCCTGAAAAAATACGCCTTGCCTAGTAAGGTGCAGGGAGCAGTTGCTCGAGGCGCGCCTTTAACTACCATGAATTAGCCTTTTATTCTAGTTTAACTTTTTTAGAAATAAACGAAATACAAAATCCTGAGAAGAAAAGTTTACATACATTTGTTCTCAACTACAAAGTTGGATCCTAAATTTTGAAAAGTAAAGAATTATAAATAATTTTTGAGACTC
The DNA here is from genome assembly GCA_036927795.1 of Iris macrosiphon. Taxonomy (NCBI): domain Eukaryota; kingdom Viridiplantae; phylum Streptophyta; class Magnoliopsida; order Asparagales; family Iridaceae; genus Iris; species Iris macrosiphon. The sequence goes on from JAYESA010000004.1 coordinate 356,577,960, forward strand.
TATTATATCCTGAAAATTTGTTATTTTGGTGAAGTGCTGAATTTATAATCGGAGGAAACTATTTTCTTCTACTTATTTGCATTCAAACAATTTGAACCTTTTAAAAGTTATGCATTCTTCTATGTCCAATTAAAAAGAACACCCCCACTAGAGTAAAAATCATACACTGCTCCTGCTAAAGGCCCCATTATATTGTACTGATAACTGTATATCACTGCTTAAAGGCAGTGCCTTGCATATATTCATAAACAACGTGAAATGAAAAAATAAGTAATATATTCTCAAGGAAAATGACTAGTTAGCATCCACTCAAGTCAGGATCAATTATTAGGGGTTCTCCAAGGCTTTCAGACTACAAAAAGGTTTGGAAATAAAGCATCTAATAAGTTCAAGCATGATAAAAGCCTATAATCAATGTAGATAAACATCCGTAACTTAAAGTGTGTCATTTAATCAATATTCAAGACAAAAAAGATAAATCAAGTGGAATGGTAACTTTCGTTGGAAGAAAGCAGACTAAATGAGTAACACATCCTACTAAGACTTACTGTTTCTCCTGGCTGAAGTACATTTGCTATGCTCCTTTTTATTTTTCCTATGTCCTCTGTCGAAATGTCGTGGTACTCTTCATCTGCTTCTGTCTTTTTGTGGTGCTTTTCTGCATAACTTGAATCAACAACTACATTGTCCAGCCATGCATCCTAATCCAACACTCATACATGTCAGTTAAACATTTATAAGGTTAGCGGAAGGGCAACAGTGGAAGAAATCAAGCACACCTTAATCTTATTTTGAATGGCATATTCAACATAATTTCCATTCTCATCAAAGTATCCTTCTTCTCTCTCTTGCTTCAAATTGAATGGCTCTATCTGAATGCCATCCTCCTCAAAGTTAGCACTGTCCTGTAAGTAACAATTGCACAGTGTAAGTTATCATAGTCAAATAATAAATTGGATAGAAATCGTACTTAGAATAGGAAAACATAAAGAATTGTAGACCTGCCGGGATAATATATGATTATATGAAACTACCATGTATCAGAAAAGTACAGTTAGTTCAGCAACCATGTCAAATCAATTGTATATGATATTTTTTCTAAAAGTTAATACAAGGCCATCTATATATTACAGCTCTAAGTAATGCTTATTGATTGATTAGCATTCAGAACAGAGGCATTCAAATGATGAAGAATATGGGCCACAAGTATAGTTACATAGAGCGTCGCAAATGAAAAGTCATAAAATATTAATACATTCGGGAGGGTACTCTGTTGGAAACCCTACCGGTATCGATTGATCGGGATACAGATTGAATTAAGACACTTCCTCTCTTTGGATTGGCTTTTCTTCATAATCAGGTCGCATATGCAGTTTGATCGTGTCTTGAGGAAGAACTGTATAAGAGTCACTTTCTCAAACTTTTTTACTGTTCGTTTTTGCTATCATTTTCGATGTTGGTTTTATGAATGCGTTTTCGTGGATGTTTATAAGGTTTTATTGTTTGCCTTCATCGATTTACGCATTTATATAGAATTATGGGAGAAAAAAAAGAAGAGTATTGATCCTCTGTAGGTGGTGCAAATGCAGGTGACCTTGTAGGTGAAGCATAGGCGAAGCGTAGGAGATCTCTTTCTCTGGACAATTTTTCGACAGCGAGTGGCTTTGGTCATCTTTCCTTATCTTCACACCTTAACAAATGAATCTCTTGTTGCGTCAATCGATCAATGATACTATTAAAAATGTGTTTTAGTACTGTTGTGGATAAAAATAGATTCATGGATAAATGTTGCAACAAGTAATATGAAAGTTACGAGCGGTCGCTCGAGACAGGTAGAATACACAATGAGAATATGATGCTTAGTTGTATCAATGTTTATGTTGTCTTGCATAGTATGTTTATTAACTTAGTCTCTTAGACATGTTTGGTCATGGACAACTTGTGCATAAGGTTTTAGTTCCTCGAACGGTTGTCGGAACACCGGAACCGTTTCGGCCTAGGAGAACAAGTGTAGTTGTGCTGACGTACTAGCACAGGTGATTCGAGAACTTTAATGGGACTCGCTACTCGCGCCGAAAGGATCGCCGTCTAACCAAGCTATGATTCAGGATGGCTTGTGGTGCCAGTGACCTTAATATATTTAAGCTGTTTAGCTAATAATGTCTTAATTCACAGGAAAGAACATGGTAAATTCTTTTGCATGAAAGGAGAATCGGTTGTTGGTAAGAATCATCGTTGGATGATACATATTAAGTGTTACATTTCCTGTCTTTTACGTCTATAAATCGAACTAAGAAAAAAATATAAAGATCACCATAATAATGTTTGCTTTCACATGATTATCGTGTTGATTTTGTCATTTTGGTGAGGTGTAATTTGCCCTCACCGGTATATTTCAAATGTGCTGACCCACCTCTCCACAGGTGATGTGAACCAAGGAGGCGCATCGAGCTGAATGCCCTTCTCATTCAGCAAGAAGCTTGTGCATATTTCTTTTGAAGCTTCCAAGTCACTTCTGAAGACTCCAGCCGAAGGTGTTTATATCTTTTGTTTTTAGTAAAGGATATGATGTATGGAACGATATATCCCATTTTGTTGTTCAAGGTGTAAGTCCGTACGGCACCATTTACTCGGCTGTTGTGAACCTATATATCTTATGTGAATTATCAATAAAAAAAATTTAGCTTCTTATGTGTCATGTTGTTATTCAATTTCTCTACTTAACTATGTTGCACACGAATACGTCTTGTACAAGCGCAACTCTTAGGCTTGTACGACATCACGTCCGATGGCGACTTATCGATTCGGCGAAATCAAGACGTGACACAAACTAGGACTCAAATATTACAATAAACCGCAGGACAATCATATCATGTCATAAATTAATCTAAGAGTCATTCTTACAGCTGATTTATATTGGTCTCGTCCTCCTGGTTTTGGCCAGATGCTACCAGACACCAAGTTTCAGACTACACACACACACACACACACACACACACAGAGAGAGAGAGACCCAAAACAACGGCATAATTAACCATCAAAATGCAAAATTTAAATCAATACAGAGTCGCAGATACAGTTCTGGTCCGTGCCACTCTACTCTTAAATTGTCATCTTCCAATTTTGTTGCTTCTGCTACTTGTTTCGACTCTATCAATTTATATCTGCTTATACCACGAAGAAACAGTATGAAATGAGTTTTTGAAGTAGATATGAGCTTATCGATTAATTTATAGTCAATGGATACACGCAGAGTAAAGTTTGAGTTGGCAGTCAATTGTTATATGGAGATGCTAATTGGATTGACAATTAACTGGTCCAGGCAATGAGGAACAGTGGGAAAATGGAGAAAAGTCTCGTAACTGTATTGATTTCTGATGACAAAAAAGAGATGAAAGAAAATTTGTATTGGTTGATTGTAGGATACTTGTTACAACTCTTCAAAGAGAGGTTACATAGTTAAAATCTACAACAATTACAGCAACCGGAAAAGTGTAGCGTTGGAATATTGATCAGTGCGCGATCACTTTGTTCCCTTGACGATCCGAACCAAGATTGCTACTCGACAAAGGCAAAGCTCTTTTCAGATGCTTCCGAACTCCTCGATGACGATCACAAAATAGAAAGAAAACTCTCTTATGCTCTTCTCAAAGTTCTTCTCAGGAAATTTGGGGTGCTCTCTTGCATCGAGATTGCTAGCTGCCTCTTCCGGTCGCTATCCAGTCCCTGGATGGACTATTTATAGCTTTGATAGAGGGAAAACCCTCTGTAACTGCTAAGAAGCAGATTTCACAATCTTTGGCAGAGCTACATCACATGCTCCGCGGAACTATATAGCGGTTGAACCACTGATCAGTGGAGTAGTGTCCCAAATTCTTCCACTCACATAAAACAAGGCCACATTGGGACTGGTGAAAGAGTGTTAACAATCCAATAAGAACGTGGGTTGTTACACCCTACATGCAATTGCGCCGTCGTTTTGCAGTTCAGCGGTTCGGAAGCGCTCAATTCCGCAAAAAGTGATTATTCTATCAGTTCTGTGGAAATAGTCATTTAAACTAAGAAACTTGTTTTCAATCGTAAAGTTTATTCATTCTTGGTCTGTCTGATTTGAACTATAACTGCCGCAAACAAAATTTTGTCCTTGTATGCATGTCCGGACTCCCGCCATCTACAAACAGGCTTTTTCAGGTATCAACATGTATACCTTATTCCAAGAAAGAAAGAACATGTATCAATGATGTCTACATGTCAAACAAATTGAGCCAGATATTAGATGGACACAACAATGGCATGACAAGAATCCAAGATATACATGGACATAGCAAAATAGCGGAGGCATGTCTCAATTGTTATGTCAATTGTGTGCCATGTGCTATGTCCACATCCGTGAAACCAAAACCAAGATCCAACAGAATATATATATATATATATATATATATATATATATATATATATGGAAAAAAGGGATATGAGCCATAGGCTCATATTCTGACATGAGTCAATGCACATGTGGACCAATAGGAATGGAGTGTACTAGTGCACATGGATACACATGGGATGTAGGAATCAATTCCTATTGGTCCACATGTGCATGGTTCATATAGGAATATGAGCTTATGGCTCATATCCCGTTTACCCTATATATAGCATACATAAAGTGGCCCAAAAAAATTGGAATAAAGGCTTTGTCGATTTTGCTATTATTCACGCTATTTTTTGATGATGTGCCATTTAAGTATCACATAGTTATATAGGAGGCGTCGCCTTGGTGGCACAGTAATGCTTGTTGCTTCCATCTCAAAGGACGAGGGTTCAAGTCTCCATGCATGTGGGACTAAGGCTGCCTACATCGCAACCCTCCTTGTACCCTGCATTAGCGGGAGTCTGCGACATTCGGTCGCCCAGGTTAGGGTCCACAACAGTGACAGTTTTTACCTGCTTGTTTCATTTTTGATCAATGGAATTATCTTCAGCTCCATCTCAGAAAGAAAAAAAACCAATGCAAGTGTCCCTGTCACCGCATCCATACTGTCTCGTGTCATTACTTGTGTCCATGCAACAGTTGTAAAACAAATATATGAAAACATTAATCCAAAGCTACTTAAACATGCCTTTCCTAATTAGTCAAATAATCCGATACCGAACGCAAACAAAAGCACGATATGCAGCAAATTAGGGCTAGGGAAACAAACATCGTAGTGGACTTCGGCCGCAGAGAAGTCGGCGTTCGCCCGGAGGAGCTCCTCCTCCTTCATCTGGGTCCGGCGCTTCGCCCGCTCCTTGGCGGCGAGCTGGGGATCGACGGCGGGGCCGATGGTCCCGTCGGCTTCCTCCGGCTCGACCTGGGGACGGTCAACGGACTTGACCTTCTTCCCCTTGGGAAACCTAGGTTTCTTCTGCCTGCGAAAAAAGAATCGCAAAAAGACCCCTAGGGTTTGACAATGGAAATAAGGGGAAATAATAGAGGGGGGGAATTGTAAAAAAAAATTACATGGGAGTAGGGTTGGAGTCGTCGTCCTCGAGCGGACGCTTCCCCTTCGATTTCTCGGCCATGGGTTTCCTTTTTTCTCCTTCAAGTCTCGACGAAGTGATTATGATTGAAGGTTTTTTTTAGGGTTTTTTTGGCTGAAGTTTTTTCCTTCGGGTTTCTAAGTCGGTCGGAGCGGTGGAGGTGATGAAGACAGATTAGATCGCGTAAGGATAGCAGGAAAAGGCTTGAATTTGCGCCCGGAATTTGTTGTGGGCCGAGCCCATTTGTTCCAAGAACATGACATTAAAAATTGGTTACTTTTTCATGTGTATTCCTTTGGGTGATTTTTACATGCAAATAATTTTTGGTTTAAAATAGGGTTTTTTGATTTTTACATGGAGGATATTGATATTATTCTCTGTTGTTCCAGAAGTTAATATTATCCTCCTGAAAGTGTCACTTTTGACTTTATAGTGACACATTTAAAACTCTTTAACGACACTTTCAGGGGGATCATATCAACTTATGAAACAGCAGAGGATAATATCAATATCCTGCATTTAGCAGGAGGTAATATCAAAAAATCCTTTAAAATACTCTCTTAGTTCTAGACTAGTTTTTGTTTTTCTCTATGTTTTACGTACCTTTGTCTTACAAAACTCTATATTCGAAACTATATCCAAATAGATCTTAAGTTTGGCAGAAATTTTGGCAAAAAAATTAAAGGATGAATCTTACAGTTATCCATCTTCAACTCTTTAATATACTCTTATATCTCAAATTTCATTCAAATTTAATCTACCAAAACTACATGATAAAAGGTTTGGAAAAAGATATGATTTCGTGGATTTTAATTTGTAGTATATTTTGGTGAATGGAGCTTCTTATTTTTATTTCTAGAAAAAAAAATATTATTTTGCTGTCTCGTCTTAGTCCTATAATACAAAGGATATAAAGACGAAAGAAGCCAGCTACGTCCTACGAGGTACACCAAAATGTCGTACAACAGTCACGACAGTCCAAATAGAGATTATATATATATATATATATATATATATATATATATATATATATATAACATTATTAATTAGCTTATATAATTAACAATATAGTTATTTGTATTTATCCTCCAATTGCTTACCATATCTCCACTACCCTCTTTTAAAAAAAAAAAGTTTTACAGGACAGTGGAGATATGATTAGCAATAATTTAGGAGGTGGGTGGGAAAGAATAAATACAAATAACTCTTAACAATACTATGGATCTTGATCTTTTCTTAATCAAAGTACATCAAAAGATGATTATGCTTTTGTTAGAAAAGAGAGTAAACATGTCACTATAAATTAAAAACAATTTGTTAACAAGTTGTTGCTGGCCCAGTCCAGTATACCATTATTTGTGGTTTAAAAAAAGGTCCAGAAAAAAAAACTAAGATCCTTTTAGATTCCAATCTACTAACTTTGGGCTGCAACTCCTATTGTCCCAACATAGCCCATTTTATCCAAAATGACCTTTAAATATTTCGATTTCAATTTTATTTTCAAATAAAATTTTGGACAGTCGAACCACATGTCAAAATTGCCCAATATTTTAAAAAATATTTTTAATTTATTAAAATTACATTTTACCTTTTTATCATCTTTAGTTGATAAATGAAAAAAACTCTAATTGAAGGACTGAAATATTAAAAATAATTTATTTTATTCTTGTAGTAGGCATATATGATGTGAACTTGGTAAATCTAAAAAAATAAATTCGGTGCAATATTTATAGTAGTGTCTTGTCTTCGACTCTTCGATTGTGTATTTTCTTCCATTTGTTACGAGAAATAATATAAATTAGAGGAGAAAAGTTAATTGGAAAGTTCTGCAGGAATTAATATTCACTATTTGAAAATTATTCAGGCTAATGAGAGGATACAGCTTCAGAGACAGACTTACTTATATTGAATATAACCAAATCTAGAATAGCTTACTTTAGATTTTTGAGTATGTAATAGGATATATAATTGAATGTCTAGTCTACAATTTTTGTACATAACATGTTTCTATTCAAAAGTTTGTTGGATATAATTTCTAATATACACATTCCTTAGAGAAGAGACTCCAAATAGAGGGCAACTAACAGAATAAGTCAAATTACATACGTCTGAAAACGTCGCTAAATAACATTAAAATGTCGCTAAAATAGTTTAGCGATGTTTTAATGTAGTCGTGTTTTAGCTAATCGCTAATAGTGAAAACATCGCCAAACATCGTTATAGTGACGTTTACTAGCGATGTATCAGTGTCGCTAAATTAACGATGTTTAGCGACTCAACGTCACTGCATTAGCGATATGTCATGTGTCGCTAAATATCGCTAATATTTTTCTACTTAGCGACGTTTTGCAACACATTTAGCAACGTTCTGCCGACCTGAGAACTACTGTCATACCATCAATTTAGCGACGTTTAACGACATTATAGCGACGTTTTGATATAGTTAGCGACGTATTTAACGACGCGTAAAGAATGTCGCTAAACTTCGCTAAATTGTAACAAAATTATGGGGAAAAAAAACTGAAACAAATGTATGCTTGCAGTTTGTCCTATATCCCTGTAATATCACAGTTCATAAAAATAGACAGACTAGGAGCAACCCTCCGTTAAATTTGTTGGGTTCGCCGACCCCTTCGGTGAAACACCCAACATCGGTACATTCACACTCAACACTAAATTGCACACAAAAGCATATGAAATGAGATTGATAAAAAAAAACTGAAATAAACGGATAAAAGTACGAAAGAAATATCCCCATCTAGTCACACAATAAAAGTATATCGTCACACAATAAAAGTGTACGAAAATAATAATAAAATACCCATGAATGGGTCAATACACACAAATGTCCAAAGAACTACTGCTGATCAGGAGGGGGAGGAGCATCACCGTGAATTTGGAATAATCGCGTGTTAAACTTATGAAAGCATCATGGTACCCGATGGAGGAGTCAGTGCAGACGATGTAGGTGTCGATGCCGGCGGACCAGGATGACATATATGCTCCAACGCTGTCAGTCGAGCGTTGAAAGTATCAATGACAGATAACATCCTCACAACACTTTGCTCCACCGACTGGCTCATCTGAACATGTGTCGTCTACAGCCTCGTCAGTGCATCGTCCATGGCTACATACGACCCCTGTAGCGTCGTCACGTTGCGCTATGTCGACGTGGCCAGATCCCTCAGCTCCATAATGCTACGCTCAAGCGTATCAAAACGTTTTATGATCGTCGCACCATCCGTCTGCAGTGTGGGCTGCTCCGTAATCCTCAATAACAACTCATCACGTAGAGACACAATCTGATGGTCAACTATTTCCTGTTGGGCTTGCACTGACTCTTGGGAGGACTGTGTTGTATGCACACTGGCAGAGTAGGTCCTGGAGGACTGCGACACAATATAAACGCAATAGGATCCCGTACCGCAGTATGTACCCCTTTGTAGATGTATGTCCCGATCTCCCGCAGGCAAATCAGCCGTTCCCGCTAGGCGGGAATCACCCTCGCCAGCACTCCCGCGGAACGATCGCTTGACCTATCGGGCGTGATGTCGCACGAGCGTGAGCCACGCCCGTGCAAGGCCGTGGTTCGTTGGCTGGCGGTAAGAGTTCTAAGCCGCAGAGTCGCACAGATTGTCCGAGTGCAGCGGAGTCATGAACGCATAGGCGATCGGTAACAGGTTCACTGAGTTGACAATATAGCGGAAGCATTGAAACACAAGTTGAAGTAAAGCAAGCTCTTTTATTGATATGAACAAGTATTACGGGCGGCGTATAGCCGAGATTACAAGTCGCTCAAGCCTCTCTCTCTCTGAAACAGTAAAAGCGTGCCAAGTGGCTACAATTGTGGAATGATTGTACAGACGATGATCGGGCGATGTTCAGGCGATGTTCAGACGATGTTCACAACATTATGTCTTGTATATGTGCTTCTGTTCCGGACGCACCATTGCTTCGGAGTGATGTCCACACCTTAGCACGCACGAAGGAGGCATCCGCACCGAACGAGGTTCTCCCGCACCCTGCATACAAACTGGTGGATTATCAGTACATTGAATGCACTGGTGGGGAAGCTACTCGCCCGCTCGACAAATCCAAACACGTAATACAGGTTTCGTGCACAATTATTAAGTTGTCTTTCTAGTTGCCTTAGGATCAGTTTCATGCAAATATTGAATAGCCTAACTCGTGTGGCTGTGCGCCGTGCGATATGAGAGGAAACACAGTGAGACTTACCAACTTACCATTTTACCTTCCCTGTCCAAGGCAAACATTGTTAATTCAAGCACGGTAAGTATAAACATTCAGGAGGCATAGCATATGCAAACACGAGGGTTCTTATAACATGATCGTTCAGGTGTTCAGTTATTCATTGATGCTATGCAATGACTCGCACGCGGATAGCCGCTAAGCGAGGATGACTTATCTATATGACAAAAGTCGCTGGCATAGCCATAAAGGACGGGTTATGGTCTCGGGACTAAGAGCGATATGCAACGCAGGTGGCGAGCCCCGCTACATAAAACTCCGTCCGTGACAAACGACCATACTAACTCTTCCGTCCGGATTGAATCGGTCCCAGTGCCCCGGTGACCGTCCGCGGAAGCCAAAAATCCTTGTGCACAAGTAGTCCGCGACATACAGGTCATGGTCTATCCTTTATCCAAAGCTTGACATGATAATCATGGAACACAAACAAACTTATTCTGAACGAGCACATTGCTCCACGAGCTGGGATTTAATCAGTACAAGACACGATCCTCGTTCAGATGCATACTTGGCATGATTATCATTCAAGTGTAATTCACATTCAATATCCATTCTTGCTTGATGCAATCCCTTGGTTCGGGGATTTGCCTTGGGTGACCTAACGGTCCCGGATACTTGCAGGTTCAATTGCACAGAAGGACTATTTGATAGTTTCCTGGCTAACAAGAATGCATGCACATACAATCACGTTAAACATTCAAAAGCAGGCAAGCACGCGTTCTAAGGAACATAAGCAGACACGTTTGCTCGGACCCGAAGGTAAGCCGAGAGATGAAACCGTTAGGGGACTTAGCATGCGAGGGTCCGAATATAAGCAGTATTTTAATTTCCATGTTCTAGCATAAGCAATACAAGTTGGGATTATTCCCTTAGCTAGGTGCGTTGGATTCTTATTAGCATGCAGGGGGTGAATCACCTAGCGACTAGCATGAATATTCCAGATTTTATGTGTGCTGGCTAAGCAAAGACAAGTTCACCGTAGCCACCCACCTTAGCGATGATTCGCCTCGGTAGAGCGATACGTCAAGCGAGCCTCTGAAAGCCTAAGTCGGGATTCCTGTAGGGACAAGTCGGGATATCCTTTGCTTCTCGTTGAGGCAAAGCGGGTCGGGACAGTTGCACTTTTGCCGTTTGAGACGGCAGTCCGCTAGAACGGAACGGGGTGTTACATCCTACCCAACTCAGAAAAAGTCTTGTCCTCGAGACTTACTGAGGACAAGCAGAAATCTAGGGTTGAGGCAATCCTAGACAAGTCGTTGTACTTGTTTCATTTGGATATTCACTTGCACAAGCATCGAAATCAGCATATCGCTTAGACTGGATCGTGCGCACTTTCGAAGTGCACTTCTAGCGTGAGCACGTCAACCAGCTTAGTGATAGCGAAGTCTTAGCACTCGAGTTTCACCTTTTCTTAAGTCTTGGATGGTGCACTAGTTCAAGGCGTCCCTCGAATAGGTGCATTCAACCAAACTTATAGAGTTAGTGAAATCGGACAAGCTACTAGCGATACTCTCAAGGGTTCGCACAGGTTGGCACAAAGGCCACTCGCAGCACAACATCATACAAGCAAGCATATCATTCAAAACGTATTTTGAAAGTATTTAGACTTATTGTTGGAACATTCCATCGAGGCATTGAGAGAGAGCGTGCACATAACCCACGAACGAGATTTCGAAACAGAGATATCGAAATGAAGTCCAAAGGCGTAGAAGCCATGCTCTGATACCAAGATGTCATGTTCCGATCTCCCGCAGGCAAATCGGCCGTTCCCGCTAGGCGGGAATCACCCTCGCCAGCGCTCCCGCGGAACGATCTCTTAACCCATCCGGGCGTGATGCCGTACGAGCGTGAGCCATGCCCGTGCAAGGCCGTGGTTCGTTGGCTGGCGGTAAGAGTTCTAAGCCGCAGAGTCGCACAGATTGTCTGAGTGCAGCGGAGTCATAAACGCATAGGCGATCGGTAACAGGTTCACTGAGTTGACAATATAGCGGAAGCATTGAAACACAAGTTGAAGTAAAGCAGGCTCTTTTATTGATATGAACAAGTGTTACGGACGGCGTATAGCCGAGATTACAAGTCGCTTAAGCCTCTCTCTCTGAAACAGTAAAAGCATGCCAAGTGACTACAATTGTGGAATGATTGTACAGGCGATGATCGGACGATGTTCAGGCGATGTTCACAACATTATGTCTTGTATATGTGCTTCTGTTCCGGACGCACCGTTGTTTCGGAGTGATGTCCACACCTTAGCACGCACGAAGGAGGCATCCGCACCGAACGAGGTTCTCCCGCACCCTGCATACAAACTGGTGGATTATCAGTACATTGAATGCACTGGTGGGGAAGCTACTCGCCCGCTCGACAAATCCAAACACGTAATACAGGTTTCGTGCACAACTATTAAGTTGTCTTTCTAGTTGCCTTAGGATCAGTTTCATGCAAATATTGAATAGCCTAACTCGTGTGGCTGTGCGCCGTGCGATATGAGAGGAAACACGGCGAGACTTACCAACTTACCATTTTACCTTCCCTGTCCAAGGCAAACATTGTTAATTCAAGCACGGTAAGTATAAACATTCAGGAGGCATAGCATATGCAAACACGAGGGTTCTTATAACATGATCGTTCAGGTGTTCAGTTATTCATTGATGCTATGCAATGACTCGCACGCGGATAGCCGCTAAGCGAGGATGACTTATCTATATGACAAAAGTCGCTGGCATAGCCATAAAGGACGGGTTATGGTCTCGGGACTAAGAGCGATATGCAACGCAGGTGGGGAGCCCCGCTACATAACACTCCGTCCATGACAAACGACCATACTAACTCTTCCGCCCGGATTGGATCGGTCCCAGTGCCCCGGCGACCATCCGCGGAAGCCAAAAATCCTTGTGCACAAGTAGTCCGCGACATACAGGTCATGGTCTATCCTTTATCCAAAGCTTGACATGATAATCATGGAACACAAACAAACTTATTCTGAACGAGCATATTGCTCCACGAGCTAGGATTTAATCAGTACAAGACACGATCCTTGTTTAAATGCATACTTGGCATGATTATCATTCAAGTGTAATTCACATTCAATATCCATTCTTGCTTGATGCAATCCCCTGGTTCGGGGATTTGCCTTGGGTGACCTAACGGTCCCGGATACTTGCAAGTTCAATTGCACAGAAGGACTATTTGATAGTCTCCTGACTAACAAGAATGCATGCACATACAATCACGTTAAACATTCGAAAGCAGGCAAGCACGCGTTCTAAGGAACATAAGCAGACACGTTTGCTCGGACCCGAAGGTAAGCCGAGAGATGAAACCGTTAGGGGACTTAGCATGCGAGGGTCCGAATATAAGCTGTATTTCAATTTTCATGTTCTAGCATAAGCAATACAAGTTGAAATTATTCCCTTAGCTAGGTGCTTTGGATTCTTATTAGCATGCAGGGGGTGAATCACCTAGCAACTAGCATGAATATTCCAGATTTTATGTGTGCTGGCTAAGCAAAGACAAGTTCACCGTAGCCACCCACCTTAGCGATAATTCGCCTCGGTAGAGCGATACGTCAAGCGAGCCTCTGAAAGCCTAAGCCGGAATTCCTGTAGGGACAAGTCGGGATATCCTTTGCTTCTCGTTGAGGCAAAGCGGGTCGGGACAGTTGCACTTTTGCCGTTTTGAGACGACAGTCCGCTAGAACGGAACGGGGTGTTACAGTAGACCACCAACGGCGGTCATCCACAGCTCGTCAGCCGACATAACTGGTTGGACGGGAAGCTGCGAGGAACTACCGCCCTCTTCCTGTGTGGACTGGGTCGACCGCTCACGTAACCTAAGATTCTCATCCTAAAAAAAATGTATATCTCGATAAGCATACAACTTACTATCCACTTGTCATGCACATAATTATTAATATACATCTAAAGTACTTATTACTAACTAAATAAATATTTATTTGTATATTTTTTTATGTTATATTAAAATTAACAAAACATAAAGTAATACTTACGTGACTTTTTCAGGTATCAACATGTATATTTTTTTTCTTTTCTTTTTTGATAGAAAAGGAAATCACATTGACATTAAGAAAGAAAAAAATGAGCCAGGTATTAGATGGACGCAACAATAACATGACAAAAATCCAAGACATCATGGACAAAGCAAAATAGTAGCATGTCTCAATTGTTATCTCAATTGTGTGCCATGTAATATGTCTACATCCATGGAACCAAAACCAAGTTGCAATAGAATATATATATATATATATATATATATATATATATATAAAAGAGGCATACATAACGTTGTTTCAAAATTTTGGAATATATACATAGGAGGCGTCGCCTTGGTGGCACAGTAATGCTTGTTGCTTCCATCTCGAAGGATGAGGGTTTAAGTGGTGCAAATACTCTCCATACATGTGGGGCTAAGACTGCCTACATCTCAACCCTTCTCGTACCCTGCATAAGCGGGACTCGTACATTCGGTCGCCCAGGTTAGGGTCCACAACAGTGGCAGTTTTTACCTGCTAGTTTCATTTTTGATCAATGGAATTATCTTTAGCTCTATCTCAGAAAAAAAAAAACCAATGCAAGTGTCATTACTTGTATCCATACTGTCTCGTGTCTCGTGTCATTACTTGTGTCCATGCAACAGCTGTAAATCAAATATATGAAAACACTAATCCAATGCTACTTAAACATGCCTTTGCTAATTGGTCAAATAATCCGATACCGAACGCAAACAAAAGCACGATATGCGGCAAATTAGGGTTAGGGAAACAAACATCGTAGTGGACTTCGGCCGCGGAGAAGTCGGCGTTCGCCCGGAGGAGCTCCTCCTCCTCCAACTGGGTCCGGCGCTTCGCCCGCTCCTTGGCGGCGATCCGGGGATCGACCGCGGCGCCGATGGTCCCTTCGGCTTCCTCCGGCTCGACCTGGGGACGGTCAACGGACTTGACCTTCTTCCCCTTGGGAAACCTAGGTTTCTTCTGCCTGCGAAAAAAGAATCGCAAAAAGACCCCTAGGGTTTGACAATGGAAGTAAAGGGAAATAATAGAGGGGGGAAATTGTAAAAAAAAAAAAAAATCATGGAGTAGCGCTGGAGTCGTCCTCCTCGAGCGGACGCTTCCCCTTCAATTTCTCGGCCATGGGTTTCCTTTTTTCTCCTTCGAGTCTCGACGAAGTGATTATGATTGAAGTTTTTTTTAGGGTTTTTTTGGCTTAAGTTTTTTCCTCTTTTCTTTTCTTGGGTTTTCTAAAGTCTGTCAGAGCGGTGGAGGTGATGAAGACGGATTAGATCGCGTAAGGATAACGGGAAGAGGCTTGAATTTGCGCCCGGAATTTATTGTGGGCCGAGCCCATTTGTTCCAAGAACATGAGGGAAAAAATTAGTTCTGGGCCGAGCCTATTTGTTCCAAGAACATGAGAGAGAAAATTAGTTACTTTTTCATGTGTATTCCTTTGGGTAAATTTTACATGCAAAAATTTTTGGTTTAAAAAACTCTCTTAATTCTAGACTAGTTTTTTTCTCTCTATGTTTTACGTACCTTTGTCTTACAAAACTCTATTTTCGAAGCTATATCCCAAATAGATCTTAAGTTTAGCAGAGATTTGGACACAAGGTTTAAAGGATGAATCTTACATTTATCCATCTTCAACTCTTTTTATATACTCTTATATGTTAAATTTATTTTACCAAAACTACATGATGAAAGGTTGGAAAAAATACATGATTTCGTGAATTTTAATTTGTGGTATATTTTGGTGAATGGATCTTCTTCTTTTATTTCTAGAACAAAAAAATATTACTTTACTGTCACGTCTTACTCCTAAAATACAAGGGATACAGAGACGGAATGAGCCAGCTATGTCCTACGAGATACACCAGAATGTCGTACAATAGTCACGACAATTCAAATAGAACATATATATATATCTATTCTACTATATAATGCCAAAACTAGGCTTCACCGTGAAAAAATTTTGTTCCAAAAATACCCTTCAACATATTTAGTAATTAAAAAGAATACCTACAATAAATTTCACTGACAACCATTTAAGAGATGCAATAATGACAACCGTTTACGGAAATTAAAGGGTTCATGCTACTTGCTAAGTCTTTTAAATTGTTACCAAAGAATTCGAAGGTTGAACCATTAACCTATATAATTAAAAGCAGTAGAAATAAACTAACTCATCAACATCATTTACTCCAATATACGTGCAAAACACGTGCATATATACTAGTATATATATATATATATATATATATATATATATATATATATATATATATATATATATAACATTATTAATTAGCTTATATAATTAATAATAAAGTTATTTGTATTTTCCTCCCAATTGTTAGTCATATCTCCATTGTCCTCCCATTTTTTTTAGAATTAGTGTTATCCCTCAATTGCTAGTCATAGCTCCACTGTCCTCCCATTTAAAAAAAAAAATTGTGCTACTACACACACAATAATTGGGGGGTAGGGGTAAATATAAATAACTTTTAACAATGCTATGGATCTTGATCTTGTCTTAATCAAAGGTACATCAAAAGATGATCCTGTCTCAATCAAAGGGACATCAAAAGATGATCCTGCTTTTGTTTGAAAAGAGAGTAAACGTGTCACTAAAAACTAAAAATAATTTGTTGACAAGTTGTGGCTGGCCCAGTCCAGTATACCATTATTTGCGGTTTAGGAAAAGGCCCATAAAAAAAAACCAAAATCCATTTAGAATCCAATCTACTAACTTTGAGCTGCAACTCCTATTGTCCCAATATGGCTCATTTGATCTAAAATGACCTTTAAATATTTCGATTTCGATTTTATTTTCAAATAAAGTTTTGGCACAGTCGAACCACATGCCAAAATTGCCCAATATTACAAAAAATATTTTAAATTTATTAAAATTACATTTTTTTTTTATCATTTTTAGTTAATAAATAAAAAAACTCTAATTGAAGGACCGAAATATTAAAAATAATTTATTTTATTCTTGTAGTAGCATATATGATGTGAACTTGGTAAATCTAAAAAAATAAATTCGGTCCATTTATTATGTAGTAGGATATATAATTGAATGTCTTAGTCTACAATTTTTGTACATAACATGTTTCTATTTGAAAGTTTGTTGGATATAGTTCTAATATACACATTCCTTAGAGAAGAGACTCCAAATATATTTTCTTGAACATTGTAACACTTTTTTTTAGAAACGAATGTCTTGTTTGGTCTATAATACATACATACATACATACATACATATTTAATTTCACCAAATAATAATGAATGCCCCAAAGGGATCCAATTAATCCAACTCTCCAAAGTTATCTATACTATTATATAATAGAAATAGTTAGGCTTTACCGTAATTTTTTTTTTTCAAAAAAGACCACCATCTATGTTTACTAAATAAAATTATTCATTAAATATAATATGGATAGTTAGATAATTACGTGTAATTTTTTTTTTAAGGAACACTGTTGTTTCCTGCTTCCAAGTAGTGATAACTTAAAGAAATATTATTTGTTCTTTTTAAATACTAAATTTTTTAGACTTTATTTTTTCAAAATAGTATAAAACAGGCACATATATATATACTAGAATTAAGAGAGAGAGAGAGAGAGAGAGAGAGAGAGAGGGAGGACCTTATTCTCATGTATCCTTTTGCTTTCTCAGCTGAAGACGGATTGTCATACCCTTGTAATATGTTCCTACTTCTTCACTGTGTAGTTAATGTATCTATTATCTATAGTGATAAGGCCAAGGGCACACATCTAATTAATCATGTAGGCCTATACCACTAAGAAAATACTGTAAAATAGTGACGGATCTCAGCGACGGATCAAATTTCGTCGTTGTGTTAGCGACAAAAAACCAACGACATAGCGACTAATTTATTCATATAAGAAACTATATTAAATTTTGTCGTTATTCCCTCGCCGTGGTGTCGATTTTTTTTCTCAGCGACAGAATAGCGACGGAAAATTTCGTCGCTGCCAAACGTTAAAATTCAATGTTCCAGTTTCATTTTTATTTTTCCCGACCCCCTTTCCTCTTCCTCCTCCTCCGGCGACAACTTCTCCTCTCTCACCCCTGACTCCATCTCCTCCGACCCACTCTCCTCCTCACGACCCACGACCCTCCGTCCCCTCTCCTCAACATCCCTGACTCCCCCACTCCGGCCCCCCTCTCGACCCCTTCTCCTTGACCCCCCTCTCCACCCACTACCAAAAAAAGTCAAAATAGCGACGTTTAAAAACGTCGCTAAATGACCAAAAAATGTCGCTAATTACGTTTAGCGACGTAATTAGCGACGTTTTAAAGAAGTCAGAAAAAAGCAAGTCGCTAAAAGAAAAATCGTCGCTAAACGTCTCTATGCCAACGTTTTTAGCGACTTTAATGTGTCGCTAAATTTAGCGACGTTTAGCGACGCAGCGTCACTAATTAGCGACGATTATTAACGTCGCTAAACGTCGGTAATTAGCGACTTATATAGCGACGTTACACCGACGTCTTTAATGACTTGGCAATACTGCCATGTCAGCAATTTGCGACGTACAACGACGATTTTAGCGACGTCTTTAGCGACGTCATTAGCGACGTGTAGCAACATCGCTAATTAGCGACGTATTTAGTGACGTATATTAACGTCGCTAAACGTCGCTAAAAATGTCGCTAATTTTACAGAAAAAATAAAAAAATAATACTGAATTGAATTTCTGGTTTGCCAACCCCCTTGGGGTAAAAAAAATAGTGATTGTGTGTGTATGTGTCTCATACTACATGTAGTGTAGCAGTGTTGACAGGGATGTATAGAGGAATAAACACTGTGACTGTTAGTAGGTTCTATGTGGTGTGATCAACTTATGTGCCATGAGGGGACTCGAGCATGTAGTAGAAATAATTGAATAAGGGACACAGTAGCAACGACAAGGGGGGAAATTCTAGTGCACTGGGTAAATTCAGGCCAAGTATCAGTCATCAGTTGTAAACCAAAATATATTAGGAACTGTGTGAATATCAGTGAATTAAGACAGTACTATCTGTGTTGTGTGTTGGTCTTAATGTGCTCAGAGATAGGGAGAGAGTGTGTGTATTATAATTCAGTGTGTTTGAGTTTGTACAGGGACTGTGGTTAGCTTGATACTCGAATTAGAGAGTATCAGAGATAGGGGTGAGTGAAGCCTGGAGGGAAGTAAGGTGTAGGCTTTATTTTACCTGCTGATTATTATGCGAGTAGGTAGTATGAGAGCTTGAGCAGTGACTTGCACTACAGTGAAGTAAAGGGAAGTATTGCAGCACAGGTAGCAGAGGTGGAGATGCACAAATATGCATTATGGGAGTGTTTTGACTGTACCAGTATGAGGAAGATACTGAGTTGAGATGCAGCAGCACTTATGATGGGGAAAACTTAGGCTAACAAGTTGCAACTTGTATCATTGAACTGGAGAAAAATAGGAAAAAATAAGCACTGAACACTCAACACCGATAAAATAACATATTTAATATGAATAATATAATAAAATTTGAAGAAAAGAAAGCATCCAACAAATCTCATCGTAAAGAATATGGCAAATTTATATCCATACAATTGCATCCTAAATAATAAAAAATATAAATATCCAGCAACTAGCTATACTACTGTGGATCTGCAGGAGGCTGACCACCGGCGCGCCTGAAGGATAAGTGTCACGCCCCAGTCCCAAAAATACGTAGGACTAGGACACGTAAGCATGCCAGCCGCATGGATATGGCAACTCCAATATATGGAAACCAAATCCATACGTACGCTGTAATATGAATATAAATCCACAAGTGGTATAAAATATAATACAAGTCACAGGTTATAATCTAAATCTCATCCACCAAAACCATATAGAAATAAATAACCAGTATCTATGAAATTAGATCTCAATAAGAAGTATCTAAAGATGATAGTTGGGTGGAAACAAATCCACTACCAACTCAAATGGGAAAAGTAAATACAATGTAAGTACAACTCACTCAAACAATATAAGTACCAGCTACCAATCACGGTTCGAAGAGAAGACATCCACGAAGCTTCTATATCCTTCCAATCTGCGCTCCTGCAAATACTCAAGAACAGGTACACCTGGCAGCGGACCAGGTCCTCAGAGGGACATAACAAGTATACTTAAACACATGCCAATAAAGTACTGAAATAAATATCCAAAGGGGTCGCCTAACCGTCTAAGTGAATGCAGTTAAGAACAACTTTCCCCACAAGTGAGCTATCTGGCTGAAAACCGGGATTTGGCATAGTTCTCTTTTGAAGATCCAGGGGCCTAAAAGGCACGTCGTCTTTTGAACGCCGGTGGCCCGTCTGATAGTACATAATATATAGTGGTCATCATGACCCGTATCTCCAGCGGAGAATCCGGGCGTACAGGAGAAAAAGTGTAAAGGAGCTCAAATGCGGTACTTGTTGTTCTCCCCACCCCATGCTCTAAGCATGTCACATCCATGACACGATTTGGTCCATAGCCTATTCTTAGTATCCCAGCCCAATCCTGCAACCAAACAAGGACAAGGATGGGACCACCGTACTACAATAGGCTATGTCCATGGACCTCTAATAACTGCCAAGTCTACTAGCATGCAAAGTTTCTAACAGCAGTTATTTCTAACGCACGTCTCACACGTACCGATGATCAGTCAATACGTGCGTCCGTGATCTATATGAGACTCACAACTCGTATAAAAATATGTGTCACAGTCAAATGAAACCTAATGGTGCTACATGATAATGGGGTAGTCTCATGAACAAGGTCAATGCAATACATAAATAAAAACCTATCGCGACGTCACCGTCGCGAGCATTTTATATAACAATTAAAATATATGAACTAAGGACAGAAAATAAAGATGCATGCAACATATGGAATATAAATAACAGTACAATGGCAAGGTATACTTGCCTGGCAAGAATCTGTAAGGTGTACGCGCCCAAATGTCCAATACACAGGACCGGAAGCTATGGCCACAGAACAAATGTCTCCGGATGCTGAAATAGATATCACCAACATTCCCAAAATAAGCAAAATAGCTAGAAAGCACTTCCCTTTCGTCCAATTTGGATACAGGGGCAAAACGGTAATTTTGGGCAAAAGTGGGGTCCACGTGTGGCCCATTTTGCACCGAAAAGCGTGCCGAGGGTAACAGTCTCTAAATGGAACAAACTATGGGTCAAACAACTCTAGATGTCAATACGAACCCAACGGCATGTCCAAATTTGGATTGCGATGAGCCGAACAAAATTTGGTCCAAAAGTCAACTGTGGGGCCCGCCAATTGGCGATCTGGTCAACCGTCTCAGAAATGCGTAAAAATTGGGTCACAGGACCAGCGCGTTACCACGAGTCCAGTGGCGCAAGTTTCGTCGCAATCTGACAAGCGTGCACAAAATACGTGCGAGTTCCACAAAAGTGGCGACACGAAATGTGTCCGCGGATACGGCCTGATTCCGGCGCGTACACGCGTCCGAATCAGTCTCCACGAATTTTTACGTGTCCGGTTATGCTGCGTGTACCATTGGGTACACTTGGCACACGGCGGGGCGGTCCCGTTTGCTGGGGCGCGCTCCATTTTCCAACTTTTGGAAAACCGGAAAAAGTGGGTGTGCGCAGTTTTGTGACGAATATAACTATATCCACAACAACTATTAGCCTAGGGTTATTTTACAAAAATTAAACTAGGTTAAGTAATCTACAGGTATCAAAAAGAATCATCGAATTCGGATCTCTGTGATGGGAGATACGAACTCGACAATAAGGGTGGTCGTTCTGGAATTCTGCGATTCCAGAATCGGGTCTGTCCGTCCACTTTGGACGCTGTTTTACACCTAGGGGCACACGTTTTCCGAGGTTGGTTATAAAACGAATATTGGAGAGGGTTAAGAGATGATCATACCTATGAAAACGGAACAGCGTTTGGTCGAGCGAGTCGACGGAAAATTACGCCGGAGCGAAGGTGCTTCGAGTGGGAAACTGCAGGATGCGAGGTCGGCGTCGACGGGATGGTTGGATGGCTTGGGGAGGCTTCTCTGACTGCGGTGACGGCTCTAGATGGGAAGAGGAAGTCTGGAGATTCTAGGTTAGGATTTTTGGGATGAGAAACTATATATATATATATATATATATTATATATATTAAGAGAGAGGGGGAAGTGGGTAGTCCGCGGGTTGCAAAGGCTGAAGGGTCGGTCGGGTGAAGTGGGATTAATTCGGCTGAAGGCTAAATAGGGCGGCTCCCTTGTACCCGCTGAAGAGGCTGGGAAAAGAGCAAACTAATTTGCTTGTTTGCACAGCAAGTTCTAAGTAGGTATTATTACTATTATTATTATTATTATTATTATTATACTTATTATGAATAGTAATTTATTTAATTCTTTTCTTTTCTTTTCCTTTCTTTAAATATATATATATACATATATATATTTGTATATATATATATATATATATATATATATATATATATATATATATTCCCACATAAGAAAATTTATATATTAGAGTATTGCACATCGTTAAGCTAGCAACTGCTCAAGGGGTCTCCTACATGGAATAAAATCCGAAAAAATTCCTGATGGTCCCATAAGTCCTCTAAGTGTCCGAACACCTAATATAAAAATTATTAAAAATCTATTTCTCCTATTTATACCTAATTACTACAATTTAATTAATAATTAATAAATAAAAGGTGTATATACGATTTTCTAGGAAGGGAGTTTTACAATAAGAACTGCTCATACTCGTCCTGTGGAATCGACACCGATGTCGATGGAGAAGACAGTGACGTCGGTGGAGTCTGTGTCGATGTAGGCGCACCAGGAGGCCGTACCCGCTCCAAGTATACGAGTCGCTAGTTGTAAGAATCCATGGTAGATAACAGCCTCGTACTGCTATGAACCATTGAATCCTGCATCATCGTCAGCCTCTCACCCATCGATAGCTGTGATACATGCAGCTCCATGATGTTGCGGTCTGTCGAGGCTCTAATATCATTTGTCAAATCCCGGAGCTCTATCATGCTGCGGTCGAGCATATCGAATCGTGCGATGAGCGTCGGATCGTCCGGCTGCGGCTGGGACCGGGGCTCCTCCTCCATCCTTCGTAGCAACTCGTCACGGAGAGACACAATCTGATGGTCAACGGCCTCCTGGACGGCCTCCTGGACTCTGGCCGACGACTGTGAGGGTTGCGACTGCGAGGGCTGTGTGGAATGTGCAGCTGTCGGGGAGGCCCTAGATGACTGCATCGCAACCAGGGCGCCATAGGATCCCGTACCGTAGTACGTACCCCTTTGGAGACCACCTTGGCGGTGGATTGGCCTTCTCCACAACTCCCGTACGAAAAGCATTCTGGTTCCTCCGGTACGGATGATCCTTCGGCAAAAATTATCGATGACAATCGAAGAAGCACGGTTTGCCTCCGTGTTTCAAACGGAAAGCCTTAGTACGGTCTATGCAATACGGACATGAGAGACGACCATGGGTGCTCCATTCCGATAACATTCCATAGGCCAAAAAGTCGTTGATGGTCCACATAAGTGTTGTCCTCATCTGAAAATTCTGCTTTCTAGAAACATCGTACGTATTGGCACCTACTTCCCACAGCTGATTTAACTCATCTATTAAAGGCTATAAATACACATCGATGTTCCTCTTCGGATTGTTCGGACCCGGGATAATAACGATTAGGAACATATACGGAGTCTTCATGCACATCCAAGGCGGTAGATTGTACAGAGTGACGATCACAGGCCAATACGAATACTGGGAGCCCAAAAGTCCGAATGGGGTAAAACCGTCAGATGAGAGCCCCAATCTGACATTACGCGGATCTTCGACAAAATGTGGATACTCTCGATCAAAGTGCTTTCATGCTTCTCCATCGGATGGATGATCCAATACTCCTTCGATCTATTTTCGCCTGTGCTAACTCATGTTTTCTGCAGTCTCCTTAACTATAAACAACCGCTGCAACCGCGGCGTCAAAGGCAAGTAGTACATCGAATCGGTAGGCTTCCTTGCACCGACAGACTTACCTCTAACAGTTGCCTTGTAGCGATCAGCACCACAAAATCTGTACACATCTTCATCTTTGTCATCTTTGTAGTACAATATGCACCCGTTGCGACATGCATCGATTTTCTCGTATCCCATCCAAAGCGATCTCACCATCCTCTTAGATCGATAGAAGTCTTTAGACAACTTTGCACCATCGGGCAAGATCTCTATAATCAAATCGATCAGTCGATTATAGCATTCTTGCGACATGTTAAAATCGGACTTGATGCTCAATAATCTTGTAACCACCTCCAACGGTGAATGATCCTCACAACCAGGATATAATGGAGTCCTTACATTCTCCAGCAACTCCATAAACTTTGCAGCATCGGCATTCGGTGTCTCCTCAGCTGCATCATAATTGTCCGGATTGAAACTAGGTCCCGCCGCAGCATAATTGTCCGGATTGAAACTAGGCCCCGCTGCATCATAAACTATGTTTACCAACCCGTCGTCGTGGACATCCATATACAGCTCCACATAGGGCTCCGACTCCGATGCTAGAGATACAAGTTCTCCGTACGCGGTCCACTGATAGTAATTCGGCGTGAAGCCCTTCGAGTACAAATGATATGTGACTTCCACTTCTGGATGATATTTCCTGTTGCGACATCTCACATACGGACACTTAATTTTGGTACCGTCCATGTACTGAGGGAACACCTTGGCGAACTGCAGGAACTGTTGTACACCCTCAATGAATTCATCCCGCACACCGCACATGTCATCAGGATGACGGTTGTACATCCACGAACGATGACGCAGATAGTAATTCATATCCATTTCTAGATACTTATGCAAAAATGATAGTATGTATCAACATGTCTGCTCCTTTAAAACAGTATAGTACTAGGAAAAGAAGAGAAGTTCTAATAGCCAAAATGGCCAGATGAGCAACCTGTCATTCAAGCATAAAACAATCTCATCGCAAAATGAATTGGTCACAAAGGAAAAATGAAGCGCAATAGCGGGCAGTTAAATTTATACTTAAAAAGAATCTGGATATCTCCTCTTTTATGGCAAAGATGTCCGATTGACCAATGGTCAATTAAGTCTTCATAGCACGTAAGCAACAATTGGGTTCTCTTTGAAATTCAGAGGATGAGTTCTGATTCAGGTGTAGATAGAATAAGCAGTCTCCCAAAAAATGCATTGAGGCCATTCTCATATGTTTGCCCATTAGGTATGTTGTTAGAACAAGCATCCTATCTAGTGGCTGACAATAAATCAAGCCTATCTCCTAGGTCCTTTAAGTGCTACATGAATCATTTTTCACTTCACCTTCACAGGGACTATCTTACTGATCATGTTAAAAGTCACTAATCCTTATTGCTTCATTCAAGGTTTGTTCATCTCTAATGCATATTATAGTAGCATCAGTTACCATCCTATCAATTTTAATTATTGTATCCATTGTCCATTATGTCCAAACCATCTCAAAGAATTTTCTTTCGTTTTCCAGCTTATATGTCCAAACCGTCATAAACTGCTTAGCCTTATTTCAACCGCTACTGAAACTGCTTGTAACTTCGAATCATGTGTAATTCTATCATGTATCATATGAATTCTTAGCCATCTAAACATGTTTATAGTAAAACCTATCTAACTAAGCATATGTGACATCTAGTTATTCAATTCAGCAGAGTAGCTTAGAACTTTTCATATTGTAAGTAGACAGCTAGTTACTTAGTTAAGCATACATGTATATATGTGTGATAAGTTGAAGGACAGACTAGCGAAGCATATGTGACAACTTTTTACTTTGCAGGCTCACTATGCTATGACAAGAGCCCTAAATGTTGTACAAATAT
Source organism: Iris macrosiphon (assembly GCA_036927795.1). Classification (NCBI taxonomy): domain Eukaryota; kingdom Viridiplantae; phylum Streptophyta; class Magnoliopsida; order Asparagales; family Iridaceae; genus Iris; species Iris macrosiphon. The sequence goes on from JAYESA010000004.1 coordinate 356,603,651, forward strand.
CTCATTCTTATGGCAATCTAATGCGCCTCACAAGAGCATATGAACTTAAGGTATAAATTCCTTGGTTTTTTTTTGTTGTTGTAAAATATCTATTAGTTGTATGCGTCAATTTTCAAGTTTTTATTCTAAAGCCCATTAATTTCTTTTAGTAGTGTTACTGATTGCTACTTCTTACTCCGGGTGTTAAAATCTGAGGTTAAAATCTTCCATTAACCTTTTGCAAGACCTCAGGTCTAAGTATGCTATAGGGAAATCCTTTTTTTGCAATAACTATTTGTACATTCTTCTACTTAACTTCTACAGGACCTAGAGAAGTTGCTAGAGAGAAAGAGAGAGAGAGAGAGAGAGAGAGAGAGAGAGACAGAGAGAGAAAGAAAGAGAGACAGAAGAGAAAGAGAGAGAGAGAGAGACAGAGAGAAAGAGAGAGAGACAGACAGAGAAATGAGAGGTGTCAGGTCGTGTTAGTGTGTGTCAGGTCGTGTCGTATCGTGTCGTATCGTGTTGTGTCGTGTTAGAGAGAAAGAGAGAGAGAGACAGAGAAAGGAGACAGAGAGAGGAGCTCACCGAGGAGGGGAGCCGGAGGAAGGACGCCGGAGGGAGAAGGGGAGCCGGAGGAAGGAGGAGCTGACGGCGGAGGGGGGAGGGCGCGGCCGGAGGGGGGACGCCGTGAGGGAGGAGGGGAGCCGGAGGGGGGGACGAGGCCGGAGGGGGGTCGCCGGAGAAGTAAGGGAGCCGGAGGAAGGAGGAGCACCGGGAGAGGTTTCAAATTTAGGAGAGGGAGAGAGAGAGAGAGAGATCGAAGGAAATGGGGGGAACACCAGCCCTAAATAAAAAATTTAGCGACGCCAATAATGACGTCGCTAATTAGCGACGTCCGTAACGTCGCTAATGACGTCGCTAAAAGTCTAATAATAAATACGTCACTAAATTAGTCGCTAAAAGTCGCTAAATGAAATATATTAGCGACGTTTAGCGACCTTAATTGAACTTATGGCGACTAATCTTTTAAAAACTGAATAAAAGTCGCTAAACGTCGCTAAACGTCGCTAATTAGCGACGTCTAGCGACGTTTTTATCTGGAGTCGCTAATTTATATTATATTAGCGACATTTTTCGTTTACGTCGCTAAAAAACGTCGCTAATCCCGCTTATTCTAGTAGTGACCAACCCTCCTCGACTCCCCTCTCCTCCGACCCCCTCTCCTCCTCCTTACGACCCTTGACCCTGCGCTCCCCTCTCCTTGACACCCCTGACCCCCCACTCAGGCCCCCCTCTCTTGACCCCCCTCTCCACCACCCCTCCTCGAAGGAAAACCATAATCCTGATTTTTATTTGTTTAATTATTGGATTTGGGATTTAGGGGTTATACATAATTTTTGTATTTGGGATTTGTGTGTTGGACACGTATAGACACGATACGTTGGACACGGACACTGTAATGTCCCGTTCCCCCTATTCGTGGAGCGCGACCAAGAAATACTTGAGACCGTTCGATCGGGACAGATTGAATCAAGATCCTTTCCTTATTATGGATTGGTTTCTTCGGAATCAGGTCCCATATTCAACGGATTATGCCTCAAGGAAGGACTCGACGACAGAGTCGAGAGGGGCCTTTCCGTTGCGCTGGTTTCTTTGTCCGTTTCGTTGTCGCTTGGTTGCTTTATTGTTGTCTTTATGACTTGTGTTTTCTTGAACGATTTTGATGGATTTCATTGCCTTCGTTCTTAGGACTTCATATTTCGTATCGAACCTCGGAGACCGAAGTAGAAGATATTGATCATCTGTTGGTGCATGCAGGTGATCGGGTAGACGACGTACGCGCAGAGTCTTGAAGTTCTCCCTTTTCTCTCATAGTTCACCAACTTGTGAGTAGATTTATTTCGATTAGCATCCTTCTTCCAAGTCTTCACTCTAAATAAATTATCTCATTTATGCATCCCGCTCCAACGATATCTTAATAAGAATAAATTGAGTCAAATGATATATGAGTAGGCTTGAATCAATTATAATGCTTGTCACATAGAATTCTTAAACGATCACATGGAGGCGTGCTTGTCCGCTATGCATTTATATATTCATGTTTCGGTTGTAGCTAGAACATATTCTATATAACTGTACAGATATATGGTGCAAACTAATTGAAATGCATTTACTTGGACAGATAGACTATGCCAAATGCACTGTGCTAAAGTAGATATGTACATTCTTTTGGTTTGAATGCTTTATCTATTAACTTAGTGTTAATGCGTAGTTCGGTCGGACAACTTGTGCACAAGGTTTAGTTCCTGTGAACGGTGTCCGGGGCACTGGGGCCGTTTCGTTCCGGGCGGAACTCGGATAGCTACACTAGCAAGACTAGCACGGGTAATGCGGGAGCCTTGTGGCGAGGCTTGCTACCCGCGCCGCAAGGGTCTCCGCCTTACTGTAGCTATTGTCCACGGTGGCGATAATGTGCCATGACCCAGTACATATATATTTCTGTATTACTTGCTCAAACTAATAATGTCTTCGTGGTAGGGAAGGACATGGTAAGTATTGTTCATGCGGTTCATACAGGAAGGTAAAAGTCACCTAATGGTGGCATATTTGCTTCGATGAATTAAATACTTGATGCTTACATGTAAATTAAACTAAGACAGAATAGAAAGACCATAAATAAATTGCATGCTTCATATGAACAAACTTGGATTTGGTTAGTTGGGTTAGCTCGCCCTCACCGGTACTTTTTAAAGTACCGACCCTCGTTGCAGCAGGTTCCCCGAGCCCAAGCGACACTGCGAGGAGCTGAAGTTTCTTCCTCCCCCAGCTAGTCCAGTACTCGTCGCATTCCGTTCGTGACCTTTTGGAGCTTGTACAAAGCACTTGGAGCAAGCGCAACCCTTATATGCGGCTCCGAGGCAAGGCGATAGCTTCGCCAGCAGGTGTCTATATTGTTTTGAACTTTTAGTAAAGGATGTGATGTATGGAACGTCTATCTCATTTTGTATCCAAGTTGTAAGCCCTTGTGGAAACTTTATCGCTTTTGGGTCAAGAGTCTGTAATCAGATGTTCAGTATCAATAAAAAGAAAAACTTTTTTATGCCTCAATGTATGTTATCTTATTTGTGTACTCTGTTGCATGTGTTTTAAAGATTATCATTATGCCTAGGCCTTGTGCACGCGCTCCCTACGCGTGCTCGGCATCCCGTCTGGAGGACGATTATTCGATTGGACGAAATCGGGGCGTAACATATTGGTATCAGAGCAAATCTTCAGATCCTTTGATCTCGTGTCAGAAAGTTTTCTTAAGATGACCCTGTCCCATCCGAGTTGAACTCTTGAAATCGATTGGTACAAAATGAGATACGTTCCATACAGTGAGTCCGTAATACTCTATGAAACTGATGTAAGTTCCTTGTTTTAGCAGGAATGGCTCGAACCCGAGCAACATGCCAAGTTGATGCAAGTACTTCTGGCACTTCGGCTAGTTCCGAGAGTCAGCGACCTGGGCCCTCTGTCGATCCGGTTGAACAAATGATGCAAATATTGGAGGCGCAACAAAAGAGGGATGAGGCCAGACAGGACAAGTTCGAGAAAAATTTAGAGGCCATGTTTGAGATCCAGCAGAAGCAGGTGGACGCTCTACAATAAATTGTTCAGACCTTAGCTTCCAACCAATCCGCAACAACAGTAGCGGCACCGGTGGAACCAGCAACAGAAGAAGTCAAAATACCCCGAACCGCAAAGAAGAGGGATGTGACTGCCTTCGACTTTGCCAACTTCAAAAAGGTATGCAATACGTCCTTCCGAGGGACAGAGGATCCCGTTGTGGCACTAGATTGGTTGGCCGAGCTAGAAGACCACTTTAAGCTTCTAGAAGTACCCGATGACAAGCAAGTCGCCTGTGCCCAACTCCAGCTCCGAATGAATGCACATGATTGGTGGGATGTGCACCGCAGATCTCTCTCCGCAGATAATGGTGGAGAGACGATTCCTTGGTCCATCTTCCGTGTCACATTTGAAGAGGAGTTTATCCCCCCACCCATTCATCGTCAGAAGGAGAATGATTTCGTGCGACTGCAACAGGGAACCATGACAGTGAAATAATATACCACAGAATTCAACCGTTTGGCCAAGTTTGCTAGTTCTTACCTGCCCGATGCAGCTAGCAGAGCCAGACGATTTGAGGGAGGTCTGTGACCTTCCATTCACGCGCACGTAGTCGCTCCGTAGTACGAGACGATGAGGGAAGTCCTTAATCATGCCCTGGTCCTGGAACCGCAATATCCTTCCAATATTGTCGGTGCTGTGCAACATTCTCATCACAAGCGTCCTAGTAATGCGAGACGAAATAACGCTCATAAGCATGTAAATAATGGTGGTAACCAGGGCAACAACACGAGGGAGAACCAGGGGCAGCGCTGTGTAAAATGCAACCGTACAGGGCACCAGGCAAGCGAATGTCAAAAAAAGGGATGCTTCAACTATGGTCGGCTGAGTCATTATGCTCGAGACTGTCTTGATCGCCCCAACCGAGTCCCTTAGCGTCGTGTAGAGCAGCAAAATTCCGTTCAGGGACCCCAAGCTAATCGGCCTGTGCAACAACAAGAGTGTCGTCCGAATACTGGGGGCCGGGTTTATGCCTTGACAAGGGACGAGGTGTTCGCCTCGAACACCGTAGTGTCAGGTATGTTGCTATTCAATAATATACCTGCTCGAGTGTTATTTGATTCCGGTGCTATACATAGTTTTGTATCAACAAATTTTGCTAGAGAGCACAAATTTACTCAGACCCTGTTAGGCCTAAGGCTTAGCGTCAGTACCCCATCAGGCATGAGCTTGCCTGCCGATTCAGTTTGTCGTGACGGCTGCATTTGCATCAGAGGAAGAAAATTGGCACTTGATGCGATAGTTCTAGACATGGGGGACTACGACATCATTCTGGGTATGGATTGGCTCGGCGCTTGCTCAATGACCATTGATTGTGCGGAAAAGAAAGTCGTGTTTCATCTTCCTGGCAAAAAAGAGTTTTGTTATGTGTACAGTCCACAGTCGAAAGCATCAAATGCCTGCATGGTGATCTCAGCAATGTCTGCTCGACGAATGATTTACTCAGGCTGTGTAGGGTATCTGGCGTCCATTCGAGACACTCAGTCAGATTGTGCAAATGTTGAGTCCATTTCCATTGTGGTATTTTCCGACGAGTTGTCCGGTATGCCGCCTGATCGAGAGACAAAATTCACTATTAACACATTTTCAGAAATCTGACCAATTTCTAAAGCTCCATATCGAATGGCTTCGGCAGAACTAAGGGAGTTAAAAACTCAGTTACAGGAATTACTGGATCGTGGGTATATTCGTCCTAGTGTGTCTTCGTGGGGTGCGCTGGTGCTGTTTGTTAAGAAAAAGGATGGCTCGTTGTGGCTCTGCATCGACTATCGGGAATTGAATAAAGCAACTGTTCAAAACAAATATCCCCTTCCCAGGATAAATGATCTCTTTGGTCAGTTACAAGCTGCAACAGTATTCTCAAAAATTGATCTTCGCTCGGGTTACCATCAGCTCAAGATTAAGCCGGACGATGTGCCAAAGTCAGTATTTCACACTCGCTACGGCCATTATGAGTTTTTGGTGATCCGGTTCGGTTTGACCAATGCCCTTGCCGCCTTTATGGATTTAATGAACCGTGTGTTCCGACCATACCTCGATCGATTTGTAGTAGTGTTCATTGACGATATCTTGGTGTATTCGAAGAATGGGGCGGAGCATGCAGAGCACTTGCGGACCGTGCTACAAACTCTTAGGGACATCAAGTTATATGCGAAACTGAGTCAGTGTGAATTATGGCTGAGCAATGTATCTTTTCTTGGGCATATCATTTCTGCGGGAGGTATTTCAGTCGATCCAAAGAAGGTGGAGGCCATCGTCAAGTTGAAGCGACCTGCATCCGTCAGTGAGATTCGAAGCTTTCTTGGGTTAGCGGGCTACTACAGACGGTTCATAAAGGATTTTTCTAAATTAGCAGCACCTCTGACTCGCCTCACACAGAAGGGAGTCGCGTTTGAGTGGTCCGCCGACTGCGAAGCATCGTTTATAGAGTTAAAGTATCGCCTCACTTCTGCCCCGTTACTTGCACTACCTGACGAGATCTCTGGATTCCAAATCTTCAGCGACGCGTCAGGGTAGGGCCTAGGGTGTGTACTTATGCAGCGAGACAGAGTGATAGCCTATGCATCCAGACAGCTGAAAAAGTATAAAGAAAATTATCCCACGCATGATCTGGAACTGGCAGCAATTATGTTCGGGCTGAAGTTGTGGCGATACTACCTTTATGGGGTGCCTTGCCGAATTTATACCGACCATAAGAGTTTAAAGTACTTATTCACCCAAGCGGATCTGAACCTACGATAACGGCGTTGGCTAGAATTGATAAAGGATTATGACTTGACGATAGACTACACCCCTGGCAAGGGAAATATGGTAGCAGATGCGTTGAGTCGGGTCTTTGCGGGATCTATGTCCGTTGATAGCAGGTTCCAAAGGGACTTAGAAAAGTAGGGCATCAAAATCCGAATTCGCTATCGCGGTGCGTGAGTTGCTCAGATGCGATTTGTACCTAACCTGATAGAGAGTGTCACATCTACTCAAAGAGAAGATCAATTCCTAAGGAAAATGCGCGAGCAGATTCTAGCGGAAAAGGCGAAGACTTTGCAGTGGATGAGAATGGAGTATTGCGAGTTAAAAGAAGGCTATGCGTCCCCAATGATTCAGAACTCAGAAAGGAAATCCTTATAGAAGAACATTATGCACCCTATACGATCCATCCCGGGAGCACTTAAATGTATAGTGACCTTCGCACTATCTTCTGGTGGTACGGCATTGTCACTACCATATTTTAGGAAAAAGGGTATTTTAGTAATTTCCTATTTAAATAAATATTGTGCATGGTAAATAATTTTTGTTGTATTATTTAATTGTTGTTGGATGTTATTTAATTATTTTAGACTTATTTTAGTGGACCCAACTAGTGTAGTTTGGACCCATGGACCAACATGAATTAAATAGTTAGATTTGGCCCATTTAGAAAGCCCATAGTTAAGGAGATGGACTAAATTAATTAAGTGATTAGACTAGAAGCTTCCTTCCTTAATTATTTCTTCATGAGAGGCCCCAAGGGGTACATTGGACATTTTATAATTGCTTGGGAGAGGGGCAAGGCCGGCCTATTAAAAGAGGGGGAAAATTTTTCTCTCCTCTCATTCTCATTCCAAATCTAGATCTAGAATTTCCACTCCCAAATTTTCTCCATTCCCATTCCAATTCCCTACCAAATTCATTCCAAATTCTTCCCAATTCACCATTAGAGAAGGAGGAAGCAAGGATCTAGAAGAAGGAAGCAAGGATCTACAAAGAGGAGCAAGGATCTACAATTTGGAAGCAAGTTCTTCTCAATTGGAGGTTTCATTGGAAATCCATCTCCCAATAGGTATAATTCAGATTTTTCCATTTAAATAGCTTCTAAATCTGAGATTTAATCATATAAAATCAACCTATATGTATGTACTACCCATAGGACTTTGTTTTGTGTTCATAGGAGACCCATGGAGAAAGTTATGGTACTTTTTGTGTTAATTTTGTTGGAATTCCGAATTTACATTTTGTTGTGTGTATCAATTGATCCTATAGATCAATTGGGCATATGCTTATGTGTTTGGGGCTAGTGTCGTGTCCATAATTTGGTACATGTGGTTCGTATCCCAACTATTTGGTAATACGTGTCATTTTGGGAGTTTTCCCTCCGACACGGGGCTTTGAACATGTCGTATTTTGACACGGACACATAGATCTACTTTTGACACTTTGATTTATTCATAAATATTATTTGTGATTTGTTTGTATCCTTCGGGGTACAATTGGTTGTGTGTTGGACTCGTGTCACATGCGTATCCTAGATCTAGTGGGATACGGTGTGATACTCTCCAATTGTGTGGATTTTTGAATAGATCTAATTATGTATGGTTTAAATTCTTCAATTATAATTAGTAAATATATATAGATATTATATATTTATTTTGTGTATTTATTATAGTAATTATTGTAGCATAGATCTATATATTTTTGTGTGTGCTAATATGATGTACAAATATAATATGTAGCTTTCTTGCATGTAATTATATATGTACTTATGTTAATAGTATAAATTATACATAAATGTTTTATAAAATATATTTATGTGTTTAATTATGTAATTATATTATTTATAATTATTATGTAATTATTTGTATATTAATGTATATATTTTAGGTGTACTTCTAGCCAGGTAAAATATGAACATTAATATGTGCATGTGTTGTAACTATTGGTATTTAATTATAAGTTTATATGTGCATATATATATATAAGTATATAATTATTTATTTATATATATGTATTGTGATTATTATTGCATATATATATTTATATATATATATATTTCTGTGTTTTAGTGACAGTGGGTTTATGACAGTAAAACTGTCATTATTTGGTCTGAACAGCAGCCGCTGTACAGTGGTCAGCATTAATGACAGATCTGTCATTAATGCTGCGGCAGTTTTGAGCGGCAACCTCAGCGACGTTTTTTTGTGACAGTTTGAAACTGTCAGCAAACTGTGACAGCAGCGGTTTTGTATATGGAGTTTCTGCGATGAATTTTCAGTGACAGTCAAGACTGTCACTATTAAACCTGTTTTTATTTTATCTTATTTTGTTCACTGTTTTCAGTGACGCTTTGACAGTTTTAAATTATATTTTATATATTATTATTGTATATATATATATGTGTATATATATGTGTTTTGTATAATATTTGTAATAATATATTATGTTATTTGTATACATATTGGTTTGTATATATATTATTTTAGGGTATATATTATTTTTATTAGTAGTATACTTTGTGTGAGTATGATTTGGGATCTAATTTTTATTCCTAAATTGTTGTATTTTATTTTTATATTATTTATATAGATTTCTTGTGAGGTTGACCTTGGTTTGACTTTAGTTGACTTTAGAGTTGACCATAGTTGACTTTTGACTTAGAATTTATTTATTGACCTAGGAGTTGACTAGTTTGACTTGTTCTCTTTCCGGGACCTTGTTATAATGTGGTATTCCATATCTAGGTCTCCGAGGCACCGAGTCAGACATCTGTGAGACTGTTCTTTGGATTTCAGGCGAGTACATTCTATGATAGTTTCTCATTTATGATATCCTCTATGTTCGTTGTATCTAGTGTAGATTTATATATTTCTCTCGACACTATGGTTACACGGATTGGTATATCCGGATCTCGTCATGAGATGTTATTCCTTGGTATATGGTGTATATGGTGCAAGTATTATTTTATTGGTTATCTTGTACATGTACAGACACCGATTCTCGGGGAGACTAGCTATCTTCTTGGGGAATCTAGTGCCATAGCATACCGTGGTTGGATCTATTATACCAGTTGGGGGTGGGGAGTATTAGTATAGATATGTGATCAAATCCCTATTGAATAAAGTATTGGTAAGCGAATAGTGTTGATCATGTACCGCACGTATGATTAGCCAGGCCGCATTGTATCTTGCCCAAGCCGATCACATGTTAAGCTAGTACTCACACACTTAGTCATTAGTATTATTATTTCATTGGCATATTGTTCATTATTGTATTTCTTTCCAGTATTTCCTTATTGTCTATATATCTCTTGTATCTATTTTGTGCATCTTGTTTATCCACAGCTATTTACTGTTACATAGTTTTTATCATGGATTAGAACTGCTGTTAGAGATGTACTCTGCTCCTTTCCTGACTGGATATATTTTTCCAGATGACACTGAGGAGTACCCTACCTATTATGGACCCCAGGATGTTGTGGGTTTAGATTCGGAGACCCTGGCTCAAGAGGGACTTATCCCAACTGAGACAGTTGACCCTGGAGTGTAGCTTGTAGTATGATAGTATTCTTTTGTACTGGATTTATCTCCAGCTTATTTTTGTTACTCTTCAGACTCATTGATGTATTATTTTAAACTCATGAGTTGATGACTATTCTATTCTTATCTGATCCGTGTTCATTCTATCTTAGTTCTGTGATTGAGTACACTATCTTTTGGTGGTTCATTATATTAGATAGACTTTCTAGACAGCGTTCTACCGCCGATTCTGCGGCGTAGGCTGGGCGTTATTTCCGATTAGTACCCTTACCCCGGGTGCGGGTCGTGACAGGCATAAAGAAAGATGTGGTGCTCTTCGTGTCGCAATGCATAACCTGTCAGAGGGTAAAAGTAGAGCATCAGAGGCCGGGAAGAGAAATGCAGAATCTTGCTATCCTGGAATAGAAATGGGAGCACATAAGCATAGAATTCATTGTTGGCCTGCCAAGGATGCAACGGAGGAATGACTCAATCTGGGTCATCGTCGATCGGCTAACCAAGTCTGCACACTTTATTGCCATCAAAAGTACTTGGAGCACCGATCGCCTCGCTCAGACCTACCTTGATGAGATAGTCCGGCTGTACAGAGTGCCAGTTTCCATAGTATCAGATCGGGACAGACGGTTCATCTCACGTTTCTAAAAAAGCCTTCAATAGTCGATGGGGACCAAGTTAAAATTCAGCTCAGCCTACCATCCTCAAACAGATAGCCAAACAGAATGGGTGAATCAGGTACTATAAGACATGCTGCGCCTCTGCGCGATCAATTCAAAGTCAAGTTGGGACGTCTACCTGCCGCTAGCCGAATTTGCATACAACAACAGTTACCAGTCTAGCATCCAAATGGCTCCGTATGAGGCTCTGTATGGGCGGAAGTGTAGGTCACCAATCAGCTGGGATAAAGTTGGGGAGAGGCAAATCCTGGGGCTGGAACTGGTTGAAAAAATAGTCCAAAAGATTCGGCTGATTCGAGAACGCTTAAGGGTAGCGCAGAGTCAGCAAAAGAGCTATGCCGATGTTAATCGTCGCCCCATTAAATTCCAAGAGGGTGACCATATATTCTTAAAAGTCTCGCCCATGCAAGAAGTGACGAGATTCGGGGTAAAGAAAAAGTTAAGTCCAAGATTTGTAGGCCCATTTGAAATTCTCAGACGAGTCACTCCAGTTGCCTATCAAATTGTATTGCCATCAGTCCTTTCAGAAGTACATAATATTTTCCATGTGTCTCAACTTAGAAAGTACGTGCATGACCCAAACCACGTGGTAGACTTGGATCAGCTAGATCTGCAAGCGGACTTATCGTACGTTGTAGAGCCTGTTCAGATTTTGGATCAAAAGGAAAAGCAGTTACGGATCGGACAGTATCTTGATTTTGGATCAAGAGGCGTGCTTGTCCGCTATGCATTTATATATTCATGTTTCAGTTGTAGCTAGAACATATTCTATATAACTGTACATATATATGGTGCAAACTAATTGAAATGCATTTACTTGGACATATAGACTATGCCAAATGCACTGTGCTAAAGTAGATATGTACATTCTTTTGGTTTGAATGCTTTATCTATTAACTTAGTGTTAATGCGTAGTTCGGTCAGACAACTTGTGCACAAGGTTTAGTTCCTACGAATGGTGCTCGGGGCACTGGGGACATTTCGTTCTGGCTGGAACTCGGATAGCTACGATATCAAGACTAGCACGGGTAATACGGGAGCCTTGTGGCAGGGCTTGCTACCCGCGTTGCAAGGGTCTCCGCCTTACTGTAGCTATTGTCCATGGTGGCGATAATGTGCCATGACCCTGTACATATATATTTCTGTATTGCTTGCTCAAACTAATGATGTCTTCGTGGCAGGAAGGACATGGTAAGTATTGTGCAGGCGGTTCAGAGGGGAAGGTAAAAGTCACCTAACGGTGGCATATTTGCTTTGATGAATTGAATACTTGATGCTTGCATGTAAATTGAACTAAGGCAGAATAGAAAGACCAAAAATAAAATTGCATGCTTCATATGAACAAACTTGGATTTGGTTAGTTGGGTTAGCTCGCCCTCACCGGTACTTTTTAAAGTACCGACCCTCGTTGCAGTAGGTTCCCCGAGCCCAAGCGATGCGGCAAGGAGCTGAAGCTTCTTCCTCCCCCAACCAGTCCAGTACTCGTCGCATTCCGTTCGTGACCTTTTGGAGCTTGTACAAAGCACTTGGAGCAAGCGCAACCCTTATATGCGGCTCCGAGACAAGGCGATAGCTTCGCCAACAGGTGTCTATATTATTTTGATGTTTTAGTAAAGGATGTAATGTATGGAACGGCTATCTCATTTTGTATCCAAGTTGTAAGCTCGTGTGGCATCTATATCACTTTTGGGTCAAGAGTCTGTAATCAGATGTTCAATATCAATAAAATGGAAAACTTTTCTATGCAACAATGTGTGTTATCTTATTTGCGTACTCTGTTGCATGTGTTCTAAAGATTATTATTATGCCTAGGCCTTGTGCACGCGTGCCCTACGCGTGCACGGTATCACGCCCGGGGGACGATTATCGATTGGACAAAATTGGGGCGTGAACTAGAATACGGATACCCACACACACACTCCACCTCCCAGTGAGCATTATTTGGTTCAGTTTCAGTCACAGTTAGGGGTGAGCATTATTCGGTTCGGTTTAAAAAAATGGTATATTTAGTTACTATATATATTAGCAAAAAAGCGCAAATAAATCGATCAAAAAATCGAATTGTATTATAGTCGTTTATAGTTATACTTTAAAGTACTAATGTCACGTCCCAGTACCGGAATACGGAGACGGACATGGCCAGCTCTTCCGTACAAGGTATAGAACGTCGTACGACGGTCACGGCTGTAACTAGACAAGGGGGTGCATACTACAAGCAAGTCACTTAGGGTCACACAGTATATCTATTGTCTCAATCAGTCAAGTAAGAACAATAAACATAGAACATGTATGACAAGGAAGTAAGGCATCCCAAATGCCCTGCTAGATCATTCTGAAAACCAGCTGTGCAAAAATTAGAGAGCTGACAGAGTAGCAAAAGTACATGACCATGATCAGCTGCAGTCTGATTAGTTACAATCATGTAAAAAAACTAAATGTCCAGATTTACGGCTGATAAGTGCCGGTGGCTAAACGTCCAAAATGAGTAAAATATGCAATAACGAGCAGGGAAGAAGAAATCCACTCATTTTCCTCAGTGGCCATCCGTCTGGTGCGAGCCATTATTCAGGGAGAAGTATGCTTGATCCTCGGGTGATGGCTCTAAATCTGGCCATGCAAAATCAGTGGGGTTAGACCTCAAATAACAAGTACCACAAATAAGCACGAATGAAGAAATAACAAGGGTTAGACCATCGTACCATGATAGTCCATATCCCTAAACTATTTGACAGCAGATACAATACACAAATAAGCTCAGTTGCATAATCGGCCAATCACTTGTACGGCTTACTAGGTGGAGTCTGGGTTATCCCAGAGGTATTATGCATATAATAGGAATCCTCAGATCGAACCATGTTCTAGCAGGGGCTAGCTGAGCCTTGAATTATCGTATAGCACATAGTAGTATGCACCGGTCCCTCGTAAGGCCACCGTGCTAAGATTGTATAAAACACATATTATAATATAATAGTCGGATATTGCCATCCACTAATGAGGATTTAAACAATATCCATGGGGACCAGCCTTCACTCTCTATGTAAAGATTAAGGGTGACTAGTTAAGCATGATCTTGGAATTTTGTCCCTCCTAATGCTCTACATATTTTAGTTGCCTAGTTAGCCCTATGGTTAGCTGTAATCACATGGCGTGTGTAAATACCCTAATTTTTAGAATTTAATTTTTAATTTTATTAATATGGGTACTATGTAATTATTGAGATTAAGGGAGATTTTCGGTATTTTTACCTAATTAGAATAAATATTAGTTCATGGATTTATAATTATGTATATTTAATTAATTATTAATATAGTGCTTTATATTTTTTGGTGTACGACTAATATTAGAGTATTGTAGATTTTTTTTGGATTTTATTGAGGTCCAAAACTATTTTTAGATGGCCATATATGCATATATTTATTTGGTTAATTATCAAACCAACCCAAACCAACCCAAACCGGATCCTAAAACCCAACCCGTACCCGATAACCCGAACCCAGAACCCACTAACCCACGCTATAGTAACTCCCCCCGACCGATCCCTTTTCCTCCCCGTCAACCGCCGACCCAACCTTTCCTTTCCCTGTAACCTCCCCCCTTCACCCTATATAAACCCCAACATAGCCGACCACCACCACCATCATCTCCTCTACCACCCCGACCATTGTCGACCGCTGAACTGCCGCGCTCCACCGCCACGAACAGCCGCTCTGACTTCACGATCAGCAGCACACATCGATGTACCCATCTTCTCTCCCCTGTTTCTCCCTACACAGTAATCCAAACAGTGAACCGTCGAATCCTATATGAAAACCACATGAACTCCTTGAACCCTGTGTAATAAGTTTAGTGTATCGTGTCCAATGTCGATCATAAATTGCGATAAAAAGCAGGAAAATAACTTATTTTTGGGAACATAAACTGTTCCAAGTATGCCTGTTTGAGTCCCGTTATCTTCATAATGACACCTGAAACTAAAATTCTGCTTGAACAATAATTTAGACAATATAACATAGTTTTAATCTCTTCAATTACTTTATTTTAATTCGATGTATGCTGTATTATATTTGCTGTTAAATTTTGTCAAAAATTTAGTTTCTTAAACCCGAATTTTCCTAAAATAGGGTGTGTACCGCTAAACGAGGCAACTTTATCATGTACGAATTGCACCTAAAGGCGCGTATCATCATCACAGACGTGTGGAATTTTGCGGAAGTTGATTTGGATGTGCGTGCACACCAGAATCAACGCGTATCCGTCGAAAAGTCCCGTATCGGCCCGTTCTGACACTCGTCATAATTTTGTGTGTGCTTGTCATTTTGCAACAAAACTTGCACCAACTGATTCACAGCATTACGTTGGTCCTGTGACCCAAGTTTGGTTCGATTCAGAGAACGTTGACAAAATATCGTTTTGCGGGCCCCATGGTTCCACTTGACGGGCAATTTTGTGACCTGCTGATCGAAATCCAGTTCTGGACATTACGTTGGGTTTATATTATCGTTCTGGACTCGTAGACACTAAGTTTGATGAATTTGGAGTATCTTGTCTTTGACACATTTTTTGGTGTGAAGTGGGCCACATGTGGACCCCGTTTTGACCCAAAATTATCAATTCTGTCCGTATCTAAATTGGACTTATGGGTAATCAATCGGTACTATTTCAGGTATTCTGAGAGCAATGATGATGTTTGTTTCAGCATCCGGAGGTGTACCTGGAGATTCTACTGTTACAGGAGCAATTAACGGAGCTTAGAACCCAGACAAGTGTACCTTGCCAACTTACAGTAGATCCTATAATATTATTTGCTTGTATTCTTTCTATATACTTCTGTATTGTACCTATTCAACCTAGGACCGTGAGACATTGCTTAGCGTCCGAAAAAGATTCGGGTATCGACGCCGTACGCGGAGTCGTGTAACGTCACTTAGAGAGTTGATACCAGGATCTTATTCTTTTGCGTGCTTGCTTTACCAAGTACGTCATACCATAGGACACTTGACTCTATTCATGTGACAAAATCTTTCCTGAGTTATTCATGGTGATTCTGTATAGGCTTACAGGATTCACGATCCGAGACTTGCATATATAGAGATATCATTATGACTCGTTGTACTAGCTAGAGGTCATGATCTTGCATGTTATGGACATGAGACGTGAGGTTACATTGGGTGGGGAGAGACACATGCTACAGGCTAATTTTGGTTATATATATATATATACTTATGTTACTGGAGAGTGCCTTAGTCTCTGTACCAGAGCTTTGGAACATGTACTGGCAATACTACTTGCCGCTATGGGTTCCCCGACACAGAGCCTGTAGTGGTTTCAGCCTGAGTACTAGTGATGCTCTCATTTTCATTTCACTTAGCTCATTACATTGATTGCCCTGAGGATCTATTTTTATTTACTATATTTTATTTGGCTTAAGTGTTTCTTGTACCTTGCTATGTCCCCTGAGGACCTGGATCCAGATTTTGTCCCCAAGTACAGCAGAGGAGGATTACCCTGAGATATACGGGACATAAGCTGACGCTGGAGCAGTACTAGCACTAGAGGATGAGGATGTGCCAGAGGATTTCTCCTGAGTATTCCGTTATTTACTTAGGTATCTGTGCTTATTGTTATTTCATATCCGGACTTATGGATATATGTATTGGCGTTATTCTCTTTTCTTATTTTGTCGGGTTGTTCCCCGAGATACTACTTATGTTGACTTGATGATGGACTATTTCTTTTTTAACTATTATCTTGACTAGTCTATCATATTGAATTGTGTTTACTTTCTATGGATGAGATTAAAGTTATACTGAGAAAGATGATGTAGACTGCATTTATATTTATTATAGCTTAAGTGCACTCTAACGGGTCCATTAAATTGGGTTTGCTCGTTGGAGTTGTACTGCTGGCTATTGCCACGTGGCTAGTCCCTCGGTATTTTGGGACTGGGGAGTGACAGCGTGGTCATATGTTACTCCCCTTATATATCGTACCATAGTACGGGCATGCTAGATACAAATCCACTTTATCACTTTGCAGTTCAATTTGGATTCACACCAGCGTGATGCAACAGTAAAATGAATCCTAGCCACGCTTGGTTATTGATCAACTATCATGTCCATGCTGGAGGAATTTGATTACATCACATATCGCTTAGCACGTAGACACACCTCGATGTAAAACATGTAACATAATCACGTAGAAACACTTAGCACGTAGGAACATATAGCACATAGTAAGTGTATCAGCATAGATACCATTAGTCGAGTCAAGTTACCAATCATTGGTAAATCACATGGGTTTAGTACATAGTCAGGTCTAACACATGGTCACATAGCTCACATACATCAGCAATCATTAAAATCACACGTGGAATAAATTTTTTTCCATAAAGCATTAAAACCAAGAAAATCAATAAAACGTGCACATAGGCCGCATGAGGATCAGGTGTCACGACCCGTACCCAAAAATTGGGCATGAGTCGTTGGTATGTCCAGCCTACGCCACAGCATCGGTGGTAGAACGTTGTCTAGGTCTAACGTAGCTATCTAACAATGATATTAAACCTGTCAATATATCTCAACTCCAAATAAAGGACAATAAATATGCATATGATCATCAATTCATAATGTACTCAACCAAAATAACTATAAAGAAGGTAAATGGCACGATAAAGATATAAAGAAACATGGAAGGCAAAATAATATATGTCTCAATAAGGTAGAGTCTAAAAGTCTAGCTATCTCAACACAAAATAGGTCTCAACATAATACCACTCAAGTCTATAAATCTGGAACAATCCAATACATAAAAATAAGCTAAGTGGTGTCTAAACCACTATAGGTGGTGTCTCCTCTATATGGAGTGGCTGCTCTGGAATACCCGGGATGTAATCGCCATATGGACCATAATGGGTAGGACAAAAGTCCTCAAGATCCTCTGAAAAATGTTATTCAGTCAGGATTGGAGCGAAGCACAAACACTAACAACAATTTCAATTATATTGACGAAAACTATAAAGCAGTGTAAGAAAATACATGATGAAAGAAAATACTGGAATATATGGAAAATCTGGAGAGACATGTAATCATCATATAGAAATAACTAGCAGTAAACAAATATATGTGAATGCTAGAAATGAATGTACTGGAGCAAGAATAGAAATACTGGCTAAGTGTCATAAAATATCAGTTTGCTAGGTAATCAGCTTGGGACTAGATTATGCTTGTTATATATGATTGGCTATGATACATGTAAGGTCAGGCTAACCATCTAGTTAGCTATGATGCGAGCAATAGTTAGGCTAATCATATATAACAGGCTATGAGGCATGTAAATGGTCAGGCTACACCCTACGTGATATGTGGGGTGAGCTATAATGCATGTAATGTGGGGTATGATCACATAACTTGCTAATATTTCTCCGTCCCTAACTAGTACAATGGATTCCAATTACGACTCCTTATGATAGGTATCTATGATACTATCACATGTATCCACTGTGTCGGAATCAAGTATACACTACAACTAGAATCATAGTAATGATCAAAATAATAAAAACTGTCAGAGAATGCAATCGCCTGTGGTCTTGAGCAATGTGTGAGGATCGATATCCAAGATGGAGTCATTCTGATCTAAATATCAAATATTAATGTTAATTAGTGAATTAAAGGATGAGCATGATTATCTAACTAAGTATGATGTTTCTAGGCCATGTCTAAATCTATACTAGGTTATACTAGCCAACTAGCCTTATACTAGATAGTACTAAGGTCTACTAGCTATATTAGTTAATATCTAATAATACTAGTTAATACCTTAACATAACCTTACTATACAAACATATTCCAACTCATCTAATCAATACCAATATCTAACTAACTCATTATCTAATACCATTAGATATTACCTATCTATGATACTATATCTCTTAACTAATATCAATCTCTAATGATGAGACCAATACCTTAACTAGACTCACACTCCCAAGTATCATTACTAAGGACTGACACACACTCTCCTATTACTAACTGCTACACCATAATAATAACTAACAGCTGACCAATTCTTATTAATGTACTGAACTGTAGTCCTTATCTACTACCCACAACTCTTGTCAACTGCTGCTACTTCAACTGTATTGCACCCATTTGTATAATACCTCTCCAGTTCCATGCACCAGTGTACACTGATACCTCAAGTATCAGTGTCCAAGTCTTCTCCCTCTGTTCTCGATCAGTTCAGCACTTACCCATAGGTATGCCATCAGTTCAAACCTGACCATTAACTTATCCCACTATTAAGTACAAATGCACCTAGCTCTCACACTTGCCTGCAGGCACTAACAGGCTTACTTGGACCAAGCTCCTCACAATTCATGTGCACTAGCTGGGAGCACCATGCTGCAGCTCATACCCAGGTTACAGTGCAACCTGAACTGCTCCCTCTCAAGTGCACCCTGCAGCAACACTTACAACCATACAATGAGTTGCATAACTCATCAGTAAATGTTGCTACCAACTGCAGTAGCTACTGCATATGTGCAACTGCACAACACTCCCCGCAGGCTTCACCCGAGCTTCTTACCCAAGCTTGCACAAACCCAAGTCCTCACTGCAGTTGGCATTTGCCTGCACATTATTCTCCCCCTATCTCCATAATCACACAACACACTAACTAACACACCTATATAATACCAATCCAGACACCACTCTCCCATGTTACACTAAAACCAATACCCAACCCTTGCTGCCCCTACAGCAAGCCAACTGGACTGCACCCCCTTCATTTGGCAGCAATCACTACCAAGCTCACCTGCTGTTGCTGTATGGATCTGATACCTGCAATCAACTATACACCCTCACTAAATACGATACTTGGTGATACCCTTTGGCCACACTCATGTATCAGAACAGACACCTACACCACATCAACACTCACAGCAATAACAATATCTAACAACAATAACAGTTAATAGCAATAACAATACCTACTGTGCACACATGCATCACATGCTCGACCCTTCCCCCTTAGCACACTCCACACAGTCACCTCTCACTGCAATTGTATGTGCACAACCACTAGAATATATGTGTACACTAATATATATACTATACCTCACTTGTCATTGCTGTACTGCTTCCCTTACTGTTAGCACAACAAGTTACTGCTGCCCCTAAGACGCAGGCCCCCTTAGCACTATTGAGCACTGCCCAGGTTGTATGAACAAAGCCCTCACTCCAAAACCACTGATAATCCTTGCTTCCTGATACCTCTCCACACCTAACACATACGAATGCACATATAATTTTTACTATACTGCAGACAATCCACATTCGAACCCTCCATAAACCCAATATCGAACACATGGCGTGCACCATCATGTATCACTCTATGCTACACCATCCCAAAGCCAATGAAACATCAAACACATATAATATCATATCTAAATAACTAATATATACATATAAATCTATTATTTATCGAAGAGTGATACTAATTGGGCAAAACCTTCAAACTATGAACACAACTACATGAAGAAAATACTATGGAACCAATATGGACCCACTCTCTTCCCTTGTGGGTATTCCTAAACCATGGGTGGTCTCCTAATGGTCCTCAAAATAATGAAAACATAAATTAAAAGAGGGGTTTCAGAATTTTATCTCTTGGAAGATGGATTCCCAATGCAAAACCAAGGATTCTCTAGCTAAGCTTCTTCTTCTCCAACGCTCCTTGAGACCTAAGCTTCTAGGCTTCTTAGTTGAGGGAAATGAGAGGGATTGGGGTTTGATTTTCTGAAATTTGGTAGAGGAAAGAGGGTGGTTTGGGAAGAACTCAAACTAGGATTTTTATGAATATTTAATGAGGCTTGAGGGAGGTTCCCCCCTCCTTATAGGGCCGGCCACTTGGAGACCTAGGGTTTGCCAAGGCACAAAGACCAAAGTGCCCTCAAATATTTTCATGAAGGGTCTTCCAATAAGTGGGTTTTTCATCCATAATGGAAACTTAATCAAATTTCTAATCTCATGAAGAGGGTTGACTAGTTAGGTCCCAAAAGTGATTAATCTAGTGTTGAGTCTAATGGTCACATCAAGTTTAGCCCACTAACCCATATTGTTAACAATTACAACATATCTACAGTACACATTATATAAACTAATAAACAATATATAGATTAATATTACAAATAACAAAAATGTCCCTATTCTAAAAATATGGCAATGACATCAGGGACGCATAGAGTTAGTGCCGCATAGGACAGGTGCTGCAGGTTCGACCATGGCAAAAACTCTAAAATTCCAAAAATTGTTTTCTTCATAAAAATCTCATTTTAATCCCGAATCAAGTGAACCAAAAGCCAAAATACTCGAAATGAAGTGCTCCATCAATCCAAAAACTTCTTTATCTAAAATACCATGTTTTAATAGATCAAAACCACCAAAAACTCAAGAAACCCATGAAAACCCTAAACTTTAAATGTAGATATACTCAGATCCACCCATTAAAACCAAAAAATCCAAGTACTAAAAGTGTTTAGAATCATAATGTAAACATATTAGACTAATAAAATACAAGAAAAGAGCAAGAATAAAATATCAAGAGGTTTCTCCATGTAGTACAATGTGTACTTGTCTAAATAAAGGAAGGAAAAAAAATTAGAGAATGAGGGAATAGAGAGAGAGAGAGAGAGAGAGAGAGAGAGAGAGAGAGAGAGAAAGAAGTTAACTTATATATGCTAGGGTTGAGGTTTAGACCATGTGTTCATTCATGACCAAACCAATCCAACAATTAAACCATGAGTCTAATTGATCCAAAGAATGGGTCTTGTCTCCATGACATGCAACCTAATTACCATGCAAGCAACAAATAATATAAGCAGAAAAACTAATATGTTCCAAATACGTATATCATGGATGAATAGTGACACATAATATGAATAGTAATTAGTAGTTACTATAATTAGGTACTAAGTACTTAAAAGTAGATATAAAATCGCGAATCGGAGTATCGACCATATCGTCGTTTTGTATCGAAAATAAATGATTATTGATAAATTAATAACATTTTAGAAAATATATTTCATATATTTAGGCATAATTTTAAGTATTTCTAGTGTTGTTTCTTAGTAGTTTTAAAATTGAATAAAATAGTAGTCACCCTTGCCGATTAGTTTACATGTGACAGATAAGTTTATTTTTTACTTGCTTTTACAACCTAACTATGCTAAGGAATGTATCGACCATATTCAAATGAGTGTCGAGGAAGTATGATTTTGGATACGTGTAAAACAAGTATCCTAACTCTAACTTTTACAATATTTAGTTCTTTATGAGACTTCTTTATCAAGTATCCTAACTAACTAATCCTTTAGTAAATATCTTAACTCATCTTGAATCTAATTAATCCATATCATTTGAATTAATATATATGGTACATGCAGAATCAATGAGTCGATACTTAGTTGATCAATCATGGATGTACAATCGGTGACATGAGAGTATGATTGGTTTGACAGATAATTTCATGGCGGGCGTTGAGAAATTTCTCAAACACGTCCGTAGTCAACCTTATTTCATGGATGAGAGGCTCATCAAGTTTTCTTGTGTCAAATATCATAATATACCATTCAAAGAGGTGGATATCGTGAGGGAGCATCTCTACAAGAAGGGTTTCGTACCGAACTAAAAGGAGTGGACGGCTTAAGAAGAACCTTTGTTTTTGCAATATCATTATTTTTCTTTCAATACGGAGGTAGAAGAGTCCACTCTCGGAGATAAATTTGAATATCGATTGCGAAACGTGGCACGTGAGTTGGTATTTGATGCGGCCGATCCAAGTTTTGATCCGAAGGATCCTAATGCAAAACAATTCTATGATATTTTCAAGAATACCGATACTCCGTTATACCTGGGTTGTGATTCTCATTCTGTCCAGTCGGTGGTGATGCAGGTATTGAACCTAAAGTCTGATTTAACTTGCCGCAAGAATGCTATGACCGGATAATTAAGTTTGTTAGAGCGTTGTTGCCAAAAGGATTGAAGGAGTTTACTGAAAACTTTTTATAAGTCGAAGATGATGATACAAAAACTCGGATTAGACTACGAAAAGATAGATTATTGTCAAAATGGTTGCATGTTGTACTACAAGGAGAACAATGATAAAGATAAATGTATTTTCTGTCATGCGGACCGGTACAAGACAATTCGGGACAAGGAAAAGTCAACTGCCTGATCAAGGTTGCATCCCTACAAGTACATACAGTTTTTACCGATCACAAAGAGGCTTCAGAGGATGCATATGTCCACAAATACATCACAACAAATGACATGGCATAGCAAGGAACGAAAGATGGATGAAGGAGAATTATCTCATCCTTCCGATGGAGAGGCATGGAAATATTTTGATCTGTGTCATCCTGAATTTGTTGCGGAGCCCAGGAATGTTCGGTTGGGTTTATGTTCTGATGAATTCACTCCTTTAGGACAGTCAAAATTTCAGTACTCTTGTTGGCCGATAATTTTGACTTCTTATAATCTACCACCGTGGATGTGTATGAAGACTCCTTACATGTTCTTGACACTTATCATACCCGGTCTAAAAAATTCAAAGAAGAACATCGATATCTACTTGCAGCCGTTGGTGGATGAGTTGAAACAATTATGGTAATTCGGCGTTCGGATATATGATATATCGAATAAGCAAAACTTTCAGATGAGAGCGTCTCTCATGTGGACCATCAACGATTTTCCAGCATATGGAATATTATCGGGGTGGAGTACTTATGGTACTTTGTCTTGTCCGATATTATGGAAAAGAGTAAGGCATTCTGTCTCCAGAATGGAGGAAAAGCATGCTTTTTTTTATTGTCACAATCAGTTCCTTCCTGTGTCGCATCTATGAAGAAGTAACATAGATGTCTTTAGAGCTTGTAAACATGAACTATCTCCTCCCCCGTTGAGACTGACATGAGACAAAGTTTGGAAAGAGGTAGATGTATTGTCAACTGTGATGGAAGATCCAATATCGGCCGATCACTTTGAAGGGTTCAGACGTAGGCATAATTGGACGAAGCAGAGTATCTTTTGGGACTTACCTTATTGGAAGGATAATCTCATAAGGCATAATCTTGATGTCATGCATATAAAAAAGAATATATTTGATAACATCTTCAATACTGTGATGGATATCAAGGAAAATATGAAAGGCAATATCAAAGCAAGAAAGGATTTAGAAATTATTTGCAGGCGTTCAGATTTGCACCTAAAACGAAGTGGCAACGACAATTGGGTCAAGCCTCTATCACCATTTATATTGAGTAGGGAGGATAAATTGATAATATACAACTGGATTTTAAAGTTGAGATTTTCTGACGGCTACGTGTCAAATATGGTAAGATATGTTGATCTCAACGAACGCAAGCTAACAGGATGAAGAGTCATGATTGCCATGTGTTTATGG
The DNA here is from genome assembly GCA_036927795.1 of Iris macrosiphon. Lineage (NCBI taxonomy): Eukaryota > Viridiplantae > Streptophyta > Magnoliopsida > Asparagales > Iridaceae > Iris > Iris macrosiphon. The sequence goes on from JAYESA010000004.1 coordinate 356,627,718, forward strand.
AGAGGTTACTACCTATTGCTCTGGGAGAGATATTGCCTCATCAAGTATGGACTCCGTTGACTGAATTATTTATATTCTTTAAATATTTATGTTCAAGCAAGTTGACGGTGCAACATATAATAGAACTTGAGGAGAAGATTATATTGATATTATGTAAGTTAGAAATGGTGCTTTTCCTCGATTTTTTTGATAGTATAAAGCATTTGCCGATTCATCTTGCATATGAAGCACGCGTCGGTGCTCCCGTCCAATATCGATGGATGTATCCATTTGAGAGGTATAAATTCTTTATACTAATAATTTTTTATTCAAATAATTCTAAGATTCAATATATTATCTATAGGTATCTACATCACCTGAATAAGAAGAAGGTTGACAATAAGGCTCATGTAGAAGCTTCGATATGCGAAACATATATCATTGAGGAGGTTTCAAACTTCTGCTCCATCAACTTTGATACTCATTTCAGAACAAATCACAATATAGCCCCAAGGAATGGTGACGGTGGGGTTGATCTCCCGAATAGTGTAATCCGCACTATCTTCAATATGGGAGGGAAGCCTACAAGTGCTACTAAAGTACGTTGGTTGGAAGACGATGAGTTTGAAGCAACTCATCGGTATATATTATTAAATAGTGGTATAAAAGAGATACAATATTTTGAGAAGTAAGCAACACATCTTTCCTAAATATTTTAATTTTGTATATACTTGGAAATAAATTGCTCTAACTGTTCTCCTTATTATCACAGTACCTTTAGAGCTAAGATGAAAATAGAGAGACCTAATATTAATGAAGATGATCTTGTTAGAGAGGTTTATAGAAATTTTTTATCGTTGTTCCATAATTATGTACGGATCCTAAATATTAAGCATTCTAAATTTAGCATTCAAACCAATCTTTGTCTAATGTCTATATGATACGTGATGTTTCAGGTTTTTGTCATGGTACATACTTAAAGAACGAACAACTTTGAGCATTGGCTATCAGACCAAGCAAGAGGGCAAAGAGTTGGGATGGATACACCATCAATAGCTTCAAATTTAGAACCACTGATAAGTCTATTAATCAATCATTTGTCGATGAGGAGGCTAATTATACAAAGAATTCTGGAGTATGTGTGAGGGGTTCAGTCTACGATGTCGATCCAAAATTCGATTATTACGGTGTACTAAGAGATATCGTGGAGCTGGATTACTCTTATGAGACAAAAATTGTGCTGTTTAAATGTAATTAGTTTGACAAAACACCCAAGCAAGGATGGAAAATTGATAAACAAATTGGGTTTGTTGATATAAAATATGGAAAAAGATATATTGGTTTTGAACCATTTGGTTGACTAGTCAAATGATTCAAGTGTATTATACGAGCTATCCTAGTCGATGACACAATAATAAAGATAGGTGGCCCGTATGCAAAACTAAATCTAGAAACATATATAATGTTGGGGATCTAGCATACCAAGATGATGAGGTGGTCATGCCTCATCTTGCATATATAAGTTCGGCCGGTGTTAATGGTATGAGGGTTGACGTTACCATAGAGGATGATAGAGTTGACAAAGAGATTGAGATAGAAGATTTACCTTGTATAGAGGAGAAATCTGATATGGAGGTATCGAGCGAGGAACAAGAATTGGAAGATGAAGGTAATAGTAATAGTGTAAGTAAAAATGAAAATAAAGAATTAGAAGATGAAGACGATTTGAAAAATAATTTGGAAGACGATGACGATTCGGAAGATGAAGAAGGTTAGTACGTACATACATATGCATTATCTTAGATATTTATTTAATTATTTCATGACATAATTATTATTTAGTTTATCATCACACTAGTATTTACTTATTTTACCACACCATTACTTTATGATTATCTGTTTGATGATACCATTTTTTATCTGCTGCAGATTTACCTATAGTATGGCGGGACGAGTGTCACGACCCGCACCCGGATATTCGGGCACGAATACGTGAGTACGCCCAGCCTATGTCACAGCATCGACGGTAGAATGCTATCTTGGTCAATTCTACTATCTTAACATCTCAACAATATAAATATGATACCTGTTAATCATCTCAACTTTAAAAGGAGGAACAATATAGTATCTCACAAATGTAACTATACTCAATCATAATACAAACTAAGGAAGATAAAGTATGAATGGAATAACGAAGAAAAGAATCAAGATACAATCCACAAGTCTGAAATAATATACATGCCATGAATCTCAATAACAGTCTAATATAAATCCACCAAATAAGCTAGACCTCCTCAGGCTCTGGAACTCTTGGTCTACAGGAGTATCCTCTAATGGTAAGCCCGCATGCGGCCCGTTGAATGTAGGACATTGATTTATGAGCCAATCATCTGAAAAAATATATCCAGTCAGGATTGGAGCGAATTACATACCTATGAAAGCAATTTCAAATACATAATCGAGCATATAAAATAGATAATAGAAAAGAATACAAGATAACTATACATCTGAATGAAATAAACTAGAGTGAATAGGTAATATACTAGAATGAAGAACAAGCAATATGGATATCTGTAATATAAAGGAATAACTAGAATCTAACTAATGTGCCTCAGAATACAAGTTCATTATGTGACCGATTTAGGTTGAACATGAATACAATAAGGTAATTCGATTACAAGTGTGGTATGCAATCGACATGCTACTACGATACTACTAATCTACCTACTAACGTGTCAATACTTATATACACATATACATACATACCTATATTTACTAGTCTAACAAGTATGTATATATCTAACTAATAGATAACATGTATCTATAACTACAAACTACCTAACAAGTTCTTAACTACTAAACTATTAATGAACTACTAGCTAACCTCTTACCTAACTAGCTGCTGCCCACTTGCTGTGCCTCGCTGCCTAGTTGATTGCTGCTGCTGCATCACAGTTGTTACTGTGCTCTGCACTTGATACTTGCTGTGCATCTTGCTGTTGATTCATTGGCTGCTACAGTGCATTCAACAGGCTCTGCAGGTTACTGTGCTAATTGCTGAATGCAGTTGGCTCTTGCTACTGAGGCTCTTTGCATTGCTGCCGCTGCCTTGCTTGTTGTTCACTGCTCTCTGCTGCTGGATGCTACTGCAGGAATTTGCTGCTAGTTGCTACTTGCTGTTGATGCTGCACACACTGCTGATATTGCCACTGCTGTCTTGAACTTGTTGATGTGGCCTGCTGTTAGCTTGCTGGTTGCTATATTCTGCTGATGCATGCTGCACAAGCTGCTGTAGTTGGCATTGCTGCACAATGCATAAGCTGTTGGCTGATCTTCTCTTGCTGTGGTGAAGGTTGCTGTATCCACTGTGTCCCGATCCCCTTACTACTCAAACTGCCTGACCTCTCACTTCACTGAACACACTCTCACACACACACACTCACAAATATAAATAAATAAATAAATAAATAACTATATATATATATATATATATATATATATATATATATATATATATATATACACATATCACTACACCTATACACCTAGCTACATATATATATGTATATAATATAATAGAGATACATACACATACACATATACATAACCATATAATTATATAATTATATCATTCTAATAGATATTACCAAGCCAAATTGAATCTAAAATGCAATAAAACAAACATGTGGAGTGCACCGCACCCGTATTACACTCATTCTATGATACGCTTGTAGTATGGCCCTACCACACAACCAAACGTATCCCGAAGGACACGAGTAAGTCCAAAATAATAGTTATGAATAATATGAAGAACTAATTACTCAACTACATGTCCGTATCAAGATGTGACATGCTCAAACCTCCGTGTCGAAGAAAACTCCCAAATCAACTCGTATCTCCAAATTGTCGGGATACGGCCTACACGTATCCAATTGTGGATACGACACTAGTTACACATAATCAAACACATGTCAATTTGGTCTAATTGACCTATTGACAAACACAAGATGTGCCAATCTCGAAATTTCTCCAAAATTGTCACAAAATAACACATAACTTTCTCCATAGGCCTCCTATGAACCTAATTCCAATTCCTATGGATAGCCTTAGCATCTAGGGTAGTTTCTAATGATTAAAACACATATTTAGATCCTAATAAGAGAGAGAAAATTTATTTGTACCTATTGGGAGATGGATTCCTAATAAAATCTCCAAATTGAGTAAAAATAACATCCTCCTTGTAGATCCTTACTTCTCCTTATAGATCCTTGCTTCCTTCTTGTATATCCTTGTTCTACTAGCCTCCAATGAAGAATAAGAAAGGAATTGGGAAGAAATTTGTGTAGGAATTTGTGTATAAATGAAGAATTTGGAAGAGAAAATTTTTTAGATCTAGATTAGAATAATAAAATGAGAAGATAGAGAGTCTCTCTCCTCCCTATAGGTGGCCGGCCCCTTGCCCCTCCTCTAAGCTATTATGAATTATCCAAAACACCCCTTGGGGTCTCTCATGAAGAAATTAATTAAGGAGAGAAGGTTCTAGTCTAATGGTTTCACTAATTAATTCATCCTCCTAATGAATGGCTTACTATTAGGCTCAAATCTAAATTAGAATTAAATGTTGGGTCCATGGATCTAAACTAAACTAGTTAGGTCCACTACACAAGTCCAAAATAAATCTAACATCTATAATAAATAAAAAATACCATAAATAATATTTACAACATGCACAATATTTTAATATAATAATCCTAAAATACAAATACCCTTGATAATTTACCAAACTACCCTTAGATAAAAAAGTGAGGGTGACAATCCTACCCACCTTAGAAAATTTTGTCCTCAAAATTAAGGAAGAAACTAACTACCAAAAGCAATCAATACAAGCAAGAAAGAATTATACCTCATGTCTCAAATGGATAAGGATATCGCTCGCGCATCTCGGCCTCTTGCTCCCAGGTACTCTTTCCTAGCGAGTGATGCCTCCATACGATGCGCACCAAAGGAATCGTCTGGTTCCTCAGCCCCTTCTCTCTCCGATCCAGAATCTCAACTGGCTGCTCTGGATAGCTAAGAGTAGGGCCCACCTCTATCTCCAAGTTATCCAACACATGACTAGGATCTGCCATGTACCGTCTCAGCTATGATATGTCAAATATGTTGTGTACTCCCTCCAATGCAGGTGGCAAGTCTAGTCTGTAGGCAACTGCACCGACCCTCTCGAGAATACTGAAAGGTCCGATGAATCGCGGACTAAGCTTCCCGCCTCCACCGAAAAAAATTGTGCCATATGTAGGAGAAATCCTCAAGAAAACTAGACCGCCAACCTAGCACAAAACACAGCCTTAGCACTCTAACAAAAATAAATAATCACAAGAAATTCAAATAAAATCTATACCTCAAACTCCAATGGTCTCTGGTGGCTATCGGCCCAATGCCGTTGTTTGTCCTGTGCCACCTGAAGTCTATCCCTAATGAGCTTTACCTTCTCAGCTGCATCCACGACCATCTTTGGTCCCAATAAGGCTCTCTCACCAACATCATCCTATGATAATGGAGTGCGACATCTCCGTCCATACAATGCCTCAAATGGTGACATCTCTATACTGGCTTGGTAGCTGTTGTTGTAAGAAAATTCTACCAAGTAAAGATGATTCTCCCAATAGCCTCCAAAATCCAAAATACAGGTGCATAGCATGTCCTCAAGAGTCTGAATAGTCCTCTCCGACTGCCCATCGGTCTGAGGGTGATATGCAGTACTGAACTTGAGCTGAGTGCCCAAGCTAGCCTGCAAACTCCTCCAGAAGTGGGATGTGAAGTGTCTATCCCGATCTGAGACTATACTTACAGGAACTCCATACAATCTGACTATATAATGTCCATACATATCTGCGAGCTTCTTCGTAGATGTACCCACTTTGAATGATATAAAGTGGGTTAATTTGGTCAACTTATCTACAATGACCCAAATCGTGTCTTTACCTCCTGGAGAACACGGAATCCCTGAAACAAAGTCCATCGTCACATGCTCCCATTTTCACTCTGGAATAGATAAAGGCTGAAACAATCCACCTGGCCTCTGTCTCTCTGCCTTTACCTGCTGGCAAACCAAATATCTAGATACGAAGCTAGCTACCTCCCGCTTCATACCATACAACCAAATATGCTCTCTCATGTCCCTATACATCTTGTTGGTACCTGGATGCATAGAGTACTGAGATCGATGCGCCTCCTAAAGAATCTTCTCGTGCAATATTCCATTCGGCACACACAATATGGTACCGTGCTGCAATGATCCATCATCTGCCATGCTGAAGTCTTCTACCAACCCTATCTGGACCTGTGCTTTGATGCTCCTCAGAGACTCATCCTCAAATTGTATGGCTCTGATCCGGTCTATCAACTCTGACTGCACCTGAAGTCCCCACATCTGTGTTGTAACTCCAGGAACTAATGCCTCAATGTCCAAGCTATCAAGACCGGCCAACAAATGTCTGTCCCTCGTCAAATACATAGCCACTGGATACCTGCTCAAGGCATCCGCGACTACGTTGGCCTTCCCTGGATGATAATGCAAAGCAATGTCGAAGTCCTTCATCAACTCCAACCATCGTCGCTGCCTCATGTTGAGCTCTTTTTGTGTAAACACATATTTCAAGCTCTTGTGATATGTAAAAATCTCTACCCGCTCTCCATACAAGTAGTGCTTTCATAGTTTAAGAGCAAAAATAACTGCTGCCAACTCCAAGTCATGGGTAGGGTAATTCTTCTCATGCGGCCATAATTGCCTGAAAGCATAGGCAATCACCTTCCCGTTCTACTGTAACACATAACCCAAACCCTTACACGATGCATCACTATATATAGAAAATTCTCCTGTCCCTGATGGCAATGTCAATATTGGAGCTGTAGTCAACCTCTTCTTTAGCTCCTTAAAAATAGACTAACAATCCTCAGTCCAGACGAACTCTACGTCCTTCCTGGTTAGTCTAGTCATCGTCTCCACAATCCTGGAAAAATCCTGAATAAATCTCCGATAATAGCCTGTCAGTCCAAGAAAATTCCTGATCTCCGCCACTGAATTTGGGGTAGACCACGACTCAACTGCTAAAATCTTCTTCGGGTCCACTGAGATCCCGTCTCCTGTAATCACATGCCTGAGGAATTCAACCTTATCATAGAAGAACTCACACTTCGAAAGCTTGCCATATAGATTCTCATTCCTGAGGGTCTCCAGAACTATCCTCAGGTGCTTCTCATGCTCCTACGGGATCTTCGAATAAATTAGTATATCATCAATGAATACTACCACAAACTGATCCAAGTACTGATAAAACACCTTATTTATCAGGTTCATGAATACCGCTGGGGCATTGGTCAACCCAAACGACATCACCAAAAACTCAAACTGCCCATACCGAGTCCTGAAAGATGTCTTTGAAATATCTTTCTTCTTCACTTTCACCTGGTGGTACCCCAACCTCAAGTCTATCTTTGAGAATACCTTCGTTTCGCTTAACTGATCAAACAAATTGTCAATCTGCGACAACAGGTATCTTGATAGTGGGATTGTTGAGTGCCCTGTAGTCGATACACATGCGTACCGACCCATCCTTCTTCGGTACAAATAATACCGGAGCACCCCATGGTGATGAACTGGAGCGGATGAAGCCCTTGTCCTGCAACTTATCTACCTACTTCTTCAACTCTGCCAGTTTGCTGTTGTTCACTCTATAGACGTACTGTGATATTAGTTCTGCGCCTAGCACCAAATCTATAGAGAACTCCATATCTCTGTCTGGTGGTAACCCCGGTAACTCCTCCGAAAAGGCGTCCATATATTCTATAATAATGGATGTGGCGGCTCCTGCTCTTCTACCAAAGCTCCACAGAAGTCTTATTTGCTCTGCTCTGCTGCTCCTCTGACAAACTCAAACTTTGGCTCTCCTAGTGCCTGAAATAAAACTCTGCCTCCTCGATAATCGATACTAGCATGATGCCTACTCAACCAATCCATACCGAGCACTATATCGTAGCTCAGAAGTGGCATTACGAGTAGACACACACTCAACTCTTGGCCTCCCAAAAAAACTCTTCGGTCCTTGCAAACATCACTGACCAGAATAATGCCACCCCCGGTCATGATCTTTCAAGTTCTCGCCAACGGTTCAGACTCAAGATGATGTTTCAGAGCAAAAGATACAGATACAAAACTATATGAAGCACCAGAATCAAATAAAGCATAAGCTGAAAAAGAATCAAGATAAACTGAACCTGAGATAACATCACTGACTGGCTCCTCCTCCTCGACGGTCAAGGCGAAAGCTTGCCCCTGTCGCTGGAAACCTCTCTGCTGGTGCTTAGTGAACTGTTGTTGTTGTGGTGGTAAATGAGATCTTCTCTGCTGTCCCACTGGTGGTCTCGCGGGTGCTCTCTGTGCCTGAGCTCCGCCCTGAGCTGGACGAGTTGGGACTTTATGATAAGCCCTCAACTGATGGTCTCATGATCCGCAGAATAACCACTGACCTAATCTCATCCTGCATGTATCCCATCCATGTCCTTGCTTCTTACAAAAAGTGCAAGGAATAGCTGTCATCTGGATCTGGTGTATCTGCTGTACCGGCGCTCTAGCTGGTCCATGATACTGCTGTCTCGGCTACTGAAAATGCCTCTGGTATTGTTGCTGGAAGTGAGGCCACTTTATTGGACCCGTGTTGGTACTGGATCCTCCTGTGTATCTCGGCGTCTTAAAGCCAAGCTCTAGATCATCCTCTGTCCGCTGTACCTGTCTCAAAATCTTAGCCGTGGGATCTCCGTTCGTATGTGATTTAACTTCCCTCTTCAGGCCCTTTATGAACTTCCTAGCTCTTCCTCTGGGGTTCTTCTCCTCAACAAAGTGGCCTAATCTGTAATACTCTGCCGCATACTCATTCACCGTCATACCTCCCTGAATAAGGTATCGGAACTGGCTCTCTAGAGATGTCAGAGCCACATCTGAATTTTTTTTTTTCTTGAAGAGCTCTTTGAAATCTTCCTAAGTAAGTCCTGGTGCTGCGATCCTGGGGTCCATCCTAAATCAAGTCAACGCAATATCCAACATCATGCTCCCCGCGGCCTCTATTTGTAACCTCTCTGAAATCTGCGCCAGCTGTAGATTCCACTCAACGTCTTCTATCCAATCATCAGCATAAAGGATCCCTTCAGTGCCTTTAAAATCTTTTGGCCCCATCCTCTTGAAGTTTATGATGGTCTCCGGCCACGGCTGCTGCGGGGTAAACTGAGGTGGTGTCGTATGTGGCTGGACTAAGGTGCCTCTCTCAACTGCTGCGAGTGCAATCTGGTAAGCATTCTACTAAACTATTAATGAAATACTAGCTAACCTCTTACCTAACTAGCTGCTGCCCACTTGCTGTGCCTCACTGCCTAGTTGATTGCTGCTGCTGCAACACAGTTGTTGCTGTGCTCTGTACTTGATACTTGCTGTGCATCTTGATGTTGATGCATTGGCTGCTGCAATGTATTCAGCAAGTTCTACAGGTTGTTGTGCTAATTGCTGAATGTAGTTGGCTCTTGCTGCTGAGGCTCTTTGTATTGCTGCCACTGCCTTGATTGTTTATCGCTGCTCTCTGCTGTTGGATGCTACTGCAGGAATTTGCTCCTAGTTGCTAGTTGCTGTTGATGCTGCAGACACTGCTGATATTGCCACTGCTGTACTGCACTTGTTGCTGTGGCCTGATGGTTGCTATATACTGCTGATGCATGCTGCACAAGCTATTGTAGTTGGCATTGCTGCACAATACATAAGCTGCTGGCTGATCTTCTCTTGCTGTGGTGAAGGTTGTTGTATCCACTATGTCCCGATCCCCTCACTGCTCGAACTGCCAGACCTCTCACTTCACTAAACACACTCTCACACACATACTCACACATATAAATATATGTAGATATCAATATATATATATATATACTCATATACTCATATCTATACATATATAGATATACTCTCATACATATATATATATATATATATATATATATATATATATATATATATATATATATATATATATATATATATATATATATATAATAGAGATACATATACATATACATATCACTATACCTATACACCTAGCTACATATACATATATATATAATATAATAGAGATACATATACATATACATAACCATACGATTATAATAATTATATCATTCTAATAGATATTACCAAGTCAAATTGAATCCAAAATACAATAAAACAAACACGTGGAGTGCACCGTACCCGTATCACACTTATTCTATGATACGCTTGCGATATGGCCCCATCACATAACCAAACGTATCCCGAAGGACACGAGCAAGTCTAAAATAATAATTATGAACAATACGAAGAACTATTTACTCAACTACGTGTCTGTGTCAAGATATGACATGCTCAAACCCCCGTGTCGGAGGAAAACTTCAAAATCAACCCATATCTCTAAATTATCGGGATACGATCTACACGTATCTAATTATGGACACGATACTAGTCACACACAATCAAACACATATCAATTTGGTCTAATTGACAACCACAAATGTGCCAATCTCGAAATTTCTCCAAAATTAACATAAAATAGTACATAACTTTCTCTATAGGCCTCCTATGAACCTAATTCTAATTTCTATGGGTAGTCTTACCATATGGGGTGATTTCTAATGATTAAAACATAGATTTAGAGCCTAATAAGAGAGAAAAAACTGAATTATACCTATTGGGAGATGGATTCCCAATAAAATCCCTAAATTGAGTGAAAAGAGCCTCCTCCTTGTAGATCCTTGTTTCTCCTTTTAGATCTTTGCTTCCTCCTTGTATATCCTTGCTCTACTAGCTTCCAATGAAGAATAGGGAAAGAATTGAAAAGAAATTTGAGTAGGGATTGGTGTGTGAATGAAGAATTTGGAAGAGAAAAAAATTCTAGATCTAGATTGGAATGACAAAATGAGAAGAGAGAGAGAGAGAGTCTTTCTCCTCCCTATAGGTGGCCGGCCTCTTGCCCCTCCTCCAAGCTACTATAAATTGTCCAAAATACCCCTTGGGGTCTCTCATGAAGAAATTAATTAATAAGGGAATATTCTAGTCTAATGGTTTCACTAATTAATTCATCCTCCTAATGAATGAGCTTACTATTGGGCTCAAATCTAAACTAGAATTAAATGTTGGGTCCATGGATCTAAACTAAACTAGTTAGGTCCACTACACAAGTCCAAAATAAATTTAACATCTACAATAAATAAATAATTCCATAAATAATGTTTACCACTTGCACAATATTTTAATATAATAATCCTAAAATACAAATACCTATGCCAATTTACCAAACTATCATTAGTTAAAAAGTGAGGGTGACAACGAGTATGAGGACGGTGATAACAAGTATGAGGACGGGGACGATGACAAGTTCAAAGAGGATCATCTTCTCAGCATCCTCTGTCCACTATGACTGCTACCCCAGATTCTCGCACACGACCTGAGGACGAGTTCGTAGATGCGACGGATGGTTTATCCCCGCCATATACTCGTTCTTCAGTAGGAGGAGCTACTCCATCTCCCAGATTTTTATCAGTTGCTATCCCTTCTTCTACTCTAGCCACTACCAACACTACTACACCGGCTACTCCACCTGTTGCTCCCACAAAAACAAATCCATTTTCAGGCCTTCTTATGGACAACAGAGTATATGTCCGCCGTCCAGGATTTGTAGACTCTCCTACTCTACCAGAGCGGCCAGCCAATATTGTCGTCCTGAGCTATGGGCCGATGGAGCAATGTAAGCATTTATTTATTAATTCACACATATTTGTATTTTTTATTCTAATAGTATATTTTCTACTTATTTTAGATTTTTCCTAATCAAGGCTGGAAATAATCTGGGAAAGATCATGCGGGACTACTTTGATGGCCCTTATATTAACTTTAGTGACATCCCACTCGATCGATGATTCACTTGGCTGGAGAAGATCAGGGTATGTATATGAATTTTATTTATAATAATATATAATTTTTTTGATTACAATGATAAAAAATATTTTTCTAATTTACAGAGGTTGTACTAGTGGCCGGATCATAGAGATAGTGATATCAGAAAGTGCTACAAGGTCGTCCCCAGCAAGAGGTTAAGAGATATGTTTAATGACCAGAAGACGCTGGCTTCACTTGGACCGGATCACCGCAAGGAGTGGCTTAAGGCGGAGTACTAGAAGGAGATGAAGAAGAAGATGGATACCCCGACTGTAAGCCCCTCATTTTAGAATAGGGATAATTTGGTACTTTTTAATTTAATTTAATTTAATTTATTTAATATTTTAAAGTATTAATTTATAAAATCTTTTTTTTATATATGACACTTTGCCATGTCTTGAATATTTGGAGCAATGCACAACATTTTTCCTTCCAAAAAAAATTTATATTACTAATCTTGATTGTACCTAATATATTTGGGATATAGATGTTGCATTTGTTTGATCACCCCATGCTACAAAAATATTGACAAACATCTAGAACCACAGTTACCTAAAACTGCTTCATTTTGACTAGAACTTGACCCAAACCAAACCCAAATACATGTAGACATGTAGTGCACCAAAATACCCCCCCATATATATATATATATATATATATATATATATATATATATATATATATATTATATTTAAATTAATTTATTTCTATCTATAGAAAGTGCCATAGATGTCATCATAGTTGGCCTAACTACCTAACTAACCAAGATCCTGACCAACCAAATCCCAATCCTAACAAACAACCCCCACACATTTTTTATATTCCACAACATATCCCAAATATAAAATATAACCACAAAATCTGAATAAATCATTAAATATTTAAATTCCACATTTCCGAATTAGGAAACCCCTAGTTTGTTGCATATTGCTATCTTTGGATCAAACCAAATCCTAAGTGAATATTTTTGTGACAATCTCCTAATTTAAATTTTAGACCCTTACCATATTAAGAATCCACAAAATCCTACCTACATATTTTTAAATATTAAATCAAATTCTAACTACCCACCTATTTAAACTATATATATTTATCAACTCCCCAATACTTAAATCTAATTATTAGGTTCGGTTCCCCTTTTTTTCTCTCTCACAAAGAAAAAACTATTTTCTCACGTTCTCTCCCTCTTTTACTTTTTTCCCTCTTCCTCTCTCCTTCTCCACATGCCATAACTCCACAAAAATCCCAACCGAACCCCTTTTTGGCCAAATATTGGCTGCTGGTTGTAGCAGCAGTTCAGACCCCTCCAAAGCAGCAAAAAAACCCTAAAATCCTAGATTTATATCGTAATTGAAGTTCCCAAGAGACTCGTCATGTTTTGTGAGGTTTGGAGTTCGTTTGATACTCCGTTTAGCCGTAGTCGCGAAAAAGGTCCCTGCCGTAATCGCAATCGCATAAGTTTTCCAACTTTGTTTGTTTTCCTATTTTTTCATGAATAAAATCTTGTGTAAATTTATATTAATGATATATGATGTTTAAAATTAGTTCCATACATTAGAACTATATTTTTACGTACAAAAACTATTCTAAACTAATGAACAACCTTGACATGGACACGTCACATCAAGACTAGTTATAGTTCTTTGATAGTTGTTATATTTTACTGAAGTAAATAAATTCTAAAAATTAATGTATATTAATTCCAATATATTTAATGTATTAATTTCTTATTTAGTTATATCTGGATGCCAACATGGATATTGTATGTCAAGGCTACGTGCCAAAGTTGGTTAGAATGACTATTTGTTGTCCGAAGCAAATAATGGCATGCAATGCCGATGTTTGGTTATTTTTGATTATTTAGAAATAATTTCAGAATATTAATTATAATTAATTCAGTAATAAATGATGTTAATTTACATGATTAATAGGTTCCATGAGTGTTATATGAATAGGATAGCAATTGTGCAAGTTTTGCGATATCGATACGTTCCTACGTACATATAGGACTACGTGTAGCCAAACACATGTAAGTTCCTATAAGTACGTGTGGTATGTCGATGTAAGACACCCTCACAACATATTTTAAGGGTGGAATGGCACGTGTATCTTGGCACGATGTTCAATGCTACGCAATTATTGGATTGTTGGACAAGAACGTCAACTAAAAGTTGAGGTTGTGCAACGATCTTTCGTATTTTCCTAGAATAGTTAGCGTGTATAGTTATTGATTATAATATATTTAACATGCCATCTTGTATCTTTTACTCTTCTAGCAGAGGACGTCAGACAGACAATATCTCAGCCATAGACAGCAGACAAGTGTACCTTGCCATAATATATCACAGTTTCTTGCCTTAATTATCTTATTTAGTTATTATAGTTATTTGATATGGTTGATGTGTGTGTTTACCCTAGGGCCGTGAGATGTTGCTTAGCATCCGAACAAGATTCGGGTATCGACGCCGTACACGGAGTCGAGTAACATCACTTAGAGAGTTAATACCATGATCCCATTTGACGTGCTTGTACCCTTGCACATCAGATCGTAGGACACTTGACACTATTTCATGTGATAGAATCCTTCTTGAGGTATTCATGGTGATTCTATGTAGGATTATAAGACTCGTAATATGAGACTTGCATATTATATACATATATTATTATGACTCATTGTACTAGCTTGTAAGCACCATAATTTTTTACATAGGGTTAATTCAGTAATTAATAATAATAATTTTTTATTTTAATATTTATTCTATAATTTAATTAAACTTTAGAAACCAACCACCATAGTTTTAAGATCTTGAGTGCAATACTAGCCTTTCCCTTTCAACCAACCAAGCATGCTCGACTTAGACGAGTCAAATTAGGCTCCTGCCATGACTGTCCCTCACAAATTCACAATCACATGTCTTATTTTAGTCGCACAACTTACGCAGACACAATTACGAAAAAATGATGATTAAATTAACCATTGGCGTACGATTTTAATACGCCATCCCAACCCATTGATTCCAACTAAATCCTGCTATGAGCCTAACTGGTCCTATTACGCACATGACACTCGAGTTGGAATAAATAAAACAAAAGAAGAAAAAACCCAAACCGAATAAACCCAAACCTGTTTACCCAAACCCATTAAACCTTTCCCCCATCTGCGTACAGGAAGCCCCTATATATATATATATATATATATATATATATATATATATATATATATATCGACATACCTAAACCCTAACCCTAATTTTCTTCCTCCAAACTCAAGCACTAACTCTACCCCTGCCCTTGCTGCTGAACTCGACCACTGTGCGCCGCCGCCTGACCACCGCCGGGGTCGCCAACCGCCGGAGATCCGACCCCCAACCCGCGCAAGCGCACAGCCGTGCGACCACCCCTTCGTGTGGAGGTTCCGCCCTCCTCGCTCATCCATTTTGCGTCCCGTCTTATTTGGTATGTTCACAACCTAACCCTCTAGGATTTCCTTCAAGTAGAATAAATTTAGGCACCCGGGTTTGATAAAAAAATCGACCGAATATTGGCAGAAAAACTGTTCAAAAATAGTTCAGAAATTCAGTCCAAGTACCCATGTTCATGTCCAATTTTCTACCAACTCGTTAATTATTTTTAAAATATAATTGAAAGAACTTCTCCACAATATAACCAAGATTTTTACTGTTCTTTTATTTTTATTAGTTTGCTTTATTGGTTAAATTATTCTGATTCCAAAACGACCAAAAACTTATTTTTAAAGAACCAAAAATCTCCGATACGGGGTGCGTCCTACAAAACAAGGCTACGTCACCGCATTTAGATTACAACGAATGGTGCGTAACGTAAACGCGAACGTGTGGGCTTTCACGAAACTTGATTTGGACGTGTGTGTACGCCAAAATTAACGCGTATCCGCCAAAAAATACCGTATCGACCTATTCTGACATCTCGCCATAACTTTGTGTGTACTCGTCGATTCACAACGAAACTTATGCCATTAGATCCGCAGTATTATGCTGGTCCTGTGACCCAAGTTTGGTTCGAATATGAAAACGTTGACGAAATACCGTTTCGTGGGCCCAACGGTTCCATATGACGGACGATTTCGTGATCGGCTCATCAAAATCCAGTTTTGGATGTTCCGTTGGATTTGTATCATCGTTCTGGACTCGTAGACACTAAGTTTGACAAATTTAGAGAACTTTATCTTTGACACATTTTTTGGTGCGAAGTGGACCACATGTGGACCCCATTTTGACCCAAAACTGTCAATTTTGTCCCTGTGTCCAAATTAGACTTATGGGTAGTCAATTCTAGATATTTCAAGTATTCTGAGAATATTGATGATGTTTATTTCAGCATCCGGAGGTGTATGTACAGATTCTACTTTTCCATGATCTGTTGTCGGAGTTCATAACCCAGTTAAGTGCACCTTGCCAAACTTGTAGTAGATCCTGTTATATTATCTGCTTGTGTTTTCTTTTGTTTATATATATATTCTTATGATATGCCTGTTCAACCTAGGACCGTGAGACGTTGCTTAGCATCCGAACAAGATTCAGGTGTCGACCTCGTACGCGGAGTCGTGTAACGTCACTTAGAGAGTTGATTCCATGATTCTATTTTTACGTGCTTGCTTTACCAAGTATGCCATACCGTAGGATACTTGACACTATTTCATATAACGGAATCTTTCCTGAGTTATTCATGGTGATTCTGTATAGGCTTACAGGATTCGTGACATGAGACTAGTATCTACATAGATATTATTATGACTCGCTGTACTAGCTAGAGGTCATGATATTGCGTGTTATGGACATGAGACATCATGGACATAATGTGGCACCCCGTTCCTCCTATTCGAGGAGCTCGCCTAAGAAATACAAGACGGTATCGTTCGATCAGGATAGATTAAAACAAGAACTCGTCCTCGTTATGGATTTGTTTCTTCGGAATCGATTCCCATATTCAGTGGACCGTGCCCCCGGGATCGACTTAGCGGCAGAGTCAGGAGGGACCTCTCCGCTGTTATCTTTTATTGCCTCGGATTTCGATGTCGCTTGTTGCTTTCGTGCTTTGAGTTGGTTTTCAGATTTGCTTGTTTTCCTTGAACGGTTTCGATGGATTTCATTATTTTCGTTCATTGAACTACATTTTAATTCCGAGATTGGAAAGAGAGGAAGGAGTATTGATCGAGCTGTTCGTGATGCAGGTGAACGAGCAGTAGGCGGCTTACGAGCGGAGTCGTGAAGCACCTCTTTCCTTCTCCCTTCCAACCATCTGAGTGAGTGGCTACCAACCCGATTAGCTAGCCCTGCTTTCAAGCTTCATACCCTAAATCTTGCATTCTTCTTTGCCCCGATCAAACGATACCAAGTAATAACTAAAATATGCCAAGATAAAAAGGGAATAGACTTGGATTGTATTGCTTGTCAACAAAACTTGTGAACTGTTATCTTATTGTATGCTAGTTCATTGCAAATGTTCTATAAATCGTGCTAAGTATAGAACAAACCTTGTATGTGTATAACTGTTCAGGGAGGCTATGCAAAATGAATCATGTGATACTGCTTATCCTGTACTCGTGTTGCCTCAACTGTATGAACTGTTAACTTATTAAATATACCGTTCGATCACAGACAACTTGTGCACAAGGTAACCGGTTCCTGCGGACGGTCGCTGGGGCACTGGCACCGATCCGGTCCGGACGAAACTCTACTGTATAGTCTACTGTACTGGACGGAATGGCTTGTAGCGCCTACTGTACTTTCGCTACAAACCATTCTCGTCTAAGACTAGTGTCCATTATGGCATATGCCAGTGATCATCTTGTATATTTAAACCTGTTACAAACTAACTTGTTTCTTCGTGGCTGGGAAGGCAAGGTAAGTATTTGTAAACTCCCTCACCCAAAATAGGTATTTGTGTATATTTTATATTATTATATTTATTATAGATGTTGAATTTATTTAGAGTATTATCTTAGTTAATTAGAAAATAATTTTTTAGTATATTTACTTATATAAATATTTATTTAGAATTATTTTTAGGCTATTTTAGATTATTGGGATTTTTTCATAATTTTTAGTTAATTAAAAACTAGTAACACTAATTTTTGAGGACTTTAAAGAATTTATTTTATGTTCAAACTTAATTAAAAATATTCCAAAATTTTATTTTAGGTTCTAAATAATAAAATATATTTTCTAGAATTTTTTGGAAATTTTTCGATTATTTTTAGCATTTATTTTGAGTTAATTATGAAAAACTGAATTAAAAACTAATTTCTGAAAAAGAAAACCCAAAAAGTAATTAATTCTGCCCAGTCAGCAAACAGGGGGCCCACCTGTCAGCCTCCCGCAGCAAACAGTGCCGGGCCCGCCTGTCAGTGACTGCGGGGCGGGCAGCGTTGGATGGCTGCCACGTGTCAAGATCTGAGCCGCGACTGCTTTCTCTCTTCTCTCTATATATATTAGTTTAAGTTTATTTCTAGGGTTTTTCTTCAGCCGAATTTTGGAGAATTGCCATCTAGGGTTCCTTCATCTTCCAGAAGCCATTGCGCATAGCTCCGGACACCAAATGAGGCCTAGTTTTTTGTGTTAGAAAGATATTGAGGTTAGCTTTCTGATTATATAATTTGTTTTACGAAATTATGAGTATTAAATTCTGGAAAATTCGTAGAGCACAGCATGTCCAAAAATAGACGTGTTTCGATGTTTTTGCGATTTCGGGAGAACCAGGAATCGGAATCATGAACCGTTTAAAGTTTCGAAAAGCTAATGTCGAGATCATTGAAATATGTTTTTCCCAGAATTATTTCAAAGTATTTTTATACTTTTAATTCTGTAGAACTTCTAGGTTAGAATTTAACCATCGGTGCACGATACGAAACTTGTATGTGCCATAATTCCCAAACGAATTTGAATTCGGACGAGCCGTAAATTTCAGCATATTTTTGACACTGAAACCTATAGGAAATCATGCATAAAACTTGAGTTTGTGTCAGTTGACTTTTCGGTCAACAGATCGCTTCGATTTGCGTGCCATGAGTCTCGAGTTGATAAAATTTAGTTTCTTTGGACAAAATTTAGGAATTAACAAAAAAATCAGAATAATAAGATTAAAATAGGATTTTAGAGTAATTATTCCAGAATTAAATAAATTAAAATAAATTATCTTTTGACGTGATAAATTTGTAATACATAGGCTATTTGGACTGTGACTTGGACTCTGATTCATACCAGCAGCAGGACCCCAGGCAAGATACCTTGCCAAATTGCTTACATTATTTTACATGCTTAGTATATTTCTGTATATTTATTGCATTTCTGTTTATTCTTGCATGTGTAGTTTTCTTTCAGTCATTACTATGTATTAGATATGTTGACACACACATGGCACTTAGTATCATAGAGGAAAATCATTAGGCGTATGGGCTTTTAACCACTCTGGTAACACCGTAGTCACTAGCACGCACTATGGTGGGTCGTGTCCGATGGTCGCTACCCCCGAGGTATGTCGATTGATGGAGTCCGAGGGTCGCTACCCCAGAGGTATGTCGGCTGATGATGTCCACTGACGAGCGTGAGGTTGTGAGGATTAGATCGAGTAGCCTACCCTTGCCCATACGTCGAAAAGTTGTCCTCATTTGCATTCATATAGATGGTCTTGTACAGCGTACTTATTTATTTTCAAATTATATGCATGTTTACTGTATTCAAATTGGCTCATATTTTCTGTATCTTGTTATGTCCCTCTGAGGACCTGGTCTGCTGCCAGGTGTATCTATTCTTGAGTATTTGCAGGAGCACAGATTGGATGGCTATATATGTTTCGTGGATGTCCTCTCTTCGAGCCCGTGATTGCTAGATGGTGTTCTTATATGGTGTTGTTGTGTTATACTTATTTTAATATTTGCTCTTACATTCGAGTTGGTAGTGGATTTGTTTCTATTCAACTATCATCCTTAGATATTTATGTTGACATCTAGTTATATAGATGCTGGTTATTATTTATATTGATTTTCTGTGGATGAGATTTAGATTGTACCCTATGACTTGTGACATATGTTTATACCACTTGTGGATTGATTTTCATATTACAGCGTACGTGTAGATTTTGGTTTCCATATATTGGAGTTGCCATATCCATGCGGCTGGCATGCTTATGTGTTCCTAGTCCTACGTATTTTGGGACTGGGACGTGACATGTTTTTGTGGTGGCCCATGCAGGTCGAGAGCATATTGTCTCGGTTACGTTACTGTACCGAACAAGCCTGCACCTAGGACTAGAGTATAGGATCTCATCCACAATTGACTATGACTCATCTTTCTTCTAATCTATTCTATTTGAATAAGTGCATCATGCTTGATTCCTGTACTCCTATAATAGTTCCTTTAGTATAGTCTCTCCTAGAATATAGAAGTTCCTGTTGTTAGATGATAAGTATGGTAACCTTCCTATTAAGAGTACAACTAGAGTGCTGATACACCACTAAGTTTAGGATGTCTAGTAAACCCTATAATTCCTTATCTCTAGAATTGGTTTACCATTATCTCCTGATGTGTTATAAGGACTTGAGAGTAGTATAGACACTACTAGAGTTAGTTAGAAGTTTACCATTATGGTTGCCCCTAGCATTGAGAAACCAATAGAAAACCAAAGTGAATATTAGGACTGAACCTAACCCACGCCGTTAGATGAGTATTGGAGAACCATAAATTTATATTCTTGTCTTGAGATAAGCAGACAGTACCTTAGAAAGCCAAGAGCAATGCATAGAATATTTTCCTAATCATACCTCAAACACAGAGACTAGCATACCCCTTTCCCTTGGAAAACCATGATGCTATCTAGAGCCCCTCTATTTTCATATATTGTTCCCCTGTGACCATAGCGTTCGCTAATTGTGCGACGATCAAAATTACGTTCTTCTTTTCTTTATCTTTCAACTCGTGCCACCTGACACTTCTGATAGTAGGCCAAGTAATTTATTTCTTTGTTAAGGACACATAATTTGCTAGAATTATAGTTGTAATCTTGAATTTTGAAATTGTGTGCTTAGTAGTTAGAACTTGATAGTTAAGTTATTCTTGTAGATTGAGATCTGGTGCTTATCCCTTAGTTTTAAATTGCGTAACTTGTACCACACCTAAATACGAGTTATATTCCCTTTCCCTTGAGGCCAGTAACTGTCCCATTCTTACTATTGACACTTGCACTATGACTAAGAGTTAAGACGACCATGACCTATGTAATATAAGAGGATACCCTAACAAGTACCAAGACCCCTTTTCGAAGACCTTAACAGGAGCTTCTACGGTACCCTTAAGACTGTCACAGTATTAGTTTATTGTTTTAAGTTGGATAGTATACCTCACAACCTAGTATCACATAGTCTTTTGACCTATTATTGAAGTGTGATTAAACAACATTAATTGTATACTAGCATAAGACGACAGTGGTTATTCAGACAATAGAAGTTAGAGGTCCTTGCCCACATTTGGTCGACTAGCGACATAGACAAGGAGGTTGTATGATAACTGTAGGGATTGTAGAGTCTTTTATTATTGTTGCTTAGTTGTTTTATTTTGTGAACTTGAATTAATTTGTACCTCCTTTCATCATCATCTAGCGTACTTATATTTGCTGCACTACCTTGACTTATGCTGCTATTATAGCCTAGTTTTGCAAGCTTACTCTTTTATCGAGCTTGATCATGAGATATGTATTATTGGGGACGCCTACTAATACATTTCAAAATCAGTGTATTAAGGTCTAGCTAACCTTAGTGCGCTTGATTCGCCCTTCGTAATACTACTTTACGTGGATTGAGATATGTAGTGATTGGTAGACGAATATACTTGCCCCTAGATATGTCTGAGTGGATCGTATCGGTTACATAACTGTACTAATACGAGCATGCGAACAAATAATTACCAAAATAGGTTTTCAATCCACAACTGCTTTGACAATTCCCATTTGAATTCCTTAAACTCCTTGATCCTGATACTTCTATTCTATTACCTCACCCTTGAACTCTTTATTATTGGTCTCCGTCTTCCCTTATTTCGGAAAGACGAAACCTCGTGCTTGGTATAAGTTTAATACACAGAGAGTACTAGATATACCCTGTAGGCTGATCACATACTTGAGGATTATTTTTTTGTAATTAAGGACATATCATATATGATATAATCGGCGTTGAAGTTTTGAGGATTGAATGACATGAGTAAATAAATTAAGAAATATTTTTCTTAAAGTATATAGCCTTCTGTGATAGATGGATAAATTCTAAGTTAGGTAGCAGTGCATTGTCAACTTGAGAGGAATTTCTTTTAGATTGTGATCAAGTAAGATTAGATTGGGAGATTCAAGTAATTTTAATTTTGAGAAATTTTAAAAGAAGGATTAAGATAATGAGGATTTAACGAATTTTAAAATCTTGATATTGTGGACCAAATATTTATACTTTGAGCACATGATTTAAATTTTGAATATTTAAGGATGAATCATCGATTTAAATTTTGAGGATAAATATAGAATTTTAGACTTGAACAATTGGTTAATAGATTTAAATTTTACAATTTGATGATTTGAATTAAAAGTTCAATTTTGATTGTTGGGTCACCTATTTAAAATATTGAGGATGTAAATTGAGTTTAAATATTTGAATAGTACAAAATTCTTAAGTTAAGAATAGGAATAAGATTTAATTAGAATTGTTTATTGTTCAAAGTCTAGAGGAGATTATGATAGTTGAAAATTATGATATAAATTTTGATGTGGGATGTCATATAGACTTGAGTTAGATTTGGATGTTGATTATTTAAAAATTGAGAAGAGATTACGACAGGTTGAATTTTGATTTAAACAGTGATTATCTTAATTTTGAAGTGATCGCGATAGATTTGAATAGATTTTATTATTTAAATTTTTGGAAGAGATTGCGATTGACGTACCTTATGTACGAATGTGAAGGATTTAACAAATTATGCCTTATTTTAATTTCGAGGACGAAATTGTTTCAAGTTGGGTAGATTGTAAACTCCCTCACCCAAAATAGGTATTTGTGTATATTTTATATTATTATATTTATTATAGATGTTAAATTTATTTAGAGTATTATCTTAGTTAATTAGAAAATAATTTTTTAGTATATTTACTTATATAAATATTTATTTAGAATTATTTTTAGGCTATTTTAGATTATTGGGATTTTTTCATAATTTTTAGTTAATTAAAAACTAGTAACACTAATTTTTGAGGACTTTAAAGAATTTATTTTATGTTCAAACTTAATTAAAAATATTCCAAAATTTTATTTTAGGTTCTAAATAATAAAATATATTTTCTAGAATTTTTTGAATTTTTTTTGATTATTTTAGCATTTATTTCGAGTTAATTATGAAAAACTGAATTAAAAACTAATTTCTAAAAAAGAAAACCCAAAAAGTAATTAATTCTGCCCAGTCAGCAAACAGGGGGCCCACCTGTCAGCCTCCCGCAGCAAACAGTGCCGGGCCCGCCTGTCAGTGACTGCGGGGCGGGCAGCGTTGGATGGCTGCCACGTGTCAAGATCTGAGCTGCGACTGCTTTCTCTCTCCTCTATATATATATTAGTTTAAGTTTATTTCTAGGGTTTTTCTTCAGCCGAATTTTAGAGAATTGCCATCTAGGGTTCCTTCATCTTCCAGAAGCCATTGCGCATAGCTTCGGACACCAAATGAGGCCTAGTTTTTTGTGTTAGAAAGATATTGAGGTTAGCTTTCTGATTATATAATTTGTTTTACGAAATTATGAGTATTAAATTCTGGAAAATTCGTAGAGCACAGTATGTCCAAAAATAGACGTGTTTCGATGTTTTTGCGATTTCGGGAGAACCAGGAATCAGAATTATGAACCGTTTAAAGTTTCGGAAAGTTAATGTCGAGATCATTGACATATGTTTTTCCTAGAATTTAATTCGAAGTATTTTTATACTGTTAATTCTCTAGAACTTCTAGGTTAGAATTTAACCATCGGTGCACGATACGAAACTTGTATGTGCCATAATTCCCAAACGAATTTGAATTCGGATGAGCCATAAATTTCAGCATATTTTTGACGCTGAAACCTACAGGAAATCATGCATAAAAGTTGAGTTTGTGTCGGTTGACTTTTCGGTCAACAGATCGCCTCGATTTGCGTGCCATGAGTCTCGAGTTGATAAAATTCAGTTTCTTTGGACAAAATTTAGGAATTAACAAAAAAATCAGAATAATAAGATTAAAATAGGATTTTAGAGTAATTATTCCAGAATTAAATAAATTAAAATAAATTATCTCTTGACGTGATAAATTTGTAATACATAGGCTATTTGGACTGTGACTTGGACTCTGATTCATACCAGCAGCAGGACCCCAGGCAAGATACCTTGCCAAATTGCTTACATTATTTTACATGCTTAGTATATTTCTGTATATTTATTGCATTTCTGTTTATTCTTGCATGTGTAGTTTTCTTTCAGTCATTACTATGTATTAGATATGTTGACACACACATGGCACTTAGTATCATAGAGGAAAATCATTAGGCGTATGGGCTTTTAACCACTCTGGTAACACCGTAGTCACTAGCACGCACTATGGTGGGTCGTGTCCGATGGTTGCTACCCCCGAGGTATGTCGATTGATGGAGTCCGAGGGTCGCTACCCCAGAGGTATGTCGGCTGATGATGTCCCCTGACGAGCGTGAGCTTGTGAGGATTAGATCGAGTAGCCTACCTTTGCCCATACGTCGAAAAGTTGTCCCCATTTGCATTCATATAGATGGTCTTGTACAGCGTACTTATTTATTTTCAAATTATATGCATGTTTACTGTATTCAAATTGGCTCGTATTTTCTGTATCTTGTTACGTCCCTCTGAGGACCTGGTCCGCTGCCAGGTGTATCTATTCTTGAGTATTTGCAGGAGCACAGATTGGATGGCTATATATGTTTCGTGGATGTCCTCTCTTCGAGCCCGTGATTGCTAGATGGTGTTCTTATATGGTGTTGTTGTGTTGTACTTATTTTAATATTTGCTCTTACATTCGAGTTGGTAGTGGATTTGTTTCCATCCAACTATCATCCTTAGATATTTATGTTAACATCTAGTTATATAGATGCTGGTTATTATTTATATTAATTTTCTATGGATGAGATTTAGATTGTACCCTATGACTTGTGATATATGTTTATACCACTTGTGGATTGATTTTCATATTACAGCGTACGTGTGGATTTTGGTTTCCATATATTGGAGTTGCCATATCCATGCGGCTGGCATGCTTACGTGTTCCTAGTCCTACGTATTTTGGGACTGGGGCGTGACAGTATTGTGCAGGTCAGTCAGACGGACAGGTAGAAGTCACCAAACGATGACAAGTTCATTTCAGTAAATTCTATATGCTGCTTACTTGTAAATAAACTAAGGCAAGATAGAAACCCACAAAAATATACATGATTCATTAAAACAATGTATTGATTGGTATAGTTGGGTTTAGCTCGCCTTTACCAGTATGTTCCGACATACCGACCCTCGTTGAAACAGGTTCCCCGCACTAAGGTGAACCGAGCGAGGAGCCAAAGTCGTCTTTCCCGATCCAGTCCAGCTGTAGGCGCATCCTGATCGCGCCCCCTTGAAGCATTTTGAAGGAAGAAGCTTGCAACTCTGTACACAATACAGCTTCGTGGCAAAGCTGTCCTCCAGCCCGGAGGTCTTTATCATTTTAAAGTTTAGTAAAGGGATATAATGTACAGGACTGCTATCTCATTTTGAGTCAACACTTTTGTAAGCCCGTGCGGCAAATTAGCTGACTCGTTCAAGAGTTTGTAATAGATGTTCATTAATCAATAAAGAGAACTTTTCCATATTTTAAATCTGTGTTTCAATTTATCAGTATACTCTGAATTTGTGCTTGTTATGCAAAACACTTTAGCCTTGTGCGGGCGCAACCCCAGGCCCTCACGACGGTCACGCCGGGGGACGCCCCTACGATTCGGCGAAATCGGGACATGACATAGTGGTATCAGAGCACATATTCAAGTTCCTTAGACTCTCGTGCTGGAAAAGTTCTTTTAACGATCACATTCCTGTGCGAACTCTTGAACTCGCTAGGCCAAAATGAGATACGTTCATGCGATAAATCTATAATACATTATGATCCTAATATAATTTACCTTCTTTTGAAGGAATGGCACCAGCGCAATCCACAGCGCAAACATCGGATGAAACACAAGGCCAAGGAAGTAGTTCAGGCACTTCGGCAAGTTCAGAGAGCTAGCGAGCCGTGCCAAGCATCGATCCCATCCAGCAAATATTGCGGATGTTGGAGGCAAACCAACAAAGGGACGAGGCTCGCTATGGACGGGCTGAGAAGCGGGCGGAGGAGATTCAGCTCAAGTTTCAAGACAATATAGAAGCTCGATTCTCAGTCCAACAGAAGTAGGTAGATGCCCTGCAATAGATCGTTCAGACTTTGGCTTTCAACCATTCCGCTGCAACAGCAACGACTCCGGTGGAACAGCCCGTGCTTGAAGTAGAGACGCTGCAAATTACAAGGACGAGGGACGTGACTGCCTTCGACTTTGGCCACTTCAAGAAAGTCTGCAACACCCCATTCAACGGGACTGAGGACCCAATCGTGGCTCTAGATTGGTTGGCCGAACTTGAAGACCACTTCGCTCTGCTAGAGGTCCCCGAAGAGAAGCGTGTCGTATGCGCTCAACTACAGCTTCGCCTCAACGAGCACGATTGGTGGGACGTGCATCGACGATCTCTTCAATTTGATCATGGAGAGGAGGCGATCTTGTGGACGACTTTTTATGCCACGTTTGAAGAGGAGTTTATACCCCCTCTAGTACAACGTCAAATGGAGAACGAGTTCGTGCAACTAAGGCAAGGCAGCATAACAATCAAACAGTATTCCGCCAAATTCAACCGTCTCTCCAAATTCGCTAGCGCCTATTTACCTGATGTAGCAAGTCGAGCCAGAAGGTGGTCTACGCCCTGCCATCCATGCGCACGTAGTCGTTCATCAGTATCGGACAATGCGAGAAGTCATGAATCATGCCCTATCTCTTGAATCACAGTATCCTCACGTTCCTGCCGATGCTATGCATACTTACAATCACAAACGCCAAAACAACGATAGAGGAAACAACACTGCAAAGCGTCCGAACAACGGTGGCAAGCATGAAGAAAAGTTAGATAGACTGTGTCACTTCTGCAGGCGGCCGGGGCACGCATTTGAAAAGTGTCGCCTGAGACTTGGGTTATGCTTAGTTTACGGTGAATCAAACCATACTGTTCGTGACTGTCCATAGAGCCGCCTCAATAACCGTCGCCCGCAACAAAATAATCCCTAACGGTTGGTTCTATTCCTAAGTTTTGGGACAAAACTTCCAATTGGTTGGGTAGGATGTGGCGCCCCGTTCCTCCTATTCGAGGAGCGCGACTAAGAAACACAAGACGGTATCGTTCGATCGGGATAGATTGAAATAAGAACTCGTCCTCATTATGGATTTGTTTCTTCGGAATCGATTCCCATATTCAGTGGACCGTGCCCCCGGGATCGACTTAGCGGCAGAGTCAGGAGGGAGCTCTCCGCTGTTATCTTTTATTGTCTCAGATTTCGATGTCGCTTGTTGCTTTCGTGCTCTGAGTTGGTTTTCGGATTTGCTTTTTTTTTTAAACGGTTTCGATGGATTTCATTGTTTTCGTTCATTGAACTGCATTTTAATTCCGAGATTGGAAAAAGAGGAAGGAGTATTGATCGAGCTGTTCGTGATGCAGGTGAACGAGCAGTAGGCGGCTTACGAGCGAATTCGTGAAGCGCCTCTTTCCTTCTCCCTTCCAACCATCTGAGTGAGTGGCTACCAACCCGATTAGCTAGCCCTGCTTCCAAGCTTCACACCCTAAATCTTGCATTCTTTTTTGCCCCGATCAAACGATACCAAGTAATAACTAAAAGATGCCAAGATAAAAATGGAATAGAATTGGATTGTATTGCTTGTCAACCAAACTTGTGAACCGTTATCTTATTGTATGCTAGTTCGTTGCAAATGTTCTATAAATCGTGCTAAGTATAGAACACACCTTGTATGTGTATAACTGTTCAGGGAGGCTGTGCAAAATGAATCATGTGATACTGCTTGTCCTGTACTCGTGTTGCCTCAACTGTATGAACTATTAACTTATTAAACATAACGTTTGATCACGGACAACTTGTGCACAAGGTAACCGGTTCCTGCGGACGGTCGCTGGGGCACTGGCACCGATCCGGTCCGGACGAAACTCTACTGTATAGTCTACTGTACTTGACGGAATGGCTTGTAGCGCCTACTGTACTTTTGCTGCAAACCATTCTCGTCTAAGACTAGTGTCCATTATGACATATGCCAGTGATCATCTTGTATATTTAAACCTGTTGCAAACTAACTTGTGTCTTCGTGGCAGGGAAGGCAAGGTAAGTATTGTGCAGGTCATTCAGACGGACAGGTAAAAGTCACCAAACGGTGACAAGTTCATTTCAGTAAATTCTATATGCTGCTTACTTGTAAATGAACTAAGGCAAGATATAAACCCACAAAATATGCATGCTTCATTAAAACAACGTATTGATTGGTATAGTTGGGTTTAGCTCGCCTTCACCAGTAGGTTCCGACATACTGATCCTCGTTGAAACAGGTTTCCCGTACTAAGGCGAACCGAACGAGGAGCCGAAGTCATCTTTCCCGATCCAGTCCAGCTGTAGGCGCATCCTAATCGCGTCCCCTTGAAGCATGTTGAAGGAAGAAGCTTGCAACTCTGTACCCAATGCAGCTTCGTGGCAAAGCCGTCCTCCAGCCCGGAGGTCTTTATCATTTTAAAGTTTAGTAAAGGGATATAATGTACAAGACTACTATCTCATTTTAAGTCAACACTTTTGTAAGCCCATGCGGCAAATTAGCTGACTCATTCAAGAGTTTGTAATAGATGTTCATTAATCAATAAAGAGAACTTTTCCATGTTTCAAATCTGTGTTTCAATTTATCTGCGTACTCTGAATATGTGCTTGTTATGCAAAACACTTTAGCCTTGTGCGGGCGCAACCCCAGGCCCGCACGGATGTCACGCCGAGGGACGCCCCTACGATTAGGCGAAATCGGGGCGTGACACATAAGACATGAGGTTACATTGGGTAGGGAGAGACACACATGCTACATGCTGATTATTTATATATACACTACTGGAGTTGCCTTAGACTCTGTCACAGATCTTTGGCACATATACTGGAGTCATGATACTACTTACTACTATGGGCTCCCTGACACAGAGCCTGTAGTGGTCTCAGCCTGAGTACTAGTGATGCACTCATTTATATTTTACTTAGCTGGTTACATAGCTTGCCCTGAGGATCTGTCTATATTTACTTATTGTATTTTATTTTGGTTTGAGTGTTTATTATACCTTGCTATGTCCCCTGAGAACCTGGATCCGGATTATGTCCCTAGGTGTAGACGATGAGAGCTATCCAGAAGTTTATGGGGGCATGTGCTACTATTGGAGACGTATATGTTGCTGAGGACCAGGTTGTTCCGGAGGACTTCTCTTGAGCACACAGTATTCTCACCATTCATTTATTTATGCTTAGTATTCTTAGATGTTTGATTTTGTAATATTTTTGAATATTGTACTTGGAGTTATATTTCTTTCCATTTTGATGACAGGTTGTTCCCCGTGATATTATTTATATTGCTTTTGTTGGACATATTATTTTTTATTATTGTGACTAGACTTGTCTCTTTGTTATTTTGATGCTTATTGTGGATGAGATTAGATATACAGGTATTCGTAGACCATTTATATGTATTACAGCTTAAGTGCACTCTAACGGCTCCATTAAATTAGATTTTTCCATTGGAGTTGTGCTGGTGGCCATTGCCACGTGGCTAGTCCCTCGGTATTTTGGGGCTAGGGCATGACATAGTTTTTGTGGTGGCCCATGCAGGTCTACTACTATATTGCTTCGGTTTCAACTAAGGAATCGAGCAAGCCTGGAAATTAGGATAGGATAATTTATAGGATCTCATCCATATATTGACACGTCCTTGACCTCTATATCGAACTCGAACTTAATTTCTTGACTTGTATCATGCTTGATTCATCTGTATGAACCTCATAGTTTACTTTGTGTGCAGAGTAATGGATCCACGAGCCAGCGACGAGACTCCCGTAGGTACACCACCAGGTGTTGTGGTTACCTACGATGATGGGGTGATGCCATCGAGTGGAGATCCCTCCACTCAACAAAGCAATCAAGAAAATCAACATGCCTCGAGGTTCCGTCGAGACGATATTCCACTACCACCGCAATTTACTCCGCTGATACCACTGATGCCAGCTTTTCAGCCAGGGCAGCCTATGTACGAACATCAGCTATTTCAGGTGTTCTATATAATGATAAAAGCTCAAAAATAGGTTTAGCAAGAGTCCTAGCAATGCCAGGCAGAGAACTTAAGGAACAGTATATTGACAGCATTGGAGCAGGCAACTCCACCAGCCAGACATCCATCGACATGATCTATCTCGAATTTCTGCCACCTGAAGCCACGCACATTCTCAGGCAAGGAGGAGCCCACAGAGGTCCATGAGTGGCTTACTGATATTCAGCATTAGTTGGAAGCAACAGAGCTTCCAAGAGAGCGTTGGATGACTGCTGTCAGGATGCAGCTGACGGACAATGCACATCACTGGTGGCTCACTGAGGAGAAATGACTCGGACCAGACCAAGTTACTTTGGAGGAGTTCTCTAGACTCTTCCAGGAGATGTATATTCCATCTATAGCTCGGGCAAAACTTTAAGAAAAGTTTAATCGTCTCACCTAGGGCAATATGATAGTGGAAGAGTACAATATAAAGTTTATACGATTGAGCCGCTTCGCACCTACACTGATCCCTATAGAAGAAGAGAAGGCGAAGAAATTCTTTGATGGACTGAGTTTTGAACTACAGAGACAGATTGTCACAGTTGCTTCTACTTCTTATACGGACGTCCTTGTAGCAGCTCGACGCATGGAGCACATCCACATGAGGGAGTCCAGCCAGAAGAGACCGTATGTATTAGTACCAGCTCGAGCACCACACGGGGAGCC
The DNA here is from genome assembly GCA_036927795.1 of Iris macrosiphon. NCBI lineage: Eukaryota > Viridiplantae > Streptophyta > Magnoliopsida > Asparagales > Iridaceae > Iris > Iris macrosiphon. The sequence goes on from JAYESA010000004.1 coordinate 356,658,856, forward strand.
TGCAAAGCAACCCCAGATGAATCCACTACAGAGAGCAACATCACGAGCCCCATCTCTTCCTACTTGTCACTACTGTAGTAAGGTAGGCCATATTGAGAGGGAGTGCAGATAAAAATTATGATTATATTTAGCTTGCGGATCCAGTCAGCATTCAACTAGGGATTGCCCTGAGAGCCGAGGAGAAACACCAATGGTTCACCGACTAGCTTTACCAGCACCGGAGCCAGTCCAGCAGCCACATCGTCCAGCTTATCCAGCACCAGGAGCATCACAGGTAGAAGATGGAAGGATTCAACCACCAGCACCGGGAGGATATCAGCCGAGGCCACCCTTGGCACCACATGCATCACTCTTCCAGCAGGCCCAACAACAGCAGAGGGCAACACCACAGGGACCTGGACAGTAGAGGAGGCACGAACTCGAGGAGTAGCAAATATTGGGTAAGATTTAGTTTTATCATAGCCAGTTATAGTAACGAATATTTCTAGTAATACTTTAGCATGTACCTGTTAGTTCCATTCCCTAGTCTATACCTAGTATTATGTTAGCATGAACTTGTTGGTCTAGAGTGGTAATATGTAAGAGGAACCCAAGTTTTCATAAGAGGTAGTTGATCCTCGTTCTAATCAGACTCATTTACTTTTGAGTTACTCATCTCTCATTGTCTTAGAAAAAAAAGTTTTCATTGCTTCCCTATGTGTTCTGCTTGAACAAAACCCTCACCATTTCTCTCAATTTTTCCTTGTTCATGGTCATTTATTCTTTGTGTCGTACTTCAACAAATGTCATACAACCGCGTCATCTCTTCTGGAGCAAACATTTCCTGACCGGTTATGTTTTATTTTTCTTAATTGCGAGAACGCAATTCTTTTAAGGTGGGTAGGGTTAGTTCAGTAATTAATAATAATAATTTTTTATTTTAATATTTATTCAATAATTTAATTAAACTTTGGAAACCAACCACCATGGTTTTAAGATCTTGAGTGCAACACTAGCCTTTCCCTTTCAACCAACCTAGCATGCTCGACTTAGATGAGTCAAATTAGGCTCCTGCCATGACTGTCCCTCAAAAATTCGCAATCTCGTGCCTTATTTTGGTCACACAACTTACGCGACACAATTACGAGAAAACGATGATTAAATTAACCCTTTTGTCGTGACGTATGATTTTAACACGCCATCCCAACCCATTGATTCTAACTAAATCCATGCTATGAGCCTAACTGGTCCTATTACACACATGACACTCGAGTTACGTTATTTGAACACCTGCATACTTCCAATATAATATTAAGTAGAAAATAGAATTTATGGATTTATTTAATTAATTTAATATTTATTAATATTTAGTATATACTTTTTTAATTAATATAAATTTGGTTGTAAATTATTTGTTGGAGGAAATATAAATTTCTAGAATTTTTTTCCAAGAAACTAACTATTTTTAAGAATTTTCTAGATATAAATATTAAATAAATAAAGGAAAAGAAAAAACCCAAACACAATAAACCCAAACCCAAACCCATTAAACCTTTCCCCCATCTGTGTACAGGAAGCCCCCCTATATATATGTATCGACATACCTAAATCCTAACCCTAATTTTCTTCCTCCAAACTCAAGGACTAACTCTAACCCTGCCCTTGCCGCCGACCCCGACCACTGTGCGCCGCCGCCTGACCACCGCCGGAGCCACCGACCGCCGCAGATCCGCCCCACGCGTGCACGCGCACAGCCGTACGGCCCCCTTCGTGCGGAGGTTCTGCTCTCCTCGCTCATCCGTTTCGTTTTCCGTCTTCGCTAGTATGTTCACAACCTAACCCTCTAGGATTTCCTTTAAGTAGAACGAATTTAGGCACCCAGATTTGATCAAAAAATCGACCGAAAGTTGGCCGAAAAACTGTTCAAAAATAGTTCAAAAATTCAGTCCAAGTACTCCTGTTCATGTCCAATTTTCTACCAAATCGTTAATTATTTTCAAAATATAATTGAAAGGACTTCTCCAAAAGATAACCAATATTTTTACTATTCTTTTAGTTTTTATTAGTTTGCTTTATTGGTTAAATTATTCTGATTCCAAAATGACCAAAAATTTATTTTTAAAGAACCAAAAATCTCCAATACTGGGTGCGTCCTGCCAAACGAGGCCACGTCATCGCGTATGGATTATACCAAATGGTGCGTAACGTAAACATGGACGTGTAGGCTCTCACGAAACTTGATTTGGATGTGTGTGTACGCCGAAATCAACGCATATCCGCCGAAAAATATCGTATCGGCCTATTCTGACACCTCGCCATAACTTTGTATGTACTCGTCGATTTGCAACGAAACTTATACCATTGGATTCGCAACATTACGTTGATTATGTGACCCAAGTTTGGTTTAAATCTGATAACGTTGACGAAATACCGTTTTGTCGGCCCCATAGTTCCACATGACGGACGATTTCGTGATCGGCTCATCGGAATCCAGTTTCAGACATTTTATTGGGTTCGTATCGTCATTCTGGACTCATAGACACTAAGTTTGATGAATTTGGAAAACTTTATCTTCGATACATTTTTCGGTGCGAAGTGGACCACATGTGGATCTCGCTTTGATCCAAAACTGTCAATTTTGTCTTCGTGTCCAAATTGGACTTATGGAAAGTCAATCCTAGCTATTTCAAGTATTCTTAGAATATTGGTGATGTTTGTTTCAGCATCCGGAGGTGTACGTGCAGATTCTACTTTCCCAGGAGCAGTTATCGGAGTTCAGTACCCAGTCAAGTGTACCTTGCCAAACTTGTAGTAGATCATGTTATATTATCTTCTTTTGTTTTCTTTTGTTTATATATATATTTTTGTGATATTTCTGTTTAACCTAGGACCGTGAGACATTTCTTAGCGTCCGAACAAGATTCGGGTGTCGACGCCATGCGCGGAGTCGTTTAACGTCACTTAGAGAGTTGATTCCACGATCCTATTTTACGTGCTTGCTTTACCAAGTATGCCATACCGTAGGACACTTGATACTATTTTATGTAACATAATCTTTTCTGAGTTATTCATGGTGATTCTGTATAGGCTTACAAGATTCGTGGCATGAGGCTTGCATCTACTTAGATATCATTATGACTCGTTGTACTAGCTAGAGGTCATGATCTTGCGTGTTATGGACATGAGACATCGTGGACATGAGACATCACGGATATGAGACATGAGGTTACATTAGGTGGGGAGAGACACACAGCCTACAGGTTGATTATTTATATATATACTACTGGAGGTGCCTTAGACTCTGTCACAGATCTTTGGCCAATATACTGGAGTCGTGATACTACTTGCTGTTATGGGCTCCCCGACACAGAGCCTGTAGTGGTCTCAGACTGAGTACTAGTGATGCTCTCATTTGTATTTCACTTAGCTGGTTAGATAGCTTGCCCTGAGGATCTGTCTATATTTGCTTGCTGTATTTTATTTTGGCTTGAGTGTTTATTGTACCTTGCTATGTCCCCTGATGACCTGGATCCGAATTATGTCCCCAGGTGTAGACAAGGAGAGCTATCCCGAGGTTTATGGGACAGGTGCTACTATTGGAGACGTACATGTTGCAGAGGACGAGGTTGTTCTGGAGTACTTTTCTTGAGCACACATTATTCTCACCATTCATTTATTTATGCTTAGTGTTCTTAGATATTTGATCTTGTAGTGACTTCTGGATATTGTACTTGGAGTTATTTTTCTTTCTATTTTGATGACGGGTTGTTCTCCATGACATTATTTATATTGCTCTGGTTGGACATATTATTTTATATTATTGTGACTGGACTTGTCTCTTTATGATTTTGATGCTTATTGTTGATGAGATTAGATATATAAACTGTGATAGGTATTCGTAGACCATTTATATCTATTACAGCTTAAGTGCACTCTAACGGGTCCATTAAATTGAGTTTGTCCATTGGAGTTGTGCTGTTGGCCATTTCCACGTGGCTAGTCCCTCGGTATTTTGGGACTGTGGCATGACATGGTTAGAGGTCATGATCTTGCGTGTTATGGACATGAGATGTCGTGGACATAAGACGTTAGGTTACATTGGGTGAGGAGAGACACACCATAATACATGTTGAATATATATACTATGTTACTGGAGGTGCCTTAGACTCTGTCCCAGATCTTTGGCACATTTATTAGCCCTATGAGATATTACTTGCTACTATGGACTTCCCAACACAGAGCCTGTAGTGGTTTCAGCCTGAGTACGAGTGATGTTATCATGTGCATATCACTTAGATGGTTACAGTAGTTTACCCTTGAGTATGTGACATTATACTGTTTTACTTTGGCATACTATTTCTTGAACCTTGTTACGTCCCTCTGAGGACCTGGTCCCTTGCCAGTTTTACAGCATAGACCGTTGTGGAGCCTGTCTGGAGTTGCTAATTTGGGTTGCTTTGCCATATGGGCATTGGTACCAGGTACTTATTTTATTTCTACCAGATTTATGATATTTATTTATATTATTGATTCATCTACTGACGTGTCCTAGTTTTTATAGACTCATATTTCTTTCTCAAGTATATTTGAGCTTGTGTGTTACTGGGCGACCGACTTTAGTACATATAGCTCATTCTTGTTGTATTCTGTTTATTGTGGATTGAGGCATAGATATTTATATTTACTGGATTATATAGATAATGACCATTATAATACAGCTTATACGTATTCGAGTCGGACCAGAGTTTGGTCGAATGTGTAGCTGGCACGTTACGTATTCCTAGTCCTACATATTTTGGGACTGTGACGTTACACCATCCTACAAGGCCAAGTGCGAGAAGGCGAAGGCTGCCCGTGCTAAGGGTGGTCTCCATTCTGGTGGATCCATTCCGACAGTCAAGCATTTTCGACGGATGGTTAGTATTAAAATTTTCTGCTATATCGATTTTTTTATAATTCTAATTTTTTTTGTTAATTTATTAATTGCTTAATTTTTATAGTACGACGAGGCCGCCAGAGCCGGAAAAGACCCCAAGACCGTCGACTTTCCAGTAATCTTCTAGCGGACCTACAAAAGAAAGAAGGATTGAAATCTCGTAGATGAGCGGGCCGCCAAAGCATATGTAAGTTGTCTTTATAAAATTTTATCAATTTAATTAGATTATTTTTATAATTTAATTAGGTTCTAGGTTTCTAGATCAAAAAGTCAAACTAGGTCAACTCTATGTCATTTAATTTAAAAAATACTAAAAAATTACATGGTAAATACTTAAAATTATGTACCTTTGTTAATATCCTATTTTAAGAAACAACATTGTAAATACTATAAATACTTAAAATTATAGTTTTATTCAATTTACTTTAAACCTCATAGGAATGGTCCGATACCGATTTCGATTTCGATACTTTGAACCTTGGTTAATATCCTATTTTAAGATATAATAGAAATCAAACATAGTAAATATGACTCAAATTATATACATATACTATGATATCTAGTATATAATATAATACTCTAACCAAAATTAAATATAGCACATATAACTCTAAAATTCTTAACTCTAAACCTATTTATATAAATAAATATAGGAGACGTATGAGACGTTAGAGGGGGGCGCTGAAAGCAGTACGCCGACTGAGAGAAACGATCGGTGGGTACATGCTGTCGGGAGAGGAAAAGATGGCAGCGTGTACGGTACCGGATCGTTGGCATCGATGTCGTCGGTTCTTTCTAGAGCTCCTCCGACGGCTACTCTAGCTCCATCAGTGCCCGGCTCCGACGTTCCTTCTGGTGCGATGTCTCTGGAGTAACTCACGCCGAATGTGCATGAGCTAAATGGGCTGGTCCGACAATTGATAGACAGTCGTGATGCTGCAGCACCTGCGACAACTCAAGCTCCTCCGATGGCATCGATGGGTCCTCCAGCTACTCCGACGACTCCGACTCCTCCGATGGCATCGATGGGTCCTCCAGCTTATTCGACAGCTCCTGCCACTTCTCCGTCTACCATTGCTCCTGATGATCTACATGATATCATCGCTATGGTTGTGGCGTAGTACATGGCTAGCCGACAGCCGCCTCCGCCTCCACCGTCGACTTGATGGATTATTTGAGTTTGTAGGATTTTTTTAGTTGGTTGTATTTTTTTGACTTGATTGTATTTTTTTGACTTTGTGTGATTGTATAACAGTTATTTGTACATGTTTGGATTACTCTACTTTATTATTTTGACGTATATATAACATTTGTACATGTTTGTGTGGGTTTTATTAGTTTGTGTGGAATTTGCTTGTGTGCAATTTATTTGTGTGAAAATTGGTGAATGTATAACAGGTATATGCTCAGCAGAAATTAATTTCTGGAAAAAATATTACCTTTAGCGACGGACAGACGACGTAATAGCGACGGAATATCTAGAAAATCTCATGTCAACGACGAATTTCCGACGGAATATCTCAGGCCAGCGACTACCCAACGACGGACAATTTTGTCGCTAAAACGTCTGATAGACACAAATGTGTCAAACATGTATCAAAATCCGTCGCTAATATCCGTCACTGAGAGTGACGAATTTGCGACGGATTAGCAACGAACTCTGAGAGCCCTGAATGTGCAAAACATTCTGGAAAACTTGGCAAATTTTGGCTAACATAATTCGTCGCTATTTCGTCGGTAAGTAGTTAGAAAGTTTAGAGACGTAACTTGTAATCCATCACTGGTTTAATGTCGCTCAATCCGTCGCTAATCCGTCGATGTAGCGACAGAATTTTCGTAGCGACGTTAGTTTTTTTTGACAAAAACTTTTCGTTGCTAATCCGTCGCTAAAATCAAATGGCGACGAAAAAAAATATATTTTAGCGACGTATAATTTCGTCGCTAAAATAGTACGTAGATCAATGTAATACATCAGAAAAATTTAGGTTCATTTCTCAACAATAGGCACTGGAAACGTTAAAAGCTGCAAGAATAATCGATTAAAGGAAGTATGGTAATTATATGGATTTTATTGGTGATCAATGGAATAACATCAGAAGTTTCACAAGTGATAGATTGGTTCGAAAGAAAACCAAATTGAGTCCATTAGAAATGAAACCATATCTGAATAATCAAGAAAATTGACAACATGGTTTGACAACTAATACCTAGAAGTGGAACATAGTACTAGTTAACAAATTGTAAGTGCATTGGAAATTAACTAGCTAGAGCATCTACAAGGGAGCATAGTCAAGTGTTAGAAGTGGCTTTAACAAAGAAATTCATTTCTAGGAAATGAGGATACTTCTTTAAGCACAATGTTAGGTGATACAAGAGAACAAGGTTGAGTGCTAGGTGGACTAACAACATCAATAGTAAGGTTCATCCCAATTTCTAAATTCTAGATTCAGAATGTAGGAACTCATTTTGTAGAATAGGAAGATTCAATTAGAGCTCCATGATGATTTCGTTTCAGCCACGGGAGCTATAGTGTAGACATGAGAATTTTTACATTAATGTAGGAACTCATTTTGTAGAATAGTAAAGCTTAATTTGGAGCCACAATTTCTATTAGATTTTATATTATTTTTTAACCATCTATTTTTTTGACCTTTGCTCCCAAAGGTCATTTTATGTTGATGGATCATTTTTTACTATTTTCATACAGATCCAACCAACTTTAGATTATTTATTATAAATTTGGATCTCAAGATACATTGTTTAGCTCCACCTATTGTGGATGCTCTGAGAAAGGAGAGAAAATGCTCGCAATTGACCGACTTAAAATGTAGTACATAATACTTTTATATTGATAATCCAGTAAGGGAAAATGTAAGGTCATAAATTGTAGATATAGGGACAACAAAGTCATTCAATTTATCAAATATTACTTACGAGTAGATAGGTGAATCTATAGTTGGTTTGCTAGAAGTACTATGAGATATTGTGTTAGAAGCTCGACGTTGCTAGACTTGAGCTATTCAAGAAAATAAATCATAGTGTTATGAAGTGGCAGTTGAACTAGAAACTTAAAGTTGTGAGAATAGTGGTGAAAAGAAGCTACTGTGGCCACTACCATAATAAGTCAAATTAGCAACGTCTAAAAACGTCGCTAAATGACATTAAATTGTCGCTAAAATAGTTTAGCGATATAATTAGCGACATTTTAATGTAGTTGCATTTTAGCTAATCGTTGTAATGCTCCGCCTCCAGCGGTTCACTTAAGGAACACTTACAACTTTGATTCAGTTAAGAATCGAATCTCGAAAAAACCTTACCACCAAATCGATTATGGACGAAATGCAATGAACCCTTCCAACTGATGGGACAACTTCTATTGAAATGAGTCAAATAGTTTTCGTTGGATGTTTTGCTGCTTGGTTTTGTGTTGCTTTCGATGACTTGATTTTCATAGTTTATTTTTTTGCTTGCGCGTTCTTTTCGAATCATAAGTGAAAGAGATCGAAGGATGCTAACCAAGTGTTGTTGCAAATTTCAGGACGCATAACCAAGGAGTGATCGTTGCAAGAGGCTTCTCCATTCTCTCACATTGATTCAATCGGTGAGTGGCTTAGGCCTTTCGATGAATCCTTCAGTCTATATACGCCTTAATAAAATGATCTCTAGTCTACACGTGTTGCATGTTCCTATGTTAAATGATGCCTCACTAAACAAGATAAGATAAATGAAATGAATTGCATGCTTGATATATATAGGATTATTGCAAATGCTTGTTCAAATAGACGTGTATCCGTTCCTTATTCATATGCTGCACAAGAGATGTTTAGAGAAACCTTATATGGTTTACCAGAGAAAATAGTAAAGAGATAGAGATGTTCTTTTATAGTCTAACTGTTGCATAATATGAGTTTATATGATAGAGATGCATACCATGCATCGGTCTTTAGACAAACTTTTGTCACGTCCCGCTCCCATAATACTGGATAAATACGAGGACTGATAGACTAAGTCATTCTCACTTAGCAATAATCTGCGTGCGAGTCATTGGATCGCACCTAGTAATCTGAAACACCTGAACAAATATGAGTAAAAGACATCTGTACATATTTGAACACCCGAGGAATCTGTTACAGCCCATATGAGTATCACTTTTAAGTAATCCGTGTAACTTGTGCACCAGAATCAGGAACCCGCTCGTAACACTCGTGTTTGCTTATGCAATTTTCGTGGATTTTCTGGTAAATTGGTAAGTCTCGCCGTGTTACTCTTATATCGCACGATGTACTACCACACGAGTTAGGCACGAAACCTATATAAAATATTTGGATTTGTCGAATGGGCGAGAAGCCTCCCCACCAGTGCATTCATGTACTGATAACTCACTAGATTGCCTGCAGGGTGCGGAAGAACCACGCTCGGTGCGAAAACCCCCATTCGTGCGAGCTAAGGCGTGGAGTCCGCTCTGGATCCTTGGAGCGTTACGTCCGGAGCTGAAGCACATATACAAGATATAATATTGGAACTTCGCCTATGTATCATTCCATAAATGTAGCCACTTGGCATGCTTTTATTGTTTCGAGAGAGAGAGGCTTGAGCGACTTGTAATCTCGATATAGCGCCGCTTTTAATACTTGTTCAATATCAATAAAGTAATTTTTTACTTCTATACTTGTGTTATTTAATTCTTCCGCTATGACGACTATGTGAACTTATTATCAATCGCCTGTTCGTTTCTTATTCCTCTGCATTGGACTATTTGTGCGACTCTGTGGCTTAGTCATTTTACCGTCTGTTCGGATTTATGGCCTTGCCCGGGTGCAGCTTGTGCTCATATAAAATTACGTCCAGATGGAAACGATCGTCCTGCGGGAGCGCTGGCACGGTGATTCGCGACCAGCGGAGACGTCCAATTCCTGTAGGAGATCAGGGTGTGACATATTGGTATCAGAGCATCGGCTTTACGTCTTTGGACTTCGTATCAATTTTCTCAGTTTCGAAAGCTCGTTCGTGGGTTATATGCATACACTCTCTCTCTCGTTGACCCGTTGGGATGTTCCATACAACAAGTCTAAATTATTTCAAAATTGGATGTGATTGATATACTTGCTTGAACTAAATAGTTATGCGAAGACCCTTGTTTTGACCCGTTTTAGACTTTGTGGGATAGACTTGTGCTAGAATTTGCAAGTTATATGCAAATTCGAATACCTATACATGATTACCCAACTGGTTAGTGTGTGAGATAGAATATCGTTCAGATGGTTAGCTACGCACACAGTCTTTCGACTAAGTTGTGTTGAGGATTGCGCGCCAAGACCTATTGGTGCGAGCTAGTTTGCGAGCAAGATTTGGAATATCATTCAGATAAGGATAAGTCAGACTTAGAATGGCAACCGATAGAAGCATTATCAGAATATCACTAAGGCGAATATAGATGATCGTGCTTGGATTTTGAGAAAATAGCTCGGACGGTATTTCGTGTCGGCAGATATAAATCAAATATGGTTTACTTGGATGACTATCAACAGGGGGATATACGAGACTAAGATTTATCGAGGCAACGCTTAGGTATCACGCATGAGTTCTAAGAAACGACTTGGTGAATATGCTAGCGAGTGATACGAACACGATTGAGGATTTAAATTGTAATGACTCGATTCCTGAGTGGTGTATGAATTATTTTGGAAATGTTCAAGCAAATTTATAAAAGGTCTCGTGCGATAGTTGGTTCAAACGATTGAGAATATGTTGGAGAAGTAATAATGCTTATATCGAATTAGGATTCAAGGTAAAGGAATCAATGTTTTGGTCAAGAAAACTTGGTGGATCGTGCGGGTGATTTCGAATTGAATCAAAACATATTGAATTTGAGTATGGATATTGTGGTTCGAATTAATAGACTTGATATTGTATCAATAATTGGAAGATAGTACAGATTGATACAAGTAAAGGAATATTATGGTTCGATAAAAAAGGTAAGCGATAACGGATTCGATCTGAAGTTTGGAAGAACGAACTTAAATATAGTTCAAAAAAAATTCTCGACATCCAGCCTAGATGAGAACGATTATCTCGTGGGAGCGTTGTCGTGGTGATTCACGTCCGACGGAGATGATCGAACTCACGGGAACATGATCGATAATTATTCAAATGAACTCGATAAAATGGAACATATAAAAGGTGAATAGACTTTGGCTTGAGTATTGAACTCAGTTGTTTGAGGAATGCTAGAAGTAAGACTACGGATTGATCAAACGGTAACATTGACGTTGGATAATTTTGCTAGACGAATTATGATCACGACTAGGGATGAGCATTATTTGGTTTTGGACCAAAAATTGAACTGAACCGAACCGAACTGAACCGAACCGAATAAGAAATTCGGTTCGGTTTTAAAAAAAATTGGTTCAGTTTCGGTTTTGAAAATACTAAATTTTTTTATTCGGTTTTGATTTCGGTTTCTGGTTTCGGTTTCGGTCCAAAACCAAAAATCAAAAATCGAATAAGAAAAAAAGTATATATATATATATATATATACTATATATATTAAAAAACTGCTAATAAACTAAAAAATTAAAAAATCGAATAAACCAAAAACCGAACCGATTTAATTCGGTTCGGTTCGGTTCGGTTATGGTCTAATTCGGTTCCGGTTTTTCTTATCGGTTTTCGGTCGAATTTGATTTTCCTTTTTCGGTTCGGTTTTGAATCGAACCGAATCGATGCTCACCCCTAATCATGGCAGGAATGGACATGACTTGAAGGATTATATATATATATATATATCTTGGATGGAGCAAAAGTGTAATGATAAGGTGTCTCAATCATTTCGATGATAACCATAACGTTTGACGTTCTTGTCTTGTGCGAGCAAAATTTCATGCTCGTACATGTGTCACGCTCGGATTAGGATGATTATATAGTGGGAGCGTTGGTGTAGTTATCTCACGTCCAGTGGGGATGATCGAACTTGCGGGAGACCGAAGCGTGACAATTGAAAGATCGTCTTGACTTGTGGTTCAACACGATAAAACAAATTTGGGAATATAAGTGAATCAGAAGTATTTCAAGGATGAGTTAGTCTAGAACATAGAGTAAACACGCTTGATGGTTTCATGAACGGATATATGAATCTTGTTAGACGACTTAGAGTTTATGATTGAGATCAGTAATTAAAAATTTAATCATGGCTTGGTGGTCTAGACTTAGAATGAATATATGGGTTCTATCAAACATGTTTGAGGAGATAGACTATGCGAATTACTAGGCTTGTCATGCGACATAAATATATCATGGATTTGATTGAACAGACTCGGACCCTGTACAAACGAACGCGTTAATGTGAGTAGGATGATCTATGCTCGATATTTAGAAATCTGAGTAAAACGAGCTTGGGTAGAGTATCCCGTATAAATAAATAATGGTTTAACCTTAGGAATTGAGGAGAGCATCGTACGACAAATTTGCACGATGAGTCGTGAACATGAACTATACTTATGACCTTGTGAGCTGACCTAGTAATTAAGCAGATGACCCTATGCCGAGCGAAAGAACTTGTGTGATCGAATCTAGCATATCACTTGAGAAAGCCATAGAACTGGGGCAACAAGACTTAGAGTTAGACTTGGAACGGTAAGTGTGTGCTATGTTTGACACGAACAAAATGGATGAAAGGACATGGATGCTAGTCAGTAGATCATATAGATCGTGCTTGACGGTAGTACAATACTTTGTTTGAGTGGGATTTAGAAATAACTTGGATTTTATTGACCCAGTTGGAGATATCATCATGATTTGTAAGACGAGAACCCTTAAGACTTTCCCGAGTAACTCATCCAACTCTGCTATCTCTAAGCTTGGTTGAAATATATGTGTTTTTGGGACGCCTGGAATATGTGTACGATCCAAACTCAGTGATGTGCTGAAATCGAATGTTGTTATAAGTGAATGTGCTAGATACGCTTGGACGAGTATAACATTTTTGATAAGTTTACCTCAGCCTTAGATCGTCATTCAAGATGGATCATAACGTACCTTGCGTTAAGAGATATATGTTCCGCACTAAGGTGCATTAGAGACCGAGTCAGAGCTTGGATTGAATGATAGAGTCATTCAATGAGACAGACCCAGCACACACGCAATATGGATTGCTATGCTTGAGATAGATTCGATAGTTGCGATAGAACGGTTTGCGCTCAGAAAGTCTTGAGGACGAGACTTGTTCTGAGTGGTGTATAATGTAATGACCCGTTCCGCTCAAGCGGAGAGCCGATTCAAATGGCGCTAGTGCAACGACCCAACCTGCCTTGCTCAGCGAGAAGACTCGTTTGAGGCAAATGATTCCAGACTTGGCCCTTAAGGAGTTCAGACTTAGACTTTCAAAGGCTCACTCAGAGTATCGCTTGACCGAGACGAATCATCACTAAGGTGGGTGGCTACGATGAACCTGTCTTTGCTTAGCCTGCACACTTAAAAATATAAAATAATACATGCTAGTCACTAGGTGAATCACCCTTTGCATGCTAATAAACAATACAATGCACCTAGCTAAGGAAATAATCCCATCTTGTATTGCTTGTGTTAGAATATAGAAATAAAACTTGGCTTATAGTTGGACCCTCGCATGCTACCTTAGCTCCGTGCTAGTAGACTCCGCTATGTCTCGAGTAGATCATTATATACTCTTCGTAGTGCACTGCTTCACTTGTTTACACTGCTCGCTTTATGGATCATGTCGCCCGATATGCCCTTGTACCGTTTCACTCCTCGCACTACCCCTTAGATCCGTGCTGACGTAAAGGCTTATGTTCTAAGATAGACTATATAATATGTTTTCTTATGCTTATGTTTCCAACAAATGCAATGATTGCCTGCTTACATTGTAACTTTTACTCGTTGTCTCATTTTATTGCTTGTCACATAAGTTTATGCCATAATCGAGTAACACGATTCATGTCTTGTATTCATCTAAGTTTTCTGGAAGACTATCGAATAGTCGTTCTATGCGAGTATGAACCTGAAAGTATTCAGGAACGTTAGGTCGCCAAGGTAGTTCCCGAACGAGGGGACTGCATACTGTCAAGTTAAGCAACACTCGTCCTGTAATAAATCCGACGGCTCAGGGAGTCGATATATTTATAAACAATCTTGAACTTGAACCTGAATCTGACCCGAATATGTACCTGATAAGAGACCTAAGACTAGAGACTTGCATGGTCACGGATAACTCGTGCACGAGGTATTTGATTCCTAGGACGATCACCGGGGCACCGGGATCGTACAGGCCTAGGAGGAATGTCTGGTGTATTGCATGCCAATTTTTGTTCTGGTATGCGACCCCATTTTTGGGCAGGGTAATACACAATATTCGGGGCTTGGTAGGGCATACTACCTTGGACTAGCCGACTACCCTTCTGATAGTCTCATGAATCGGCGGGATGCCATGCAATGGCTCTTCTGTATCACCTGTTAGCCTTGAATTGCTCGTCTTGTATCAAGCGTTGCACTCCATTCTGTCACGAGACTATAAATCGATCATTTATGGCTAAGCCAGTGACCTCCTATTCATATAGCTAAGTCATCCTCGCTTAGCAGTAATCTGCGTGCGAGTCATTGCATCGCACCTAGTAATCTGAAACACCTGAACGAATATGAGTAAAAGATATCTGTACATATTTGAACACCTGAGCAATCTATTGCAACCCATCTGAGTATCACCTTTGAGTAATCCATCTAACTCGTGCACCAGCCGTTATTGATTGCAGGAACATACATACAGAATATTAATTGCGGTATACCGACAGTATACCATCTGTCGATAGAAACTCACATTGGTTGCTCTTTCCTCTTGGTTTTATATTTAAATCTTTGAAGCCCTTCATTCAAAGCTATCCCTTTGAGTTTTAAATTTCTTCAACTACCAAAAGGCAATCCCATAAAGCTTTACCAAGATTTCATTTAAAAGAGTTAATGTAACCTAGATCTTCCAATTGTTCTTGAAGATCAAAACTCTTTCTTTTCTAAAGAAAAAATCGACAAGCCTTCAGATCAAAACTCATTTGTAAGAAGTTGGTGAGTCTTCGGATCAAAGCTGGTGTTGTACTATTTTCTTAATAGTGGATTAAAGTCGGAGTGAGTTCCGGGATTGAATTGACTTCGAGGAGGATAGCAGAATACATCGCGTCTTTGACCTCTTGCTCTCCTTTTTCAAGCAGTTCATTATTATTACATAATTGTGTTGCTGTGGTGGCTGCAACTACTGTGGGGACACGCAGCGGGGGGGGGGGGGGGGGGGCGGAGAAGGAGGAGGCGCACGGTGGGGAGGGACTGCCAGAGAAAGAGGGAGGAGGAGAGAGAAGGGGGTTTGGGAAAGTGAGGGTATTTTGGTCATAAAATTTCAGTCAAATGTGTCGACCGTCAGTCATAGACAGTTTTCGTCAAAAGTGTGGAGGGGGGGGGGGTTTCATATATTATGGTAATTGGGTGGGATACACCTTGAATATGGATAAATAAAGTGGCGTACAACTCAAATTTTCTCATATATTTTTGTCAGCAGTGTGAATACTACCAACATTGAGCTGATCTTTTAACCTGGATATTGCAAATATTCCATACTGGAATAAGAATCATGAAATGCAAAAATTGTTTGATACTTGGAATAGCAAAGAAAACTACTGTAGCATCGATCATCGATGTCCATGTTCACTATGGATAATTTGATATGATTACAATCTAATTGTGATCTTCATCGTCAACATAGTTTCATGACTGGAAAAATTTAGGGCACATATGAGTTACTTTGACAGTTTATTACTGCCTTCTTCCAGAGGAATGGAAAACTAAGCAAGCATAATATGTGAGAAATGCGTAGGCACAAAGGGTGAGGCAACTTCATTGATGCCCCAAGTTGCCAAGTATGCTTACGAGTGTAATCATTGATAATCACCTTTGGGAGAAGATACAACGATGGCTCTTTGAGTAGTTTTTGAACTAACGGGTGAGATTATATCTGAGCAACTTTGGTATAGCACCCTTCATTGTTACATTACCCATGGCAGAAACCTGAGAGTTACCAAGAGAAAGTCCTATCGAGAAATGTTGATGGAATATGGTTTGGCTTCAAAGAAATAGTGTGGATTCTTTTCATTGCCAATCCTTCTCTTTATTGTCTGTTCTCTTTGTTATCTTTTATTTGTGCATCATGCACCTTTAGATTGATTATAGTCTAAGAATTTGTCAACTACATCCCCTAAAATTATTAATATTTAGAAGTTTATCAGAATTGAGATTTATGTGTCATGGACACGGATACCACAGTATGTGGTTGGTCTCTGCACCTATTTTAGCATGTGCATGTGTATGTATAGTTTTGAGTGGACAAAAAATCCTAGCTTAAGGATTTAATATCTTGTTTGAGCATTTTGTAAACCTGGTAGATCTACCGGTTCTTTCTTATGCAGTTTAAGCTCATAAAATCGGCGAGAAAACCTCCAACTATAGGAAGATTTGATGTACGAAGTCAAAATGTTCTACTTAAGGTGAGGTTAGCCTAAACGAAGGAAGCAGAAAAGGGTTCTGAAATGAAATTCTCATAGCTAGAGATATACATGTTAGTCGTAACAGATTCTGGAGAAGGAAACTGGAGCGATAGGGCAGTAAAAAGTGTAAGAAAGTTGAGTATATATGAGTCTATGGGAGTGAGGAATATATGCTCTTCAGTAGCCTTGACAATAAAAAAAATTCTTGGGAGGATGGGGAAGAAGAGAGACCCAAATCCAAACCTTATTTCTTTCCCATTCAAAATTCTCAGATCATGGAGAACTTGGTAGAAGGTGATTAATGCAGTTAAGTGTACTCACGATATACTACTTCTGCTCTATCACCTTTCTCCTGTTCTTCTATCAGTTCTTATTATTTCCACAATTGGTGCTAGTGCAGGACCCTTGTCTATGTCAAAAGAATCAAATAAGTTCAAATCTGTTTTCAAGATCTCAAGAAAGACGTTCAACTAATACATATGTTCATTGGTTCGGGACGATTTGTTGAAGAAGACGAACTATGGTTTTAACGATGGCAAGCCCGTCTGTAGATGATCAAATAGTTGTTGCTCTTAAGAAGATTAAGCTATGGTGAGTCCTTGTTGAATGTAGGAGTCTCCTTCGGATTGAAACATTCCACCGTCTCACAAGTGACTTGGCGGTTCGTGGAGGCCATCGAAGAGAGAGGCTTCCACCACCTCCGGTGGCCCAACACTGAAGAGGAAACATAATCCATCAAGTCCAAGTTTGAAAACATCCGAGGCCTTCCCAACTGCTGTTGCATCATAGACACAACCCACATTTTGATGTGCCTGCCCTCTCAACACCTAGTCAATAAGCTATGGCGTGATCGTGCGAAGAACCACAACATGGTACTGCAGGCCGTCGTGGACCCTGACATGAGGTTCCGAGATATCGTCACGGGGTGGCTTGGAAGCATGGACGAGGATGGCTGCGCTCTATGGAATAAGCTTTGTCACTACTTGTCAGGAAGCTAATTGCGCACTGAAACTGCCTCTTTCTTGTAGCTTTCTTTCTTTACTAAACAATTTGTTAGCCAATATTGTGAGGATGATTCATTGTTTCTAATGCCATATTAATTGGTTCCTGACTTTTGTTCATAGTTTACAGTATCGGTTGATACCGATCCGATATGGCCGCTATCGATATAGTTTAAGTTTAACATGTACCGATCCGATATAACCGATACCCAACGCTGGCATATACTGACCGATATTGGAGGTATCTTATCCTGTCAATTTGAAAAAAAAAATGAACGAAAATGACCAAAGTCATATTAATGTTGTAAAAGTATATAAAAGAAAAAAACTTATTTATCGCATGTAAACCTATCCTTGTGACTATTATTTCATTGGATTCAAAACTACTAAGAAATAACACATGAAATACTTCAAATTATGCATAAATGTATAACATTTTTTTTCCTTTTAAAATGTTAATTATTTATTAATAATTATTCGCTTTCCGATATAAAAAATTTTGATACTCCTATCTGAAACTGTCAATACCGCTGATCCCGATACTCATAAGAAGAGTCTGAGATCGATTCCAATACCGAGCCTCCAAACCTTATTTTGTTGGCCCAAATAAAAATTCCTTGGATTTCAGCTGCTTCTAATGGATGAAATATGTATTTAATGGTCAATCTGTAGTTTACTTAATGCCTTGGAGTTGATCGAATCTCCGTACCAATTTTCATCATTTAATTTTGCAGCATCTTAAGATTGAAAATTCCCGAATAAAATGCTATTTGGTCAAACAAACCCCAAATTCACAATACTAACAAACAATAAATGAAAACAATTTCAACACTGAACCTTTAAAATCAGAAACACAAGTCAAGCTACATTTACAATATACACACACTCACTCGGATTTTGATTTCTCCGACAGGGAGGGAAGGAAACATAAACAAACTAATAAACAAAAACAAGAGTAAGCACTACTATAAAACGAACTTTGTTCCCCAGAAGAACATGGTATAGAGAAATTTCTACCAAGTGCCGATCATGTTATCATATTACATATTTTTCTTTGGCTGAAAAAGAAATTTCAAAAATGGCAAACTCACACACGTCTCTATAGCAAGATTTGTGCTAGCGATCTCTACAGTTCAATTATGGTAAGTAAACACAAAATTCCACTATAACATTCTCCATCGATCCCACCACCAAAAAGAAACTACTTTTCCCCACATTATTTGAGAAGTGATCTTGCAAAGTGTTCTCGCACCGTGGCTAAAGCTTGAGATATAGTCTGCAAAAGCTTGTGATATAGTCTGCAGGAAGAAGGCATGCACACACTAAGGAAGTAAGAAATGCATGCGTAAATCCTATTTAAGAAGCTTTGGTACGTATGAGATGGAGACAGCCGTACCTGCTCGCTCAGACAAGGATGTTGCCCCATCCAGACCACCACTAATAGCAACTTTTGCGGCAATAATAAAATACTTGCTTCTGTTTCCAAAATGATCCTGCAAGACGAGACGAGCAAATAATCAACTCGAGATAATTATCCGAGTAAAGTCAGGGAGTTTCTTAAACACCATGTCCCTCAAGAGCTATAAAACTCAAGTGACTACTGAAGCAGCAATATTATTAACATAAAATTTTCTCCTTATTGTACAGTTCATCATTGCAATATCATGTGCCTTGTTGTCGGGATTCCATTAAAGTATCGGCCAGATCAAGGATGGACCCAGATCGGTCGGATCGTATGATCTAGATTGTAGTATCGGGATCCCTCCTGGATCGTGCGATCCTGAACAGGCGGACCCAAAAACAACTTTTCATTTTTTTTTGGAAATTGATGTTTTCTTTTCGTAAGTTTATGTTGTTATATGTTTTCCTATGCATTAGATCACATCTTTCTATTGTGTTCTTTTCTCTTCTCCCAAAACAAGAATTTTGAGGATTTTTATTTTCCAATTTTTCCTCGTTTATCCGGATCGCTTTCCATTTATTGTGATGGACTTTATGGCTTAAGGAAGATGTAAACATACGGTTAGGTGACTTATGGAATTCCATTTGAAGTGATACTTCAACTACTAGAATTGAGGAAGGAGTTGAACACTTGCCTCCCCTGTAGAAAATAATACATTAGCATGAACCCTGTCTATATGAGGTCATTGATGAATCCGACACATCATTCTAGTATGGGTTGCAAGTCCCTTTTAAGGTCCCATAATACCTCGTGCTGAAGCATGTTTAACATAATTCTCTTAGGTCGATTCATGTAATTACCACTTTCCACCATAGAGATATTTTGGTAATTTTGCATGTTAAATTTTTTTATATTAGTGATTGCCTAGAATTATATTATTGTTAGTTAGTGGCTAGCCAATTAGAATTTGTAAGTGTTAGTTAGTGCTAATTATTGTTAATCGTGACTTTAGTAATTAGAATTAATTAAGTTTAGTTGTCATGAAGAGAATATTCCTCTTAGTTGTAGAGATTCCTTCCTTTAGTTAAATAGATTCCATTCATGACAAATGAAGATGGGCAAATTTGATATTTTGGCATTACCAAACCTTACTATAAGAGATAAGTTTAATTTAGGGCTCATCCATTCATTTCATTTCACTCATTAGCCTCATTTTTTCCAAAGCTTCTTTCCTAAGCAAATCCAATTCCCTACCAATTACGCTCAATCCACTTTCAATTCCACTCATTCTCACCACCATGAAGGCCTAGAGCATTGGAGAGCACAAGAAGATCCATAGGAGATGAGCTTGCTAGGAGATCGTGTTCGACTCATCCCTTCCGTGTCCAAGTTCGAATTCTCCAAAGAGGCTACCAAAACACTATGTAATTATCTCAATTTCATCAAATTCATGGTTAGGAACACCCCTTGGTCATGTAGAAACCTTCCCATGGTTAGATTTGACTTCCCAATGGTAGATCTAGGCACTATGAGCCATCAATTTGGTAGATCTAAGTTGGTGTCATGATTTTGGGACTCAATTTAGAAAAAATCCCAATTGTGTCCATTGAGTGTGTGTATTATGTCCTAATGATGACTAGTGATATTTATTTGATGGTGTTAAGGTGTTCTTGTGTCCAAAATTGGACATGTAGAGTCTGTATCATGAGAAAATTGGACATGTAGAGTCTGTATCATGATACGCCATGATACGTATAGGTGAATTTGGTAAATTGGATGTATACATGTGTTCTTTTGTCCAAAATAACCCAAATTCGTCATAGTATTCAGTCTCGTTTTTAATAGCCATAGCAACTTAGAAATGCCAACTCCTAACTCATGACTCTGATTAATCTTCCTTTTTTTTAAAAGAACCGTATCGAAGTTAGCTTTCAAAATATATAAATTAATAGGCCAGATTCGTTGTGGAACTTTCTGTAAAACTGTTTTAGTGTCAGGTATCCAAATGACGAATGTGTTTTAATATTTTTGCGATTTTGGGAGCTTCCGGACACGAAAATGCGATCCGTTTGAAGTTTCAGAAAGCTAATACGAAGGGCTACGACATACTTTAACTCTAGAATTTATTGAATAGGTCTAATAGGTGCAGTATTGGTTACAAGTAGAGAACTGACTATACGACATAGGCATTTTTTGTATCCTATAAGACTAGGTAGTATGGATATCAAGTGAGTGTAGGTATCATAGGTTGCCAAACATATATATATATATATATATATATATATATATATATATATATATATATATAAGTGTTAAGTAATAGGTGTTAGTGTGCGTGTTAGTATTGATACAAGTGGTTATCAAGTGAGTCAAGTATAGATAAGTTATGTGTCAAAATATATAAGTTTGGGGCAAGGTACTAGTGTGATACTTGGTACAATGAGGATATTGGTATCATGACATTCAAGTATCATGGGGATGATTGAACATACGGGGGATCGGAGAGTGGTAATTAAAGGATCGTCTTGACTTGTGGTTCGACACGATAAGACGAGTTTCAGGATAAAAATAAATCAAAGTATTTTAAGGAAGAGTTAGTCTAGAACATGAAGTAAAATATGCTTTATGGTTTCATAAATGGATATGTAGATTATGTTGTACGACTTTGAATTTATGATTGAGATCGAAGAGATAGAAATTGAATCGTGACTTTAGTGGTCTAGACTTAGAAAATAATGGATAGGTGAATTTTACCAAACGTAATAGAGGAAATAGAATATGCAAATCGGTTTGACCTGCGACGTGGATATATCATGGATTTGATTAAACGAACGTGTTTTAGGAACGGTTTTGCTAAACGGACCCGGATCCTGTGCAAACGAACGTGTTGATATAGATAGAATGATCTGTGCTCGATGTTTTGAAATTTGAGTGAAACGAGCTTGGGTAGAATATCCCGTAATGATTTGACCTTACGAATTAGGGCGAGTATCGTGCAACGAGTTTGCACGATGAGAACCATGAACTTAAAATGTACCTATAACCTTGTGAGTCGACCTAGCGGTTAGGCAGACGACCATATGCCGAGTGAAAGAATTATGTGAAGGACTTTAGAGTATTGCTTGAACAAGCCATAGAACTGGGGCAGCAAAGCAGAGTTAGGCTTGGGTCGATAAATGTACACTATGTTTAACGTGAACGAAATAGATAACAAGACTTGGATGCTAGTCGGTTGATTGGATAGATCGTGCTTAACGATAGTGCAATACTTGGTTTGAGTAAGATTGGAAATGACTTAGATTTTGATTGACCCCGTTGGAGGTATCATTATGATTCGTAAGACGATAACCCTTAAGATTTTTGCGAGTAGGAACGGTTTGGCTAAACGGACCCGGATCCTGTGCAAACGAACGTGCTGATATGGATAGAATGATTTGTGCTCGATGTTTTGAAATTTGAGTGAAACGAGCTTGGGTAGAATGTCCCGTACGAAAGAACAATAATTTGACCTTACGAATTGGGACGAGTATCGTGCAACGAGTTTGCACGATGAGAACCATGAACTTAAAATATACCTATAACCTTGTGAGTCAACCTAGGGGTTAGGCAGACGACCCTATGCCGAGTAAAAGAATTGTGTGACCTACTTTAGAGTATTGCTTGAACAAGCCATAGAACTGGGGCAACAAAACTTAGAATTAGGCTTGGGTCGATAAATGTACACTATGTTTAACGTGAATGAAATAGATAATAAGACTTGGATGCTAGTCGGTTGATTGGATAGATCGTGCTTAACGATAGTGCAATACTTGATTTGAGTAAGATTGGAAATGACTTGGATTTTGATACCCTTAAGATTTTTGCGAGTAGCTTATCCGAATTCACTAGCGCTAAGTTTGATTGAATGCATATGTTTGAGGAAAGCCTTGAACGTGTGCACGATCCAAGACTCAGTGATATGTTGAACTCGAGTGCAAAACTTCACTATTTCTAAGTTGGTTGATATGCATATGTCAGAGGGATGCCTTGAATATGTGCACGATCCAGACTCGTGATATGCTGATCTCGAATGCTAGTGCAAGTGAATATGTTAGATTCGCATTGACGAGTATAACGAATTGAATAAGTTTGCCTCAGCCCTAGATCATCATTGAGATAGATTATAACATACTCCGCGTTAAGCGATATATGTTTCGCACTAAGGCGCAGTAGAGATCGAGTCAGAACTTAGATTGAATGATAGAGTCATTCAATGAGACAAACCCATCACACACGTGACACGGAATGAGAAGCGAGTAGGAAGTTATGTTTGAACGGATCTAGCGACACTGACTATTATGTTTGTGGTAGGTTTGATATTATACGATAGAAAGATTTACGTTCAGGAAGTCTCGAGGACGAGACTTATTTTGAGTGACGTATAATGTAACGACCCGCTCCACATCAATGCGGAGAACCGATTCAAACGACGCAAGTGCGACGACTCGACCCGTTTTGCTCAGCGAGAAGACTCGTTCGGGGCAAAGGATTCCAGACTTGGTCGTTCAGAAGTTCAGACTTAGACTTTCAAAGGCTCTCTTAGAGTATCGCTCGACCGAGACGAATCATCGCTAAGGTGGGTGGCTACGATGAACCTATCTTTGCTTAGCCTGCAAACTTAAAAATATGGTTGATACATGCTAGTCGCTAGACGAATCACCCCTTGTATTCTAATAAAGAATACAACACACCTAGCTAAGGAATAATCCCATCTTATATCTATTTGCAAAGAATATGGAAGTAGATCGGTTGAACGAAATAGTATGCTCGCTTTACTGTTCTTATAACCTCACCCTCATAGCGTTACTTTTGTTCCTTATATGTTCCTTCAAGTATATTGCTTCATATGTCTTGAAATGCTCATAACATAGATTTTGTCTCGATATAGAAGCACAATATAGATCATTGTTCACTTACCTGTGAAAAAAAGGACGACTATCAAAATAGTCGTTCCAAGCCAAATAATAGAAACATGAAAAGTCTTCGGGACCGTTGGATCGTCAAAGCAACTCCCAAAACGGGGGCTACAATAAATAGTAAAACATGAACATAAACGGTGTATTGAATGGAACACACCCGATCATGAGATTTCTGAACGAGTATATGCATTCGCACTGTGTCAAGAAGTTATGTTCATTCAAGGCCTTAAAATATTGCATATAAAAATAAAAGGTTAGTGTTGATCGTCAATGGTCTTGGACAACCTATGCACAGGCTTATGGTTCCTGCGAATGGTACCCGTTGGTCGCATCGGGGCCGATCTGAACCGGTCAGGAATATTCAGATAGTCGTTTGCTTCGGACATGAAGGCTTGTAGCTGGGCTCGCTACCTGCATTGCATCACATTCCCGTGCAGAGACTATAACTTGTCTATGACAGCTCGTCAGGTCATAAGATCAATTATGTATCATTAAGTATATTACATACGTGGCAGCAACCCGCGTATGGGGTCGTATGAACTTGTAGCAAGTAACGAATGTACGGCGCACTCTGCATGCAGATCGTTAATTGAACCAAGTAATTTGAAGCTTTGAACACATTTAAATAGTCTGAGTATAATATTCCTATACAAGTATAACATGCCTATATAATATGAGTATAAGACATCTGAGTAATCTGTACGGCCTGAGTATAACGCATTTGCACAACCTGAGTCACAAAGTAATAGGAGTATCGTAATTTGTGTATATCGTGCACCTGAATTAGAAACACGCTCATAGCATACATGTGTTCGTTATGCGATCCTGGAATTTATATATATATATATATATATATATATATATATATATATATATATATATCCGTGCTTGGTTTAACTTGGTTTTATACTTGGACATGGAAGGACAAATGGTAAGTTGGTAAGTATCATCGTGTTTCCCGTATATCGCACGTCGTACTGCCACATGAGTTAGGCTTTGTATCTTATGCCATGAAATTGATCCTAAGACAAGACTAGAAATATAACTTAATAGTTGGTGCACGAAACTAATATAACGTGTTGGATTTGTCGAGCGGACGAGAAGCCTCCCACTAGTGCATTCATGTACTGATAACCCACCAGATTGCTCGTTCGGTGCGGGAGAACCTTGTTTGCGCTAAAGCGTAGAGTTCACTATGGAGCCTTGGAGTTTTACGTCCGGAGCTGGAGCACATATACAGGATATAATGTTGGAACATCGCATATGTATCATCCCAAGTTGCAAGCCGCTTGGCACGCCTTTATTGTTTGAGAGAGAGAGCTTGAGCGACTTGTAATCTCGGCCTAGCGTTGCTTGTAACTTTATTTATTATTCAATAAAGAGCTTGTTTATGTATCATACTTGTGTTTGTTCTATGCTTCCGCTATATTGACTTGGTGAACTAGTTATCAACGGCCGTTTTGGTATTTGCCTTGGGTGAGAGCAACTCCAAGCTCGCGCGACATCACGTCCCGATGGAAACGATCGACCTGTAGGAGTGCTGGCACGGTAATTCGCACCTACCGGGGATAACCGATTCCTGCGGAAGATCGGGGCATGACAGCACCATCGATTCAAAAGGAGATTTTGCATATTCTTGCAAATAGAGTGAAGAAGAAGATTCGTGAACACATTGGAAATCATAAATTTTGTATTCTTGTTGACGAAGCAGAAGATGAAGCTCATGAAGAGAAAATGGTTATAATATTAAGATTTGTGGATGATAGGGGGTTTCTACGAGAGCGTTTTGGATTGTGGGGATTGCAGACACCACCATATTAACACTGAAAACTGAGCTTGACAATGCTCTTGCTCATTACAATCTTGATACTGCCAATATGAGAGGTCAAGGGAATGACGGTACTAGCAATATACGTGGTGCATGGAAAGATTTTACAAGCGCTTTGTTCATATGCATACTATGCGCATTGTTTTGTCCATCGATTACAGTTAGCTTTGGTTGTTGCTTGTAATGATGTCCAAGATATTTGGTTGTTTTTTTCAATGTTGAACACCATTATCAATCTTATCACTACTTCTAAGTGTCACAATGAGTTACATTCTACTCAAGTTTCAGAAATTGCAAAGAGGTTAGAAGCTGGTGAAATTTGTCATGCCCCGACCTCCCGCAGGATCGACCGTCATAATAAAACGTCGCTAATACTAAAGATTTCAGCGACTCCAAAAATAAACGTCGCTATACGTCATTGTTGATGACATATAGTAACGTTTAGCGACAGTAATTAAGTTTTTTTAAAGAACAGTCACTATAAGCTTCTTTAAGGTCGCCAAACGTCGCTGAGTTTTTGTATTTAGCGACGTTTAGCGACGTTTATTTTTTCGATTTTTAGCGACGTTTTTAGCGACGTCTTTGACATCGCAAACTTATTATTAGCGACGTCATAAGTTGACGTCGCTAAACGTCGCTAAAATTTTAATATATGTTTCGATTCTCCCATTATGTCGAAGACTTTTCCCAAATTTTCAAAAATTCCCCCCTCTTCCACCCCCCTCTCCGGCGAAGTGCAACGGCGTCCTCCACAGCCATCTACTCCGACGTTCCCCTCCTCCTCTAGGTAAACCCTAACTCTCTCTCAGATGCTCATGACATGACACTGATACAGACTAGACACACACACTGACACAGACATGACAGACTGTGAGAGAGGGTATAAACCCTAACCCTAACCCGATCTCTCTCTCTCCTTCTCAGATGTACACGATATGGCACTGAAACAGACACGACACACACACACACACACTGACACATACATGACACAGACTATCACAGAGGGTGTAAACCCTAACCCTAACCCGATCTCTCTCTCTCTCACAGATGTATACGACATGACATTGATACAGACACCACACAGACTGTCACAGACACAGACTGTCACAGAGGGTGTAAACCCTAACCCTAACCCAATCTCTCTCTCTCTCTCTTACAGATGTAGATATGACATGACATTGATACAGACACGGCACACACACACTGATACATATACGACACAGACACTGTCACAGAGGGTGTAAACCCTAACCCTAACCCCCTCTCTATCTCTCTGACATATGTTTAATACTATACAATTAGTACATAACTTATACTATCATGACTTACTAACTTAGAATAACTGCTACTAAATATAACTGATACCAACTTAATATCAATACTAATGCTAGATGACACTAGACTAACTAGACAAACTTAGCTTACTCTAACTGATGTCTGATATTCTAACTTGATATCTAACTCAAATAACTAAAATCTAAATTTCACCCTAGCTGATAATTACTAACTAGCATTCACTAACAATGCATCTAACTGATATATTCATCAGTTAGTGATACACACATAGTAGTACATAAACACAGTGGACTGAAAACTAATGCCACCACTACTGATATTCCCTATAATATATACATCAATACCTTTCTACTGAAGGCACTAACTGAAGGCCCATCAGTGTACTACTGATACCAAACTAGACTGACATCAAGCCCTTAGTTGTAGTGTGATCAACTCGAGTGAATCTTACTCACAACTTATACCTATATCCATTCCTCTTCTACATACAACCACAGTTGATACACATAAGATACACAGAGATTCCCCCAATATTCTAATGCCTGTTGTGATACTCAAGTTTAAAATACTTCAAATTGCTGCTACCTAATGTTGCACCCTACTTTGTACGATGGTGTGCATAGACCTTGTGAAGTCTGCCGCAACACTCATGTGCACATCAAATGTGCACTGTTGGGTCTGTGCAGATGGTGTATGCAACAACCTCTGCCCATCTCACTGCACACTGTGTTGCTCCCCAAATCTGCTGTCAACATAACATATGCTCCTATGGACAGGCACTCCCCTATAACCAGATGACTAATACTTAAAGCAGTGGACAAACCCTAACCCTAACCCAAATTTGTATTTAACGATGAGTATATATGCTAGGACTAGAAGTATCAGTACATGTACTGTATTTAACATAATCTGTATATACTTGAACGATGTCTATTTATTTTTGCAGAAGTGTCTAAAAATGGATATAAATTACTATCTGTGCCGTTCGTGGATGTACAACCGTCATCCTGATGACATATGCGATGTGCGAGATGAATTCATTGAGGGTGTACAGTAGTTCCTGCAGTTCGCCAAGGCGTTTCCTCAGTACATGGACGGTAACAAAATTAAGTGTCAATGTGTAAGATTTCGTAACTTGAAATATCATCCATAAGTGAAAGTCATATATTATTTGTACTCGAAGGATTTTACGCCAAATTACTATCAGTGGACTGCGCACGGAGAACTTGTATCATTAGCATCGGAGTCGGAGCCTTATATGGAACCGTATATGGATGTCCATGACCACGCTGCTTACGACGACGGGTGGATGAACATAATTTTTGATGCGGCGGGACCTAGTTTCGATCCGGACAATCATGATGCAGCTGAGTTGGCACCGAATGTCGATGCTGCGAAGTTCATGGAGTTGCTGGAGAATGCAATGACTCCATTATATCCTGGTTGTGAGGATCATTCACCGTTGGAGGTAATTTTTTAGCCATTTAGCGACGTTTTTAGACGTCGCTAATTTGACTTATTCTGGTAGTGTCGGGGCGTGATTGCACCATCGATTCAAAAGGAGATTTTTCATATTCTTGCAAATAGAGTGAAGAAGAAGATTCGTGAACACATTGGAAATCATAAATTTTGTATTCTTGTTTACGAAGCAGAAGATGAAGCTCATGAAGAGAAAATGGTTATAATCTTAAGATTTGTGGATGATGGGGGGTTTCTACGAGAGCGTTTTGGATTGTGGGGATTGCAGACACCGCCACATTAACACTGAAAACTTAGCTTGACAATGCTCTTACTCATTACAATCTTGATACTACCAATATGAGAGGTCAAGGGTATGACGATGCTAGCAATATGCGTGGTGCATAGAAAGGTTTTACAAGCGCTATTTCTTCGAGATTGTTCATATGCATACCATGTGCATTGTTTTTTCCATCGATTACAGTTAGCTTTGGTTGTTGCTTGTAATGATGTCCAAGATATTTGGTTGTTTTTTCAATGTTGAACATCATTGTCAATCTTATCACTACTTCTAAGTGTCACAATGAGTTACATTCTGCTCAAGTTTCAGAAATTGCAAAGAGGTTAGAAGATGGTGAACTTTGTCACGCCTCGATCTCCCGCAAGATCGACCGTCCTCATTAGACGCGAATCACCGCGCCAACTCTCCTGCAGGACAACCGTTTTCATCATGAAGTGATGTCGCGCGAGCACAAGCTGCGCCCGCGCAAGGCTAAGGTCGGAACATGTGATGAAATGACTAAGCCACAGAGTCACACCGGTAGTCTCCAACGCAATGGATATTTAAACGACACGAGTAAACGGCCATTCGATAACTAGTTCGCAAAGTCGATATAGCGGAAGAATAAAATAAATACAAGTTCGATACAAAACAAGCTCTGTATTGATAATGAAATAAGGTTACAAGCGGCGCTAGGCCGAGATTACAAATCTCTCAAGCGCTCTCTCGAAACAATAAAAGTGTGCCAAGCGTCTTACAATATGGAATGATACATAGACGATGTTCCAACATTATGTCCTGTATATGTGCTTCAGCTCCGGACGCAACACTCCAAGGCTCCAGAGCGAACTACATGCCTTAGCGCGCACGAGCGGATACGTCACACCGAACGAGGTTCTCCCGCACCCTGCAAGCAACCTGGTGGGTTATCAGTACATTGAATGCACTGGTGGGGTGGCTTCTCGCCCGCTCAACAAATCTAACATATTATATTAGTTTCGTGCACCATCTATTAAGTTGTCTTTCTATTCTTGTCTTAGGATCAGTTACATGACATAAGATATGAGCCTAAATTGTGTGGCAGTACTCCGTATGATAAAAGAGTAACACGACAAGACTTACCAACTTACCATTCGTCCTTCCCTGTCCAAGTATAAACCAAGTTAACCAAGCATTATATACGTAATAACCCAAAGACATGCATAAGGAAACATAAGTGCCATGGGCGTATTTTCTAACAAAGGTGAACGATATATTCAGATTTGTGATACTAAGATAATTTGTTACTCAAGTTGTTCAAATACACGATACTCAGGTCGTTCAAGTGTGTTATATTCAGATTACTTATTTCAATACAATGAATCGCACGCGGATTGCCACAATCGAGCTTAACTTAATCTATATGAACATAAGTTGCTAGCCTATAAGCCATTGTAGACAGCAGTCCGGGCAGACGACGGTCGTAGCAGCGCGAGTAGCGAGCCTTGTTACGAGCGGCCGCCTTCCCGTGTTGATGTTGCTATCTGACTACACGAGTTCCAGCCTAGGTCGACACGGTGCTCTCAGCGGTGGTTCACAGGAACTGTACAAATCTTGTGCACAAGTTGTCAGCGATGATGCAAATCTCTTTTATTTGTTCTTGTTCACTTATCTTTTCACTTCTTGTTCTTAAACGGCGATGGTGGTGGCGCGACACGAGCCCGCTACGAGCCAACTCGAACGACTATGGTGGTAACGCAAGTTAAGGAGCTGCAGGACAAAGGCTTTATCAAATCCAGTTCATCACCATGGAGAGCTCCGGTATTGTTCGTACCGAAGAAGGATGGCACGATATGCATGTATATCGATTATAGAGCTCTGAATAACCTCACTATCAAGAACAAATACCCGCTGCCGCACAAGGATAGATGATCTCTTCGATCAATTGAGCGGAGCGAAGGTGTTTTCAAAGATAGACTTGAGGCCAGGCTATTACCAGGTGAAGGTGAAGAGAGAAGACATTCCGAAGATAGCTTTTCGGATAAGATATGTCCAGTTTGAGTTCATGGTAATGCTGTTTGGTTTAACCAATGCACCGACAGTATTCATGAACTTGATGAACAAGGTGTTTCACCAGTACCTTGATAAGTTCGTGGTGATGTTCATCGATGACATTCTTGTGTATTCGAAGACCCCAGAGAAGCACGAAGAGCACCAGAGGATGATCTTGGAGACTCTCAGGAAGGAGGAGCTCTACGGGAAGCTTTCAAAGTGCGAGTTCTTCCTTGACAAGGTTGAATTCCTTGGACATGTGGTGACGGGTGATAGAATCTCAGTTAACCCAAAGAAGATCGAGGCAGTAGAGTCGTGGGCTACTCCCAGTTCAGTAGCTGAGTTCAGAAGTTTTCTTGGGATAGCAGGTTACTACAAGAGATTTGTACAAGACTTCTCCAGGATTGTAAAGCCAATGACTAGGCTAACCTGGAAGGATATAGATTTTGTCTGGACGGAGGATTGTCAAGCCGTATTTGATGAGCTGAAGAAGAGAATGACGACAGCTCCCGTATTTGTGTTGCCATCGGGGACAGGTGGATTCACTATCTACAGTAATGCTTCAGGGAAGGGTTTGGGTTGCATTTTTTAGCAGCACGGAAAGGTGATTGCCTATACTTCTAGGCAATTAAGTCCTCATAAAAAGAACTACCCCACCCACGATTTAGAGTTGGCAGCGGTTATCTTCACTTTAAAGCTATGGAAACACTATCTGTACGGAGATTATGTGGAGATCTTTATAGACCACAAGAGCTTGAAGTACGTGTTTACACAGAAAGAGCTGAACATGAGGCAGAGAAGGTGGTTGGAGTTGATAAAAGACTTCGACATCTCATTACAGTACCACCCAGGAAAGGCAATGTAATCGCCGATGCCTTGAGCAGGTATCCGATGGCTATGTACTTAACGACAGATAGACATTTGTTGGCTGATCTGGAGAGCTTGAGAATTGAGGTGCTAGTTCCAGGTATTGAGATTTAGATGTGGGGATTGCAGATATAGTCTGAGCTGATGGACAAAATCAGAGCTGCACAGTATAATGATGAGGCTCTAAGGAGTATCAGGACACAGGTTCGGACATGATTGTCAGACTTCACTATTGCTGATGATGGGTCTTTACGGCACGGCACGAGGATGTGTGCGCCGAGCGGAGAGCTGCACGAGGAGGTTTTGCAGGTGGCACATCGCTCTCAGTACTCGATGCATCCAGGTGCCAACAAGATGCATCGAGACCTGAGGGAGCATGTATTATGGTATGGTATGAAGTGCGAGGTAGCACGCTTTGTATCCCGGTGTTTAGTGTGCCAGCAGGTAAAGGCGGATCGACAGAGGCCAGATGGATTGCTTCAGCCTTTACCTATCCCAGAGTAGAAGTGG
Source organism: Iris macrosiphon (assembly GCA_036927795.1). NCBI lineage: Eukaryota > Viridiplantae > Streptophyta > Magnoliopsida > Asparagales > Iridaceae > Iris > Iris macrosiphon. The sequence continues at coordinate 356,690,939 of JAYESA010000004.1, forward strand.
GAGCACGTGACTATGGATTTCGTTTCAGGGCTTCCGCGTTCTCCAGGAGAAAAGGATGCGATTTGGGTCATCGTGGATAGGTTGACCAAATCAGCCCACTTCTTACCATTCAAAGTGGCTACATCGACGGAGAGGCTAGCAGAGATGTACGTGCGACAGATTATCAGATTACATAGGATTCTTATGAGCATCATCTAGGATCGGGATAGTCGTTTCACTTTCCACTTCTGGAGGAGTTTGCAGGCTAGCTGGGGCACTCAGCTCAAGTTCAGTACCGCATATCACCCCCAGACAGACGAAAAGTCTGAAAGGACTATTCAGACTCTCGAGGATAAGCTACGCACTTGTGTTCTAGATCTCGGAGGTTCTTGGAAGGATCATCTACACCTGGTAGAGTTTGCTTACAACAACAGCTACCAGGCCAGCATTGAGATGTCACCATTCGAGGCACTATATAGACGGAGGTATCGCACACCATTATATTGGGATAATGTCGGAGAGAGAGCCTTGTTAGGACCAGAGATGGTCGTGGATGCAGCGAAAAAGATAAATCTCATCAGAGACAGACTTCGGGTGGCGCAGGACAGACATCGACATTGGGCCGATAGCCACCGTAGACCCCTGAAGTTTGAGGTATAGGTTTTGTTGTTTTGGATTGTGATTGTTTTGTTTTAGATTGCGTATTAAGACTGTTTTGTTCTAGGTTGGCGATCTGGTGTTCCTACGGATTTCTCCGACACGGGACACGATTTATTTTAGTGGAGGAGGGAAGCTTAGTCAACGTTACATCGGACCTTTCGATATTCTTGCGAGGGTCGGTACAGTGGCCTATAGACTAGACTTGCCGCATGCACTAAAGGGAGTACATGACGTGTTCCATGTGTTGCAGCTGAGACGGTACGTGGCAGATCCTAGTCACGTACTAGATCACTCGGAGATCGAGGTTGGTCCGACTCTCAGCTATCCTGAGCAGCCCGTAGAGATCTTGGATCGCAGAGAGAAGGTATTACGGAACCAGACTATTCCCTTGGTTCGTGTTGTATGGCGACATCACTCTCCAGGCGAGTCAACCTGGGAGAGAGATGACGAAATGCGTGAGCAATACCCTTATCTCTTCGAGACTTGAGGTATAATACTTTGTTCTGATTGTATATTCTTGAGCTAGTTTAATTCAATTTCAAGGACAATTTTTTTTTAGTAGGATAGATTTGTCACTACCACATTTCTAGAATAGGAACTTTATTGTCATTTACCATATTTATTTTATTATATTAATATATTGCATGATATATATTATACATATTATATTATGTTCATTAATGCATGGATTAGTGGACTGGACTTAAAAACCGACTAGATAAACCCCTATCCTATTTAATTAGCAATTAGTTTAATCCCTCAAATAAATTACTAAACCCTCATTGATTAGTTCTTCATGACAACCCATGAAGGAAAAAATAGACTTTATGCATTAGAACCCTAACCCTAGCCCTATAAAACAAGAGGGAGCCTCCCTCAAGCCACTCATCATTCATGAGAAAATCCTAAAAATAGCCTCAAAGAAGAAACCCTCCTTCCTTATACAAATTTTAGATTTTTAGCCTCAAATCTCTCATTCTTCCCTCATTCAAGGAGACCTAGAAGCTTGGGCACTAGGAGACTTGGAGAAGAGGAAGCTACATTGGGAACCATCTCCCAATAGATAAAAATCTGGAAAAACCCTCATTAATTCTGTTTTAATTAATTATTTGGCCATTAGGAGCCTACCCATTGATTTAGGGATGACTTTTTAAGGAGAGCATGAGACTCTTTTGGTTGCATGATGATTTTTCGGGTGTCATAGGTGTATTTGGGGGTTTTGTGATCCAATAATGCATTTCTCCTAAATTTCGTAGACCTAATTATACACGTATGTATTTATGCATATTTACATTGTATACGTAGTTGTTTAATTTCAATTTGGGGATTGGTGCATGAGTATTCATGGGGTATCATGTGTATCCCATATTCGGCACATTAGGTGTTTGTTGATATGCTAAGTAGGATGAATACCTATTTAAATGATCTAAATCTTATGCATTTTGATGTATACATGTATATATGTGTATATATATGTACGTATATATGTATTGATGTATATATGTATGTATATATATGGCATGGGACAGCATTGGGGGAAATCGGGTTCCTCACTGAGAGCAGTGTGTGCAGGGAATATATGACACTGTGGTGAGCAGCAGATTGTATCTGTGCATCAGCGAGTTGTGGTTGAGTGCTAGTGAATGAGTGTGAGTATCAGTAGCAGTGTGCAGAGGTGTATCAGCTCTGGGCAAACTGTGCATCAGTTTCAGCCGTGTGAGGTTGTATGTGTGTCTTTTAAGTATCAGTGATACGAGTGTGCAGTGAGAGTTCTAGATACCTGTGTGTATGTGAGAGTGTATGTGAGCTTGCTGTGTGCATGTGAGGATCGAGTGAGATATCAGTTTCCAGTAAGTGAGCAATGTGTTTATTAGTGTATTAGTGTACATTAGGTAATGTCTTGTGTTGTTTATAGATGAGTATCAGATTTGTGCACTGGGAATGCACTGATACTATATGTATCAATATTGAGGTTATGTGAGGAGATTAGGGAGTTGGGTTCCCTATATATATATATATCAGTGAGCTCTAGACACTGTGGATGAGTGAACTTTGTGGAATATGTGAAGTGCTGAGGTCTGCACACGTGTGTGTGGTATTGAGACACATTGGTATCAGAGGAAAGGGAAGGGGGGGAGCACTGACAGCAATATGGGGGAAATTAAGCATGTTTCAGATTTGGAGACCGGGAGGTATCAGTATAGAGAGGAAGGGGTGTCAGTTCGCCTATGAGTGTATATATGTATACATAGGTGTGGACTTTATGTGTAGCAATTTTATAGCTGTGTGCTAGGTAGTGTATCTGATACTTTTAAGTATCAGTGACACTAGAGTGGAGAATAACAGGGAGGAACAACAGCAGGTTATGAGTATAGTGTAGTTGTTCTATATGTGGTCTTGTGTACACCTATAAGTGTATTAGTTAGTTGGTCAGTGTCAGTTCAGTGTCAGGGGTCTCTTTATGTGGGTATCAATCTCTCTTTGTGTTGCTTCCTAAGTTTAGATGTGTTTGTGTAGGGATTAGATGGAGGAAACAACAGTCCCAATCCTTGGGGTAACTGCAGTACTGAGCAAGGACAGTAGCAACTTTAGGCAGTGAGGTTTAGAGAAGCAATTGGTGCAGAAAACCTTGCTGATCTACAGCAAGGATGAATGCCAGTAGAGTGATGCAAATCGAGCTTGCATTGTTCCTGAAAGCTGAATAATGGGTCCTGGGAGCAGCAGGCAGTGGGGGTGTGTTAGTAGGGACTGAAATCCATAGGTTTGAGCATTAGTATTGGTTAAGTTGGAGTGTGTGGTATTTTCTGATACTTGGGTACATGTGAATGTTGTTAGTTAAGGTGGATACTTAAGCTAGCAGTTAGTGTTGGATGTGGTCACTTGACAGTAGTATATCAGTGGACATGGTCACCCTTAGTTTCAGTTACTGATACCTGGTATCAGAGAGGGATTGAAGTATTAATTAAGAGAGTATTGATACTTGAGTTGTCAGTTAGACATTAAAGGATACTAGTATCAGTCTTAGGGTAGTTGTGTGCAGTGACTCCAGGTTTGAGTGAACTGAGTACTGCACATTGGTGCTTGGGATAACTAAGGGTATAGGTTAGTGTGTTTCTGAGGCAATGACAGTAACATATGCAAGAGGATAGATACCAAATGTATTAGGTGTTACTCTTCAGTCATATAACAGTGTACAGTGCAGGGTTGTTGGGAACTCAAGTAGCAGTTAAGGTAATTGGGGTTAGTAGCCAATATTGATGCAAGGTATATGTTAAGGTTTGTATTAAGATACAAACTAGAATTTATATATATAGGAGTTATTATATACAAATAACATATAATATATGATAGTAGCTAGTATTATACTAGATACCTTAGTATGATATAGAATTTGACTAGTGGACCTAGCTAACCTAGTCTTGACATAGATATGACCTAGAAATATCATTTATTGGTTAGTTATTCATGCCCATCTTTCATTTCACCCAATTGACATTGATATCTTATATATAGGTTCTTGTGACTCCATTTTGGACATCGATCTTCACTCAATCGCTCAGGACCACAGGCGAGTACATTCTCTGACAGTTTTTATTATGTTGATTATTTCTATGATTCTAGTTGTAAGTATACTTGATTCTGACACTGTGGATACACGGGTTAGCATCATAGATACCTGTCATGAGGAGTCATGATTGAAATCCATCGTGCTAGCTGGGGACAGGAAAATGTTAGCAGATTATGTGATCATATCCCACTTTATATGCATCATAGTTCACCCCACACATCACGTAGGGTATAGCCTGACCATTTACATGCCCCATAGCCTGTTATATATGATTAGCCTGACTATTGCTCGCATCATAACTAACCATATGGTTAGCCTGACCTCACATGTATCATAGCCAATCATATATAACAAGCCTGCTCTCGTCCCAAGCCGATCACATAATAAACTGATATTTCAAACACTTAGCTAGAGATTCCATTTTCTTATTTCAGTTCATTTATTTCTAGCATTCACATATATCTGTTCATCGCTAGTTGTACTATTGCTGATTACATATTTTTCAGTATTCCTTATTTCTAGTATTTTCCTTCATCTTGTATTTTCTTACACTGTCTTATAGTTTTGTCAATATAAATAAAACTGTTGTTTAGTGCTTGTGCTTCGCTCCAATCCTGACTAGATAACATTTTTCAGAGGACTTGGAGGACATATGTCCTACTCACTATGGCCCAGGTGTAGAGGGAGACTACATACCAGATTCTAGAGGAGTCACCCTTCTTAGAGGAGACACCACTTGCGGTCGTGTAGACAGGTCTATCTATGTATTATTTGTTCTAAAACCTGAGACTTGGATTGTACTTATGTTGAGACTATTATTTAGACTATTTATGTTGGATAGCTAGACTCTAGATTATTGTTGTATTTGAGTTGTTGTGCTTGACTTATGTTAGTACTTCCTTATCTTTATATCTTATCGTGCCAGTTATTTCCTATAGTTTTTGTGATTGAGTATATTATGAACTATTGATCAATGTATCATTCATTGTCCTCCTTATGGAGTTGAGATTCATTAACAGGTTATGAGTTATGTTTGGTAGTCTTGAGACCTATACAGCGTTCTACCGCCGATGCTGCGGCGTAGGCTGGACGTACCCATGGCTCATGTCCAAATTTCTGGTGCGGGTCGTGACACGAGCCCGCTACGAGCCATCCTGGACGGCGATGGTGGTAGCGCGACACGAGCCCGCTATGAGCCATCCCGAGCAATTCTTGTTCTTTATTATCAATGCAGTTCAGTTCATTTACTTGATATTTTTATTACTTTCTTATCACTTCTTCCAATCTTTCATTATGTAGTTCCCGGTACGAAAAACCGCCTTATCAACCTTATGGTCCCGAAGCCGTTCTATGTTTTCGATACTTGGCTCAAAAACGACTATTTTGATAGTCTTCCTGCCTAAACTAGATGCTGCAAGACATGTATGGTGTTACTTGATTGTGGCATGGAACTATGTGACAAACATTAAAACGAGACGAGCGAGTTCTAGTTAGCACGTAAAGCAGGCAAGCATTGCATTAGTATGAAACATAATCATTATAAGAAACGTGCGGCATACTCTACTAGAAACATAAGCCTTTATACTAGCATGATCTAAGGGGTAGTGCGATGAACCATCTATAATCCATGTTTCAGTTTCATAGTTTACACAAACAAATACAAGATGGGATTATTCTCTTAGCTAGGTGCGTCGACTTCTTTTATTAGCATGCAATAGTGATTTTTCTAGTGACTAACATGTACCGTTCGCATTTTTAGATGTGCAGGTTAAGAAAAGACAGGTTCATCGTAGCCACCCACCTTAATGATAATTCGCATCGATCAAAAGATACTCCGAGCGCGCCTTTGAAAGTCTAAGTCGGAACTCCTGAAGGGCCAAGTCTGAATTCCTTTGCATCAAGCGAGTCTTTCTTGCTGAGCTAGGCGGTGTCACGCCCCGATCTCCTGTAGGATAATCGGCCGTCCCCTCTAGGCGAGAATCACCGCGCCAGCGCTCCCACGGGACGATCGCTTGACCCATCTAGGCGTGATGCCGGACGAGCGTGAACCGCGCCCGTGCAAGGCTGTGGTTCGTTGACTGCCGGTAAGAGGTCTAAGCCACAGAGTCGCACAGATTGTCTGAGTGCAGCGGAATTATAAAAAGCATAAGCGATATAAGCGGAAACACGGCGAGACTTACCAACTTACCATTTGTCCTTCCCTGTTCAAGGCAAACCAAGTTAATTCAAGCACGAGCAGGTATAATCATTTAGGGGCAATAGCATATGCAAACACTGTGTTGTTAGCGTGGTTATGTTTCGGTGCATGATTATACATATTATCCGAAAGTGCTGCTTCGGATGTTCAATGTTTCTATTCTCACAGTGTCTCATAATCATATCGTTTTGTTGTACATGTTACTCTTTGATGCGATGCAATGACTCGCACGTGGATAGCCGCTAAGCGAGGATGACTTATCTATATGACATAAGTCGCTGGCATAGCCATCAAGGACGGGTTTACAGTCTCAAGACAAAAATGATATGCAACGCAGGTGGCAAGCCCCGCTACATAATACTTTGCCCCATAACCTACGACCATACATAATGTTTTCGTCCGGATCGGACCGGTCCAAGCACCCTGGCAATCGATCGCGGAAACCACATAAACCTTGTGCACATTGTCCGCGACATGCAGGTCATGGGTCAATCCAGATTCATAACGATAATTCTTATTACTTTACTTAACACGATTCTCGTTCAGTGCTCAACTTGACTTGATGCAATCTAAGGCAATACGAGCATGAGACAATCACATGGCATGATCTGTCTTTGCATAGTCTTCCTGAGCCATTAGATTGAGTACAAGATGAGTATCACTTTCTTGAAGTGTTACGATATTATCTTGCTTGGCTATCCTTGACGCAGTCCCCTAGTTCGGGAAATGCCCTGGCGACCTAGCGGTCCCGAATACTTCCAATGTTCATACTTGCACGAAACGACTATTTGATAGTCTTCTGGTGGTTTGGATGAAAACAAGGCAAGATAGCATTCACCTGATATTAGCATGCAAACATATGACAAGCATTGAATCGAGGCAACATATAAGCAGGCAAGCATGCATTTGTTATAACATAAACATTCACGTTAGCTCGTGCTCGAAGGTAAGCCGAGAAGTGAAACCGTAAAGGGACTCCCCGAGCGACATGATCTAGGGTCGTGCAGTGTGATAAGTTAACAGTGCACTACTGAGTATACCTATATCGTTTCTACTCGAGGCATAGCGGTCTAGTTGCACAAGGCAAATGTAGCATACGAGGGTAATTATAAGCAATTTTTCATTTTCATATTCTAACACAAGCAGTACAAGTTGGGATTATTCCTTTAGCTAGGTGCATTGTATTCTTATTAGCATGCAGGGGATGATTCACCTAGCGACTAGCATGTATCGTTCCATATTTTAAGTGTGCTGGCTAAGCAAAGACAAGTTTACAGTAGCCACCCACCTTAGCGATGATTCGTCTCGGTTGAGCGATACTCCGAGTGAGCCTCTGAAAGCCTAAGCCGAACTCCTGAAGGGACAAGTCTAGATATCCTTTGCCTCAAACGAGTATTCTCGCCTGAGCAAAGTGGGTCAGAACATTGCACTATTGTCGTTTGAATCGGTAGTCCGCTTGAGCGGAATAGGGTATTACATCATACACCACTCAGAAAAAGTCTCGTCCTCGAGACTTCCTGAGGGCTAGTCGATTATCACACTATCGAGTCTATCCCAAGCGTAGCAATCGGTACCACTAAATCCAATTTTTGTTCATAATTGCCTACTCGATTCTTATGTCGTGTTTCGTGTATGCCTAGTCAGTCTCCATTGCGCCTTAGCGCGGGACATGTTGCTTAACATGGAGTACGTTTCAAACGATCTTGATTAATGATCTAAGGATGAGGCAAACTTATACAAGTCGGTATACTTGTTCAGGTGGATATTCACTTGCACTAGCATCGAGATCAGCATATCGCGAGCCTGGATCAGGCACATGTTCGAAGTGCACCTCTAGCATGAGCACGCCAATCAACTTAGCGATAGCGAAGTCTCAGCACTCGAGTTTCACATCTCTTGAGTCTTGGATCGTGCACACGTTCAAGGCGTCCCTCAAACATATGCATTAAACCAAACTTAGAGATAGTGAAATCGGACAAGCTACTTGCAAAAATCTCAAGGATTCGTTTTATGATCCACACGGATACTTCCAACATGGTCAATTCAATTTTATATCATTTCCTTTCCAACTCAATCAAGTATTTGCATTACCTTTAAGCACTATCTTTCGGTTTACCGACTAGTGTCCAACAGTTCGGGTCAATATAGCTAACGCTATCGTTCCCAAGTCTAACCCTAAGTCTTGTTGCCCCAGTTCTATAGATTGTTCAAGCAATATGGTAAAGTCGGTTGCACAGGTCTATTCACTCGGCACAGGGTCATCTGCCTAATTGCTAGGTCATCTCACAAGGTCATAGGTACAGGTTCAAGCACACGATTTATCGTGCAAATTCGCTGCACGATGCTCGCCCCAATTCCTAGGGTCAAACCATTGTTTATTTGCACGGGATGTTCTACCCAAGCACGTTTTTACTCAGATTTTTAAACATCGAGTATATATTTCCCTACACTCAATAACATGTTCGTTTGCACGGGGGACGAGTCCGTTCAGTAAAATTCACAATATATCCAAATTGCAGGACAAGCCTAGTTATTTGCATATTATATCCCTCCAAACATGTTTTGATATAATCCCTATCCATTTCAAGTCCACCAAGCCAAGATTCGATTCTAACCCTCTTTTAATTATAACTCTAATTCGTTTAACCTGATTTACGTATCCGTTCACGAAACCATCAAGCGTAATTCTATTTTAGGTTCTAGGTTAACTTATCCACCGAAACATTTTCAATCACTTGCATTCCAAATTCGTCTTATTGTATCGAACCAAAGTCAAGACGGTCCATTGGTTGTCACGTCTCAGTCTCCCGCAAGTTCGATCACCCTCGTTTGATGTGAGATCACCACGCCGATGCTCCCGCTGGATAATCGTCCTTACCCGAGCGTGACACATGTACGGGCATAGAGTTACGCTCGCATAAGACAAGAACATTTGAACGTTATGGTTATCTTCGGCACGATCGAGACACCTTATAATTTCACTTACTCTATCCAAGTTATATCCGTTTAGGCAGTGATTTTAAATCGTCTAGTAAAATCATCCAACTTCAATGTTACCGTTCGGTAAATCTATAGTCTAAGTCTATTGCATATTTTTGATATGTCCTATTCATCGAGCTCGTTTGGAATAATCATCGAACGTGTTCCGTGAGTTCGATTATCCCTGCCGTACGTGAAATCACCATGTCGGCGCTCCCGCAGGATAACCATTCTCGTTGGGACTGATTTTGAGAGTTATCGTTTCGAACTTGATTTCAAGATCGTTCTTTCGAACCCCAAGCCAATTCCATTATCGTTCAACTCTTTCATCGAATCAGAATATTTATTTTTGGCTAACTCTATTCGAGTGATATTGTATTCAAGTCCAATCCGTTTGTTTCAATCGAAATCGCTCTTACAATCCTCCAAGTTTTCAACAAGTTTCCTTAACGAGATATCGATTTCCATTTTCGTGAATCCCAGTTCGATATAAATCTTATCATTTATTTAAGATATTTCTCTAATCCGTTCAATCCGACTATCGTACGAGACCTATGAATCCGTTAGGACATTTCTGAGTGATCCATACACCACTCGAAATTGAGTCATCCAATCAAATCCTTAATCGATTTGTATCCTCCGACACGAAATACCGTTCGAGCTATTTCTCTAAAATTCAGACACAATTCTAAATATTCGCTTAAGCGATAAATCCGAGAATATTCTATCGATTGGCATTCTAAGTCTGACTTATCTTATTCCTGAACGATAGCCCAATTCGTTGCAACTTAGCTTGCACCAAAAGGTCTTGGCGCGCGATACATAACACAACTTAGCCGAAAGGCTGTGTGCAAAGTTAACCGTTCGAGACAATATTTGATTTTGCACTAACCAGTTGGGCAAACATGTATAGGCATTTCGGATTTGCACATAAGTCGCGTTTCCAACACGAGTCTAATCCCGAAGGGACTAGCACAGGAGGGCACAAAGGTTTGCCATCGTATTACAATCTCATACAAGCAATCATATTATTCACATGCACTTTTCAAAAGTATTTAGACTTATTTTTGGAACATTTCGTTTGGGATATTGAGAGAGAGTGTGCACATAACCCATGAACGAGATTTCAAAACTGAGAAAATCGAAACGAAGTCCAAATGCGTATAGCCAGGCTCTGATACCAATCTGTCATGCCCCGATCTCCCGTAGGCTAATCGGCCGTCCCCACCAGGCGAGAATCACCGCTCCAACGCTCCCGCGGGATGATCGCTTGACCCATCTAGGCGTGATGCCGCACGAGCGTGAACCGCGCCCGTGCAAGGCCATGGTTCGTTGACTAGCAGTAAGAGGTCTAAGCCACAGAGTCGCATAGATTGTCCGAGTGCAGCGGAATTATAAAACGCATAAGCGATTGGTAACAAGGTCACTGAGTCGTCAATAGAGGAAGCAATGAATAACACAAGTTGAAGTAAAACAAACTCTTTATTGATATTGAACAAGTGTTATAGGCGGCGTATCACGCCCCAATCTCCCGCAAGCTCAATAGTTCCCGCTGAACGTGAATCACCATGTTGCAGCTCTCCCGCAGGACAATCGTTCTCATCGGGACGTAATGCCGTACGAGCCTGGAGTTGCGCTCGTACAAGACGATGTTGTCAAACACCAAAGTTATCATCGAAATGACCAAGTTGTAACGAAAGTCAAGTATTGTGTACCAAGCACACATCAGAGTAATACGCAGCGAAGCTCTCAATAGGTTCCAAATCAAATGCCTTAAGGGCGATTTCCTCAAAGGCGATGCAATACTCTTGCTCTTTTCTCTAGCCCACAAAGGTACTTACAGTTAATACATCATGTCTCGTATATCCAAGCAGCGCCACTACACCTGCGTACCTGAAATAATGCCCACAAACGTGGGTCAGTACACAGCCGTATTGGTGAGCGGGGTAACCCACTCGTCTAAGCCGACACTAAGTAAAATAGTGAATGCAAACAGTTAAATAGTGATCTTTCTAATTGAATCCTAGATTCATTTTATGGCATAGGGATGACATGTTAAGGAAAGCTGTAAAGCAGTTTAAGCATGCAAGCATTCAACTCAATCCAATCAACAAGCAATATATAACCAACTCGAAGGAAACTAGCATGCAAACCGTCCTACTCAAGCCCAAGCAACACGATAATATATCGAACCATCATCCAAGCCTCAATATTCATCCTCAACCAAAACTTATAATCCAAATCTCAAAGTGCACTCTTGCCGAGGCAAGGTGGCCGCGCCTACACGAAGCACAAACCAACCAAAGTAAAGCAAGCCAACACTTATCTATATGAAGTCACTGGCCAAGCCATAAAGGACATTGATCGGACTAATCAATAGGCAGTCCTACCCGATCCAGCACTGGGCAGCTACACCCTTCTGGTAGTATCGGACTATCGGCACCGCGCCCAAGACGCGTTACCCTTGTCTCCTCCATGGCCGAACGGTCCCAGTGCCCCGGAGTCCATCCCGTTCGAGGAAAGGAAACCCTGTGCAACATAGGTTGTCCGTGACATGCAGACACCAAGTAGGTATGACGAGAGGATCGAACATTCTCGCCCCACCAAGCGATCCTAGACTCGTTCAACCAAATATCCAACCAAAATATCCATAACCAAAGAATCCATAACCATTCTTCCAACATATTGCCCAAGGCACAAATCTCAAGTTATCTCAATAGGCACAATGCCGCTTCTCAACACAGTGTTTCAAATTGTGTGCAACATCCCACGCTCAGAACAATCCCGTGGCACAATGCTCCAACAGTGGCACAATGCCCTCGCCGATGCAGTTGTTCGGTTTCGAACCACAACTGCTCGCTTTGCTTGACAAAACGCCCAAGTGATACTTGCGCACGGATGCACGCTCGCTCGCTCGAATTCTCGATGTTCCCAATGCCTCAATGTATCATTCCAACTGTCCAAGCATAATCCCAATCATTCAACCAACTGCCTCAAATATAATAATCCAACTCTAGCTCCAACTATCCATACGCGCAAATTATTTCAAGCCACAATCCTATCCAAGCAAATGACGTACACTCTATGCACGCCTCAGTGTAGTGATTCCCAAGTTTCGGTCTGAGTGTTCAAGCCTTTACGTGTTTTCCATATTATTAGGCATGAAGGAGTAGAGGAGAAGGGAAAGAGCCCACTCACAATGTTTGATTCCGTTAAGCATCCTGTCCTACAGATACGGCCGATTTCCTTGAACCCGTGGTCCGATGCAAAGCGCGATCTACTCAACTGGTATGACCGTACGAGCATGCCGTGCTCTCTAAATCATCCGACTGATCGGATTAAGGAAGACGGCATTATCGCTCCAATCCAGCTATCTCAGTACTGTTCTGAACGAACACCTGATTCCCATCGAACTCCGCTAGCCATCTGCACATAAAACCGACTCAATCAATACTTCTTCCCAAATCCAACAAATCAAATGTAACCAGCTATTGTTTCATTCAATCCGAATCAGCGTAACGCACCGTGTGTTTGCGGAGCGTTACATAATATATCACTTAGAATCATGTTTGTCCACGAACCGTGCTGGTACTCATTCCTATCACATGTCGCTTGTCCAATTCATAACTCTGCTCTATGCAACTCTCATACTCACGATTCTGACTCAGCATCTCGCTTGGTTGAACGCTCGAACAAATTTTATATTCCCACATCCTCCTTGCAGCTCAATACAAATTCCTCGTATCGCTTAGTTTTGGATCGTACACATATTTAAGGCGTCCCTAAAATACATGCATTTCAGCCGAACTTTGCGATAGCGAATTTGGACAAGTTACAAGGGTATCTTTATGTCCGAGGCATCCATTTGCTTTACTCGTAATTGAACCAATCCTAATTTCCATTCCAACATATTCGCTTGAGCATATTCTCAAATATGATAATTTTCCACCGACTCAATCAGTTCGTGTTCCAACTCAATCCATCCAACTATTTCTGAATCCACACTAGCAACATCTCCAAATATATCTCATGCACTGAACGATTATCACAACTGATACTACCCCAGCTAGGCGACTTACCCAAATATCAAACTTTGCTCTTATCAACTCAACCAAACACCTTTTTCTGCCATCTCAATTCCTCACTAGGTGAACATCTATATTGAGGTTCGTGTGATCCACGAAGATTTCGCCGCCACGCCAAAGGGATAGTGTCGCCATGATTTCAACGTGGACACACTTGCCATAATTCTTAGGTTGCGCATGAAATAGTTCTTCGCGCTGCTTCCACTGCCTCGAAGCACAGGATATAACCTTTGCCTTCTGAACGAGCACGCTTCCCAGACTAAGTTCCGATGCATCTTGTAAATCTGAGGCACATCTGTCCCTTCCAATATTGCAATAATCTGATCTGAACGAGGCGTTGCTTTAACTTCACGAGCTAGTTTCACAGTCATCAATTCATGTGAATGATATTCCCTTCCAGGGCACGATGAGTCAGAGGCGATGCCATCTACAAAAATATGTGACTCTGAATCTCATCAGTTGACTTAGGTCAATCCTACCATCGCTTCAGTCTTCTGGCTGCTTCTTCAGCTGAAGGCTATCCCAAGGATCTCTCAAATCCAACACTCAGTCAATAGGCTAATCTCCAACACACACTACTCACATCTGCCCTCGACGCATTCCCAAATGCGCTGCCGCAAGGGTCGTTCTATGGGTCTACAATATTCATCTCTGATTTGCCGGTCAAGTCGCTAGGGTTAGCTGTCCCGAAGCTACGATCGATAATTGTAAGTCATCACGATGGACAGTTACTATGAACTATGCTATATCTCATCTACAAATCCGAACCATAATCCAAACATTCCATCCGAACGAACTTTCGAATCTTAGAACTTCATGCACTACCTCTGTTGATCTGTCAACCAAAGGCCACTTAACCACTTAGAGTCTTGCTATCTATCCAAGCCATAATTCGAGAACTGCGCTCGTTGAAACTGTCTTCCATCAATCCGTCGTTCTGTCCTGAATCCATCAAATCTTTTCGAATTGCCATATTCGTCTTCTCGTACTACTAATTGCAATGATTCCCGAAACCAAAGACTTGCTCCCAAATTCTTATGTGTTTGCAGTGTTTTACAGTGCACGTCCAACTTGGTCAAACAATACAGTGATTTACTCCGACATTGCTCCCACGTTTAGCTATCTTCAAAAGTCTGTCCGCCATAATTCTTTGCCTTTAGTTGTTGCCTCAATCCGTTCACGTCTTTCCGGAGAATCCGTCTACCCTTGTTGCACCATTTTGCCCAAAATTCTACTTCCGCTAAACCTGAGTCGACTTCTCGAGCAGCAATATCCAAAATCCTTCAAGCCCGTTCGAATCCATCGCATTGTTCCTCCAAGTCAGATCGTGTTTCATTATTCCATCAATGGCTCAAATGTGTTGCCCAAATTCGTAGTCCGTGCTTGCTATCCTTCAATTCACCAATTGCTTCGCTCAAGCGTATCCCAACTGTTTGTTCCTTATGCTCAACTATCTCTTTGCATTCATGAATGCTCAACCGAACTTCCAAATCGTGCAAGCGAACTCTGGTATTCAGCTTTCTATCTGATCGATCCCAACTTGTTTCAAATACTTTGTCCGCCTCAATCCTTCAAATTTTCAAACACTCATTCCCATAGCTCGTTCTGATCTCGCATTCATTGCACAAGTCCATTCTTGATTGCTCAACTCAATATTCGCTTGCTCCATTTTTTATTCTTTCCAACTCAACCGACGTGCACCAACCAACTTGTATTTATGTTGCCCAAGTCCGTTCAGACAATTTTTCATTGATGTCTATCCAAAATATTTCAATACCTTGCTCAGTATGTGGTATCCCATATACCACTCTGAATCAAGTCGCTACTCGCATCACGATTTCTTTTGCACTAATCCAAAATCTGCTCGAACCATCCCTTATGCGTGATCCTACCATTCCCAACTTAAGACCGACATAAAACTCAACCAACAAGTGAACCATCTTACTCTTTCCATCAATCTCGCTATGCAACTCGTGCTATGTCCCATTCTCAATGCTTCCAACTATTCTCAAACCGTCTGATACTTCGCTATACGAGCAATCCCGTGCATCGAGCTCTCTTCCAAGTAATCCAACCCAATACCCAACTGTTCCACGCATTTGTTGTACGAGCAACTCGTACAAAACTATCCTGATATTCCCAAGCCAAACTCAAACCTGCTCAACCAATGCGCCACACGAGCAACTCGTGCAACGCTCTCTTTGATACACCCAGCCAAAATTCAAACTCCATCCAACAATTTAGCTACACGAGCAACTCGTACAATAATCCATTCTCATCCGATACTTCTACTCACAACATGCCGCATAACCAATCTCGTATGCCAACCAACTGATCCATTGATGCAATCAGAAACTCCCTGAACGACAAGCCAAGCCAACCCAACGACAGCTCTCAACTTGTTGCACAAATGCAACAACGCCACCCAACTTGCTGCAAGAATGCAATAACGCCTAACGATGCTAAGCGATCTAACGAAAACCAACAAAAGCAACACAACCAAGAACAACATGCAGCTACAACCAGCAATATATAGACTTATAGCATGAAACATCCAATGCGGCACCGAGTAGAGCCAAGAGCTAAACGACACGCGGAAGCTATTTAGAGTTTATGATGAAACGAAGGACCAAGTCCGAGAAAATGAACAGGGCGCTCTGATACCAATATGTCACGCCCCAATCTCCCGCAAGCTCAATAGTCCCTGCTGAACGTGAATCACCACGTTGCAGCTCTCCCGCAGGACAATCGTTCTCATCGGGACGTGATGTCGTACGAGCCTGGAGTTGCGCTCGTACAAGGCCATGTTGTCAAACACCAAAGTTATCATCGAAACGACCAAGTTGCAACGAAAGTCAAGTATTGTGTACCAAGCACACATCAGAGTAATACGCAGCGAAGCTCTCGATATGGTCCAAATAAAATGCCTTAAGGGCGATTTCCTCAAAGGCGATACAATACTCTTGCTCTTTTCTCTAGCCCACAAAGGTACTTACAGTTCATACATCATGTCTTGTATATCCAAGCAGCGCCACTATACCTGCGTACCTGAAATAATGCCCACAAACGTGGGTCAGTACACAGCCGTACTGGTGAGCGGGGTAACCCACTCGTCTAAGCCGACACTAAGTAAAATAGTGAATGCAAACAGTTAAATAGTGATCTTTCTAGTTGAATCCTAGATTCATTTCATGACATAGGGATGACATGTTAAGAAAAGCTGTAAAGCAGTTTAAGCATGCAAGCATTCAACTCAATCCAATCGACAAGCAATATATAACCAACTCGAAGGAAACTAGCATACAAACCGTCCTACTCAAGCCCAAGCAACACGATAACATATCGAACCATCATCCAAGCCTCAATATACATCCTCAACCAAAACTTACAATCCAAATCTCAAAGTGCACACTCTTGCCGAGGCAAGGTGGCCGCGCCTACACAAAGCATAAACCAACCAAAGTAAAGCAAGCCAACACTTATCACTACTAGAATAAGCGGGATTAGCGACGTTTTTTAGCGACTCCATGTAAAAACGTCTCTAATTTAGCGACTCCATGTAAAAATGTCGCTAGATGTCACTAATTGGCGACATTTAGCGACGTTTAGCGACTTTTATTCAGTTTTTAAAAGATTAGTCGCTATAAGTTCAATTTAGGTCGCTAAACGTCGCTAATATATTTTATTTAGCGACGTTTAGCGACGTTTTTAGCGACGTATATATTTTTGGACATTTAGCGACATCATTAGCGACGTTTAAGACGTCGCTAAATTAGCGACGTCATTATTGGTGTCGCTAAAAACGTAGCTAAATTCTAAATTAGCGACGTCATTATTGGCGTCGCTAAAAACGTCGCTAAATTCTAAATTAGCGACGTCATTATTGGCGTCGCTAAAACGTCGCTAAATTTTTTACTTAGGGCTGATTCCCCCCATTTCCTTCGATCTCTCCCTCTCCCTCTCCCTCTCCCAAATTTCAAACCCGCGTGCGCGCCTCGATCTCTCCCGCTCCGGCTCCTCCTTCCTCCCTCCGACGACCCCCCTCGGCCGCATCCTCCCCCTCCAGTGCCCCCTCCTCCCTCCCGGCGACCCCCCTCCGCCGCGTCCTCCCCCCTCCGGCAGCATCCTCCCCCCTCCTCCTCCTCCTCTAGGTAAACCCTAACTCTCTCTCTCTCTCTCCTCATTTGGTGTAGACATAATTTTTTGGGCTGAGTTTGCTCATGGAGGAGTCCTCATCTACCGCCTTGCCATGATCGACAAATTATCTGTCTCTCTCTCTCTCTCTCTACAAACTTTGCCAGTCAGATCTATATTTTATTTATTTATTTTTAGAAAATTTAGGGTTTCTTTATATTGTGTTGTCGGTGCACATGGTGGCGGTGCAGAGCCAGGTAAGGAAGGGATGCTAGGCATCATAATCTGATTTGGGGGTTTCGAACTCTCGAGATAATTTTCTCCCCATGTGTTAGAGTTATGATCTATTCAATTTATACTGCTCATAATCTGATTTGGGGGTTCTCTATTTCTTTGAGAATCTATTAACTTTATATTTTATTAGAATTGGCATCATAAATTGAATCAATTAATTATTTAAGTCATGATGTGCTCATTTGGTGTGGACATAATTTTTTGGGCTGAATTTGCTGTAATTATGCTTTGGATCTAATATTTTGGACTTCCATGTTGTAAAATTTATGGGAATGTCGTTTCTTGCTGATAGAATTCACTAGGAAAGTTGATACCAACATGGAGCAGTAATATTATGCTAAAAGCCAGTCATGGAATTTGTCAGTTCATTTACTGATTTTTTTGTAATCCATAACTTAACCCATTTGCAATCTGTCAGTTCATATATTCGCTCATTTCTCAAATCTCGTCAACGGCTTCTACAACAATGGGTTATCTTCGAATCTATTCGATGGCAGGAATCCGAGCCTCGACTACGCTTTCAAAGGTGCGAAGATCGTGAGGTATGCTTGCTTGATTCAATTTGATTGAAGTCTAATAGCTTTTTTTTGCATAATGTTGTTGTTTGTTACATTAAAAGTCAAAGTAAAATCAAAAGTGATAAATGAAAACAAACATGTAACATACACATACACCTAACTCATTTTAGATCCAATGCCTATGTGAAGCCTTGTAATCTTTTGTTAAATTTCTTACAAGTCAGTCGTAAGTTTTCATTATCGTTTTATAGGTTGCACGAATATTAAACTTGGAAGGAGCAGCCGTTCTGCCTAAGAGAGCAACCTAGGTGATACTTCCATTTTATAGGTTACAAGTCAGTCGTAAGTGTTCATTATTTTTTTTAATTTTTTTTTAAAATTTAGCGACGTATTTAGCGACGTTTAGCGACGTTTAGCGACATTTATACACGTCGCTAAATACGTCACTAAATAGCGACGTTAATAAACGTCGCTAAATACGTCGCTAAATATGTCGCTAAATACGTTGTTGTACGTCGCAAATTGCTGACATGGCAGTACTGCCAGGTCATTAAAGACGTCGCTGTCACGTCGCTATATATGTCACTAATTAGCGACGTTTAGCGACGTTTTCTACGTCGCTAATTAGTGACGCTGCGTCGCTAAACGTCGCTAATTTAGCGACACAATTAAGTCGCTAAAAAACGTCGGTATAGCGACGTTTAGCGACGTTTTTCCTTTCAGCGACGTGTTGATTTCCGACTTATGTAAAACGTCGCTAATTACGTCGCTAAACATGATTAGCGACGTTTTTTTGTCATTTAGCGACATTTTTTGACGTTGCTAATTTGACTTTTTCTGGTAGTGTATCTATATGAAGTCACTGGCCAAGCTATAAAGGACATTGATCGGACTAATCAATAGGCAGTCCTACCCGATCCAGCACTGGACAGCTACTCCCTTCTGGTGGTATCGGACTACCGGCACCGCGCCCAAGATGCGTTACCCTTGTCTCCTCCATGGCCGAACGGTCCCGGTGCCCCGGAGTCCATCCCGTTCGAGGAAACGAAATTCTGTGCAACACAGGTTGTCCGTGACATGCAGATACCAAGTAGGTATGACGAGAGGATCGAACATTCTCGCCCCACCAAGCGATCCTAGACTCGTTCAACCAAATATCCAACCAAAATATCCATAAACAAAGAATCCATAACCATTCTTCCAACATATTGTCCAAGGCACAAATCTCAAGTTATCTCAATAGGCACAATGCCGCTTTTCAACACAGTGTTTTAAATTGGGTGCAACACCCCACGCTCAGAACAATCCCATGGCACAATGCCCCAACAGTGGCACAATGCCCTCGCTGATGCAGTTGTTCAGTTTTTAACCACAACTGCTCGTTTTGCTTGACAAAACGTCCAAGTGATACTCGCGCACGGATGCACGCTCGCTCGCTCGAATTCCCGATGTTCCCAATGCCTCAATATATCATGCCAACTGTCCAAGCATAATCCCAATCATTCAACCAACTGCCTCAAATATAATAATCCAAATCTAGCTCTAACTATCCATACGCGCAAATCATTTCAAGCTACAATCATATCCAAGCAAACGACGTACACTCTACGCATGCTTCAGTGTAGTGATTTTCAAGTTTCAGTCTGAGTGTTCAAGCCTTTACATGTTTTCCATATTATTAGGCATGAAATAGTAGAGGAGAAGGGAAAGAGCCCACTCACAATATTTGATTCCGTTAAGCATCCTGTCCTCCCGATACGGCCGATTTCCTTGAACTCGTAGTCCGATGCAAAGCGCGATCTACTCAACTGGTATGACCGTACGAGCAGGCCGTGCTCTCTAAATTATCTGACCGATCGGACTAAGGAAGACGGCATTATCGCTCCAATCCAGCTATCTCAGTACTATTCTGAACGAACACCTGATTTCCATCGAACTCTACTAGCCATCTACCCATGAAACTAACTCAATTAATACTTCTTCCCAAATCCAACAAATCAAATGTAACCAGCTATTGTTTCATTCAATCCGACTCAGCGTAACGCACCGTACGGTTGCGGAACGTTACACGGCGTATAGCCGATATTATAAGTCGCTCAAGCCTCTTCTCTCTGAAACAGTAAAAGCGTGCCCAGTGGCTACATTTGTGGAATGATGTACAAGTGATATTCCAATATAATGTCTTGTATATGTGCTTCAGTTCCGGATGCAACGCTCCAATGCTTCGGAGTGAACTCCATGCCTTAGCACGCACGAAGGAGGCATCTGCACCGAACGAGGTTCTCTCGCACTCTACAAACAATCTGATGGATTATCAGTACACGAATGCACTGGTGGGGAGGCTACTCACCCGCTCGACAAATCCAAACATGTAATATAGGTTCCGTATACCAACTATTATGTTGTCTTTTTAGTTGCCTTAGGATCAGTTTTATGGCGTATATGAAAGGCCTAACTCGTGTGGCAGTGCGTCGTGCGATATAAGAGGAAACACGGCGAGACTTACCAACTTACCATTTGTCCTTCCCTGTTCAAGGCAAACCAAGTTAATTCAAGCACGAGCAGGTATAATCATTTAGGGGCAATAGCATATGCAAACACTGTGTTGTTAGCGTGGTTATGTTTCGGTGCATGATTATACATATTATCCGAAAGTGCTGCTTCGGATGTTCAATGTTTCTATTCTCACAGTGTCTCATAATCATATCGTTTTGTTGTACATGTTACTCTTTGATGCGATGCAATGACTCGCACATGGATAGCCGCTAAGCGAGGATGACTTATCTATATGACATAAGTCGCTGGCATAGCCATCAAGGACGGGTTTACAGTCTCAAGACAAAAATGATATGCAACGCAGGTGGCGAGCGCCGCTACATAACAGTTTACCCCATAACATACGACCATACATAATATTTTTGTCCGGATCAGACCGGTCCCAGCGCCCTGGCAACCGACCGCGAAAACTACATAAACCTTGTGCACAAGTTGTCCGCGACATGCAGGTCTTCGGTCAATCCATATTCATAACGATAATTCTTATTGCTTTACTTAACACGATTCTCGTTCAGTGCTCAACTTGACTTGATGCAATCTAAGGCAATACAAGCATGAGACACTCACATGGCATAATCTATCTTTGCATAGTCTCCTTGAGCCATTAGATTGAGTACAAGACGAGTATCACTTTCCTGAAGTGTTGCGATGTTATCTTGCTTGACTATCCTTGACGCAGTCCCCTAGTTCGAAAAATGCCTTGGCGACCTAGCGGTCCCGAATACTTCAATATTCATACTTGCACGGAACGACTATTTGATAGTCTTTCGGTGGTTTGGATGAAAACAAGGCAAGATAGCATTCACCCGATATTGGCATGCAAACATATGACAAGCATTGAATCGAGGCAACATATAAGCAGGCAAGCATGCATTTTTTATAAAATAAACATTCACGTTAGCTCGGACCCGAAGGTAAGTTGAGAAGTAAAACCGTAAAGGGACTCCCCGAGCGACATGATCTAGAGTCGTGCAGTATGACAAGTGAATAGTGCACTACCGAATATACATATATCGTTTCTACTCGAGGCATAGCGGTCTAGTTGCACAAGACAAAGGTAGCATACGAGGGTGATTATAAGCAATGTTTCATTTCCATGTTCTAACACAAGCAGTACAAGTTGAAATTATTCTCTTAACTAGGTGCGTTGTATTCTTATTAGCTTGTAGGAGGTGATTCACCTAGCGACTAGTATGTATCATTCCATATTTTAAGTGTGCTGGCTAAGCAAAGACAAGTTCACCGTAGCCACCCACCTTAGCGGTAATTTGCCTAGGTTGAGCGATACTCCGAGCGAGCCTCTGAAAGCCTAAGCCGAACTCCTGAAGGTGCAAGTCTGGATATCTTTTAACTCAAATGAGTATTCTCGCCTGAGCAAAGCGGGTCGAAAAATTGTACTTTTGCCGTTTGAATCGATAGTCCGCTTGAGCGGAACGGGGTATTACAGGCGGGACAGGTCATCGCACTTGCGTCGTTTGAATCGGCTCTCCGCATTGACGTGGAGCGGGTCGCTACAAACTTGAGACGAGAAGAGGGGCTAATCAGATTGGCAATTTGCAACGAGTTAGAGCTACTCATTGGAGTTCTCATTTTGCTTCAGTAAACAGTTTAATACACATGTTTGATGCGACTTATAAAGTTTTAGAGAGCATTAGGGTGAACGGAACAAGTCAATCCTTACGTGGGCAAGCTAGGGGTGCTACTAGGGAGATAAAATCATTTGAATTTGTATTCATTCTACATTTGGTGAATTCAATCATGCAGATATACTTTGTCAAGCTATTCAACAAAAATCTCAAGATATAGTAAATGCTATGAACCTTCTCTCTTCCACGAGGAAACTCCTAAAAGAGCTTAGACAAAATGGATGTACTTTCTTTGAAGAAGTAAAAATATTTTGTGAGAAGCATGAGATTACAAGTGTACCCGATCCAAGTGCTCCTTATCTTGAGGGTAGTGGTCATTCTTATCAACAACGGGATCACATTACACTAGAGCATCATTATCACTTTGATATTTTTAATGAGGCAATAGATAAGAATATGGAGTTGGAAGAAAGATTCAATGAAGGAACAATGAGACTCCTTACTCTTATAGTTCGGCATTGGATCCAAGGATAACTTTAAGGCATTTAAAATTGATGATATTTGCAAACTCGCGGAGAAGTTTTATCCTGAAGATTTCACTGAGAAAGAGATTCTCTTTAAGAGGCCAATTACAACATTATAATGTTGATATTCCTCATCATTCAGAGTTTTAGAATGTAGCTACAATTGCCGAACTATGTCAAAGATAAGTTGAGACACAGAAGTCAGAGATTTTCTATATGATTTGTCTTGCATTGACTCTTCCAGTCTCAACGGCAACAACAGAACATGCATTTTCAGTTATGAAGCTTATCAAGACGCAACTTCGTAACAAGATGGAAGATGAGTTTCTTTCGGATTGCATGACTCTACATTAAAAAAGAACTTTATGAAGATATCGATGTGAATTCGATAATAGATGAGTTCGATTCTTTGAAAGTTCGAAGGGCACAACTTCACTAGTTTGTCACTGTTGACATCGCAAAAAATAAGGGTTTGGATGAAGGATATAACGTTTTTTATTTATTGCGAATTGACAAAGAGTACAAGAGAATCCCTATTACAAGAGGATTCAAGTACAAATATAAAAAGATCTGGGAAAGTGTGACGGTGGAGATCGAGCACTGCAGCGGCTTCTTTACTCCGTTGACGATCCGGGACCAAGGAGGTTGACGAGGCTTCGGCGCTTCTTCTCCTTTTTTTTGTGGTTAGGGTGTTCCTCTTTTACGTGTAAATGCGGCCGCCTCTTTTTCGTATGTGGTCTCTTTCCTTGAAATTCAACACTGGAATTACGAGGGTGGAGATTTAGGTCTTTTGTCGATGCTCATTCTCCATTGATGATCCGAACACGAGAGTGGGGGTGGGGTGTTTGCTGGCTCTGCTCTGCTAGTAGTTTTGGGCAGCAAAGAGACTCTTTCCGGTAGAAGCTCTCCCCAAAAGTTTTTTCGGGATAGTGTTGAAACCATCTATTTATAGCCATTTGGATGGCTGCATGCGCATGGTGCCGCTGAGGGACATGCGCCTAAAAAACATACCCAAAACTGGGTTATGCGTGCATACTGCTTATGTGCAAGGAGGCGGGGCTACTATAAAGTTGACACGTGGCCGTAATTTAATGCTCCATATTTGTAACCGCATAGATTTTCAGAACACGTGGCGGATTACTGTTGTTAAAGGGGTCTTCTACACGGCGGTTGACGAGATACGCGCGCATGATCCGCCACGGCACGGCTGACAGTTGTACATGACGTGTACATGTATCCGTTCAAGTACCAGCGAATGTTGTGCGTAGAGGAGCTCTGCGCATAAGTCTTGATGCACATAGGAAAGAGATAGTAGGGGAGTACGTGTAGGGAGCCTACTAAGGGACTTGCACGCATAGGCTGATGTGCGGGGGACCGCTGAGGTATATGCACATACGGGTTGGCGCACAGGGTTCATGATCTTTGTCGTGCACATGCTCTCAGAGTCACTGTCCGGACTGCATAGACAAAGGATTGATGTCTGTCGCATAGAGATTTCACTGCTCCCTATCACATAGTCCTTAGAAGCACCGTCTTCGGTCAAAGGTCGCATAAGCTTGAGGATCACTGCCTCGTAGTTGAATGCCGCGTAGGCTGCATGCGGCCTAACTTTCACTGAATCAGGCCCTTGGGTGCATGGCTGCACAGGTGCATGGATTTGGTTGCCTTCAGCGCATAGTCATCGACCACTTTTGATGCATGGCTTGTGGCTGCCTTTAGCTCATGGTATAGATTTTTTCATGCTTCTACAGTCACTACAGGCTACTTTTTTGTATATGTCATACTTGATTGACTAGATATAGTTTTTTTTTAAATATATGTAATAGCTGACAATATCAAATGCAGACTATGCAGTGACAATTGTTGTTTTGCTTCTATGCTTCAAATGCAGACTATACAGACTACTTTTTTGCTTCTATGCTTCAAAAATGAAGACTATACAGACTACCTTTTTGCTTCTATGCTTCTACATTTTTTTGCTTTTTTGCCATCTTATGTTTTAATTATTGAAAAGCTCAGAATCCTATGTTTTTTGCCATCTTTTGCTTCTATGCTTCAGATTTTAGTAAACCTGAAGGTTATCTTGTCTACTGATTTGATTCTTTTTTGCTTATATGCTAGTGTAAAGCTCAGAATCCTGGAATTTTAGTTACTTTTTTTGTTGTTGCCAATCTTATGTTTTAACTATTGTTTTTCAGCTTATGATTTTGAATAGGGACAACATATTCGATTGTAGCTTATGTAATGTTGTAGCTCCTGAGAACCCGCCCTCATTTGGGTGGTGTGCTTAATGATTTCTTTGAAATGATTATACAATGTGAGTATGATTTGTTGAAAATCAATTTGTGTAGTGTTAATCTTTCAGGATGACGAATTTGACCTTTGCTGCATTGCTTATTTGCTTTGATCAAGCCTGCACAATCAAGGTCGAAGACAAACGGTTGATTTTTTTTATCATTGTTCCTTCAGATAATCATTGTGTTGGGATTGAGATATACTTTGTGTTTCTTTGATTGATTGTAGGATTTCTTTTTACTCAAGTATGTCTATGTCCAACACTATGTCTATGTCCAACAAAGTCTTGCAACCGTCTCAGGTGAACTCTATAATGAAGGTACTGTTGGTAAGTACAGTGGGTTCAAAATGTCTTAAATTTGTTGGCTATATAGCTAGTATTTATTTTATCACCGTTGGATAGTTTCCAAGATGCACATATACAAAAGGAGTTCTTCAGAGTTTGAAACTTTTTAATACTTGAATTCATATTCTAAAGGGATGATATCCTAAGTTGCCAAATATATGGACAGTGGAACATGTTCTAATTGGACTAAATTTGAAATGGAATGGTTTATGTTCGGTATAGATTTTTTTTTCCAATGTTTTTATTCATTATGACATGTATCGAACCTTAAAAATATAGGGGAAACTCTGCCGAATTTTCGGCATGAGATTAGTAGTAGTGTAGTAGCCCATCCCAACTTTAAATCCTAGATCCGCCCCTGGCGTTCGCGACGACCTGTCATAGCGAATAAAAATATTGGAAAAAAATATCTATACCGAACATAAGCCATTCCATTTCAAATTTAGTCCAATTAGAACATGTTCCAATGTCCACATATTTGGCAACTTATGATAACATCCCTTTAGAATATGATAACATCCCTTTAGCTATACTAGATAAAGCAACTTGCCTATTTTGTGCTGCACTGGGGAGATACAGAATTTCCCATACAAAAGGAGTTCTTCAGAGTTTGAAACTTTTTAATACAGTCGGAACAGTGTCGTCCATGATGGACGGTGTGCCGATCCAAAGTACAAGGTACAATGACGGGAAGCTAATCTTCTACCCTTATCTTGAAGCATGACAGACCTATTGGTTCAAAGGATTCCCAATGTCGAAAGTGGAGGAGCTTGGCACCCCCGAGTCTTATCGCTATCTCAACCATTCCAACTCATTAGATCATTTCAGATATGGAGGTATCTTAGAAAGACAAGTAGAAATTTTTATTTTCGAGAATCGGGAAATCTCCGTCCAATATGCTAGGTTTGACGAGTTATGGAATAAAAATGATATAAATATCGATTATATTATTTAATATAAGCTACCGACTTATAAAGTGAGACGATATCCATCCGCGTGCTGTTGTTGAATGTTGACGTAAAACTGATTGGTCAAAATAGAGAAGTAATCTAGATCGAGTTAGACTCCTTAGCGAAGATGAAAGTGTTTGAGATTGTCGTTCCAACACCACCCAATGTAAATCTTTTCGGATATTAGTTGGTCTTCGAAAGGAAGAAAAATGAGGAAAAAAAATAGTGGTACAAAATATGTCTTTTGGCAAACGGTTTCTCTTAACGTTCTAGAATTATGAGAAAACTTACTCCCCTGTAATTGATGTTATTACATTCTGCTACTTTAGTGGTAGTTTTCAAAAAATCGAACATGCATTTTATGGATGTGGTTAGCCATATAAATATGGGGACTTAGATACCCGTAGCATCCCTTTCCAAGAATCAAAATTAGGAATTGATAGAATTTTTTTCATTTTTTTGGACCCTACTTTATAAGGCAAATGGGTTAGAGGTTTGGGATGAACTGATGGATCAGGCTGGTACCTTAATTCAACAAATAGTTGAGCGGGTTGTATTTGCAAGCGGGTTGACCTGACCTGCTAGTTAAAAAGAAAGAAAATAGCTATTAAATGTTTATAATAATGTTTTTTAATATTGTTTGTCCAAAATTTCCTTTAATGATTTATTTAATTGGAATCTCTTTTTAGGGCCTCAAAAAAATACCTAATTTATCTAGAAAAATCTTAACAAAATTATAAAAACTATATTATGGTCTAGGGAGGCTATATACCGATTTTGAGGCCAAAATATGTTTGACTACATGAAATAAATTCTAGAAGGTTGCTAGAAATTCGTTTTCTAAGAAATTTAATTCAATTTCCAAAATTTGAGTTTTTTTTGTATCGAATGCTACAATCAGTGTTGACAAATACAACATTTCGCTCTGAGTCCATCACTAAGGAGTCTGGATTTTTTTGTGATGCCTTAGTGACGAATTTTGAAAACTCGAGAGCACTAGTTTCTTTTTCTTTCCCAAATTCCGAACCCTAATATCCTGATCCCTCATCCTGCTCTCCCCCCTCTATCCTCCTCCACCTCCCAACCCCCCCTCCTTCGTCATCACTGACGACCCATCCTCTCCTCTCCTCTCCACTCTTTTAAGTAGATATTTAATCTCATTTGCTCATATATATATAATGACTTGTGTCCTCTGTCTAGTATATGAAACTTCCATGGCACACGAATGACATGATTAAAATCATGGTAAAAAGATAATGTAAATGGAACACATTTACACGTCTACAAATCATCATTGGTACCTAATCCAACATTTGTACATCATTCATATGTAAGAAAACAATCAGTTGACAACATGAGAGCAAGATGGGTCTAAATAAAGAATTCAAACCTAGAGTTGAGATATTTTCTCAAGTACGCCGGTAGCCAACTTGAGCCAATTGTCACAATAGGCCATACCAAGAGGTGGATCATGTGAGGAAGCATCTCTACCTGAAGGGTTTCGTACATAACTGCCAGCAGTTGACGACCTAAGGAGTACTTGTGTATCCGTAATATCAGCTCTCATTTGATGTATATCTCGGAGAAGGAGCTTACAGAGATCATTTCGAACACTGACGACTAAACCTGACATAGGAGATAATTGTCACGGCCGGGTCTAGTTTTAACCCAGAGTTTAATGATATGTTCAATGATGATAATACTCCGATATACTTAGGCTGTGATACTCATTCACTAGAGATAATTGTCATAGTCGTGCCAAGTTTTAATCCGTAGTTTAATGATATGTTCAATAATGATAATACTCCGATATATCCGAGCTGTAATACTCATTATATCTTATCAGCGGTAATGCGGGTATTAACCTCAAGCCTAATTTCAATTTGCCACATGAACGCTATGACCAGATTATTCAGTTCGTTAGAGAGTTGTCGCCAGAAGGATCAAAGTAGTTGTCTGAAAACTTCTAGAAGTCGAAGAAATGATAATGAAACTCGGCTTGGGATATGAAAAGATAGATTTCGTAGTATGTATGCTGGAAGACAAGGACAAAGACAAATGCACTTTTTGCAATACAGACCAACAAAGGAAAGTCAACCAGAGAATACTCCGATATATCCGGTGTAACGACCCGTTCCGCTCAAGCGGACTGCCGATTCAAACGGCAAAAGTGCAACGTCCCGACCCGCTTTGCTCAGCGAGAATACTCGTTTGAGGCAAAAGATTTCCAGGCTTGGCCCTTCAGGAGTTCCGGCTTAGGCTTTCATCGGCTTGCTCGGAGTATCGCTCGACCGAGGCGAATCATCGCTAAGGTGGGTGGCTACGATGAACTTGTCTTTGCTTAGCCAGCACACTTAAAATATGGGCGATACATGCTAGTCGCTAGGTGAATCACCCCATGCATGCTAATAAAGAATACAACGCACCAAGCCAAGGGAATAATTCCAACTTGTATTGCTTGTGTTAGAACATGGAAATGAAACTTTAATTATACATATGGACCCTCGTATGCTACCTTTGCCTTGTGCAACTAGACCCCGCTATACCTCGAGTAGAATATTATGCTCTTCGAAGTGCACTACTTCATTTGCTACACTGTCTGGTCCTAGATTATGTCGCTCAGTATATTCCTTTACGGTTTCACTCCTCGGCTTACCCTTAGGCCCGAGCCAACGTAATGCTTATGTTTTCATGTAAATGCATGATTGTCTGCTTATATGTTAACTTGTAATATTGCCTCGATCCAACACTTGCCACAATGAAACTTATGCCACAACCAAGTAATACTATCGCGTATCATGCATGCATCTTATTAGCCAGAAGACTATCAAATAGTCCTTTTGTGCAATGTGAACCTGCAAGTATCCCGGACCGTTAGGTCGCCAAGGCAGTCCCCGCACCAGGGGAATGTATCAAGTCAAGTTAAATTCTGAATGAGAATCATATCAAGTTTACATCAGAACAAGGATCATGTCAACCAAATCAAGAATCACAGCTCGTGGAGCAATACTCATTACAGAACAAAAATTATGGATTATTTTGTCAAGTTGGGAATTTGGAAGACCAAGATTTGCATGTCGCAGACAACTTAAAAAAAGTGATCTTCGGATCTTAGTTCCACGGGAGGTCTCCGGGGCACCGAGGTCGATCCGATCCGGATGGAACTTAACGTTTAGTCTCACGTGATTGGCGGGATGGCTTGCAGTGCACCACGTACTTTCGTTGCATACGCTCCCCGTCAATGACTATGTCCTTTATGGCTTTGCTAGCGACAATTGTTCATATAGATAAGATCATCCTCGCTTAGCGGCTATCAACATGCGAGTCATTGCATCGCATCGAGAATAACTGAAACACCAGAACAATCTTGAGTATAACACTTGTATATATGGAACACTTGAACATCCTCTGCAACACTTCTAGATAACATGTATGCTCGTGCACCCGAAATAGAATCTCGCCATAACACTTATGTTTGCATATGCTATTGCCCTGGATTCATTATATACATGCTGCTCGTGCTTGAATTAACTTGGTTTCCTTGGACAGGGAAGGAGCCGTGTTCCTTTATCTCGCACGGCGCACTGCCGCACGAGTTAGGCTATTCACCATTGCCATGAAACTGATCCTAAGGCAAGATTAGAAAGACAACTAAATAGATGATGCACGGAACCCTTATAACGTGTTTAGATTTGTCGAACGGACGAGTAGCCTCCCAACCAGTGCATTCATGTACTGATAACCCACCAGATTGAGGGTGCGGGAGAACCTCGTTCAGTGCGGAT
Source organism: Iris macrosiphon (assembly GCA_036927795.1). Classification (NCBI taxonomy): domain Eukaryota; kingdom Viridiplantae; phylum Streptophyta; class Magnoliopsida; order Asparagales; family Iridaceae; genus Iris; species Iris macrosiphon. The sequence goes on from JAYESA010000004.1 coordinate 356,721,395, forward strand.
GTCTCCTTCGTACGTGCTAAGGCGTGGAGTTCACTCTGGAACCTTGGATCGTTGCGTTACGGAACTGAAACACAAATACAAAACATAATATTGGAACATCGCCTATACATCATTCCACAAATATAGCCACTTGGCACGCTTTTACTGTTTCAAAAATAGAGGCTTGAGCAACTTGTAATCTCGGCCTAGCGCCACTTGTAACACTTATTCAATATCAATAAAGAGTTGTTTTACTTTAATACTTGTGTTATTCAATGCTTCCGCTATTGACGACTCTGTGAACTTGTTACCAATCGCCTATGCGTTTATTATTCTACTGTACTCGAACAATCTGTGCAACTCTGTGGCTTAGACCTCTTACCGCCAGCATGGACCACGACCTTGCACAGGAGCGGCTTACGCTCGTGAGGCATCACGTCCAGATGTGTCAAGCGATTGTCCAGCGGAAGCGCTGGCGCGGTGATTCTCGACTAGCGAGGACGGTCGATTAGCCTAGAGGAGATCGGAGCGTGAAAGATTGGTATCAGAGCATGGCTACACCCCTTTGGACTTCATTTCGATTTTCTCAGTTTCGAAAGCTCGTTCGTGGGTTATGTGTATACGCTCTCTCTCGTTGGCCCAATGGGATGTTCCAAACAATAAGTCTAAATACTTTCAAAATGTGCATGTGAATGATATGATTGCTTGTACGAAATTGTGATACGAAGGCCTTTGTGTCGACATGTGCTAGACCCTTTGGGATTAGACCCGTGCTAGAAATTGCAAGATTATGTGCGAACCCGAATGCCTATACGTGATTACCCAACTGGTTAGTGTGCGGAATAGAATATCGCCCAAACGGTTAGTCATGCACACAGCCTTCCGGCTAAGTTGTGTTGAGTATCGCGGGCCAAGACCCTTTTGGTGCAAGCTAAGTTGCAACGATATTGGGATTCGTGGAAATGGAAATCGATATCTTGGTTAAGGAAACTTGTTGGAAACTTGAGGATTGTGCAGGAAATTTCGGATTGAAACAAACGGATTGAACTTGGATGAAATATTGCTTGAATAGAAGTTACCTTGAGAAAGACATTGTGGTTCGATGAAAGAGATAGGCGATAACGGATTTGGCTTGGAGTTTGGAAGAACGATCTTGAAATCTAGTTAGAAAAGATAACATTCAAAATCAGTCCCAGCGAGAATGATTATCCTGCGGGAGCGCCGGCGTGGTGATTTCACGTACGGCGGGGATGATTGAACTCACGGGAATATGTTCGGTAATTATTCCAAACGAACTCGATGAATCGAACGTATCAAAAATGGAATAGACTTGGGCTTGAATATTGAAACATAGTTGCTTGAGGAATGTTGGAAGTAAGACTGTGAATTTACCGAACGGTAACATTGAAGTTGGATGATTTTGCTAGAGAAATTGTAATCACTGCATGAACGAATATGACTTGGTGGATAAATATGTATAACTTGGATGAAGCAAAGGTGAAATAATAAGGTGTCCCGATCGTGTCGAAGATAACCATAATGTTCAAACGTTCTTGTCTTGTGCAAGCATAACTCTATGCTCGTACATGCATCACGTCCGGATTAGGATGATTATCCAGCGGGAGCGTTGACGTGGTGATCTCACGTCCAACGAGGATGATCGAACTTGCGGAAGACCGGAGCGTAACAACTGATGGATCGTCTTGACTTTTGGTTTGACACGATAAGCCGAATTTGGAAATGAAAGTGATCGAAAATATTTCAAAAATAAGTTAACCTAGAACCTGGAATAAATCATGCTTGATGGTTTCGTGAACGGATACATGAATCAGGTTGGTCGACTTGAAGTTATAAACAAAAGGTTTAAAACTGAATCTTGGCTTGGTAGTCTAGACTTGGAATAGACTTGGAATGGATAGGGATTCTATCAAAACATGTTTGGAGAGATAGACTATTCAAATCACTAGACGTGTCCTGCAACTTGGATATCATGGATTTTACTGAACGAACTCGAACCCTGAACAAACGAAAGTATTAGTGTGTAGGATGATATGTGCTCGATGTTTAGAAATCTGAGTGAAACAAGCTTGGGTAGAATACCCCGTGCAAATGAACAATGGTTTGACCCTAGGAATTGGGGCGAGTATCGTGCGACAAAATTGTACGATGAATCGTGTGCTTGAACTTGTACCTATGACCTTGTGAGCTGACCTAGCAATTAGGCAGACGACCCTGTGCCGAGTGAATGTACCAGTGTGACCGAATTTATTATATTGCTTGAACAAGCCATAGAACTGGGGCAGCAAGACTTAAGGGCTAGACTGGGAACGGCAACATGTGTTATGTTTGACCAGAACGAATGAATGCTAGTCGGTAGGCCGAATATATCGTGCTTAATGGTAGTGGAAAACTTGATTTGAGTTGGAATAAAAAATGATATAGAATTTGATTGACCCTGTCGGAGTATCCTTGTGATTTATAAAACGAGAACCCTTGAGATTTTCGCAAGTAGTTTGTCCGATTTTACTATCTCTAAGTTTGGTTGAATGCATATATTTGAGAGACGCCTTGAATGTGTGCACGATCCAAGACTCAACGATATGTGAAACTCGAGTGCTAAGACTTCGCTATCGCTAAGTTGGATGACATGCATAGGTTGAAGGACGCTTTGAATCCAGACTCGCGATATGCTGATCTCGAATGCTAGTGCAAGTGAATATCCACATGAACAAGTATAACGACTTGTATAAGTTTGCCTCAGCCTTAGATCGTCATTCACGATGGATTGAAATATACCCCGTGTTAAGCAACACGTTCCGCGCCAAGGCACAATGAGACCGGCTCAGCATACACGCGACACGGCGTAAGGAACGAGTAAGAGATCCGTTCGAACAAATCAGATCTAGTGGTACTGATTGCTACACTTGCGATAGATTCGATAGTGCGATAAACGGCCTGCGCTCAGGAAGTCTCGAGGACGAGACTTTTTCTGAGTGGCGTATAATGTAACGACCCATTTCGCTCAAGCGGACTGCCGATTCAAACGACAAAAGTGCAACGTCCCGACCCACTTTGCTCAGCGAGAATACTCGTTTGAAGCAAAAGAATTTCCAGGCTTGGCCCTTCAAGAGTTCCGGCTTAGGCTTTCAGAGGCTTGCTCGGAGTATCGGTCGACCGAGGCGAATTATCGCTAAGATGGGTGGATACGATGAACTTGTCTTTGCTTAGCCTGCACACTTAAAATATGGACGATACATGCTAATCGCTAGGTGAATCATCCCCTGCATGCTAATAAAGAATACAACGCACCTAGTGAAGGGAATAATACTAACTTGTATTGCTTGTGTTAGAACATGGAAATGAAATTTTGCTTATACATATGGACCCTCGTATGCTACCTTTGCCTTGTGCAACTAGACCCCGCTATGCCTCGAGTAGAATATTATGCTCTTCGAAGTGTACTACTTCATTTGCTACACTGCACGACCCTAGATTATGTCGCTCAGTATGTTCCTTTACGGTTTCACTCCTCGGCTTACCCTTAGGCCCGAGCCAACGTAAATGCTTATATTTCATGTATATGCATGTTTGCCTACTTATATGTTAACTTGTAATATTGCCTCGATCCAACACTTGCCACAATGAAACTTATGCCACAACCAAGTAATACTATCGCGTATCGTGCATGCATCTTGTTAGCCAGAAGACTATCAAATAGTCCTTCTATGAAATGTGAACCTACAATTATCCGGGACCGTTAGGTCGCCAAGGCAGTCCCCGCACCAGGGGAATGTATCAAGTCAAGTTAAACTCTGAATGAGAATCATGTCAAGTTTATATCTGAACAAGAATCATGTCAAGCAAATCAAGAATCACAGATCGTGGAGCAATACTCGTTCAGAACAAAAATCATGGATTGTCTTGTCAAGATGGGAATTTGGAAGACCAAGACTTGCATGTCGCATACAACTTGAAAAAAGTGATCTTCGGATCTCAGTTCCACGGGCGGTCTCCGGAGCACCGGGGCCGATCTGATCCGGATGGAACTTAACGTTTAGTCTCACGTATTGGTGAAACTTTGTGCTCATCACACATGGTCATTTGGAGTACTATTCTAAAGGGATGATCCTATTCTAAAGGGGTGGTCCTATTCTAAAGAGGAAACCCTTGGCCTTCCATGCTTGTAGGCATGTGAGTTATGTTTTTGTAGGCTTATAAAAGAAAAGGCATACATGTAGAAAATTTTCAACACTAAGCAATAAACTCTTCTATCACCTTGTGTGCTACTTTATCTTTCCGGCAATTACTTTTATGTAGTTTGCAGCACAGAGACGAACAAGTGGTATCAGAGCCATGTCGTTCGATGCGTACGGGAATCCACTCACACCTCCATCAGTGTCGGCGTCGAGTCCAGCGAGCGGCTCGAGCGTGGCAGGCACCCTGGTGATCCCGAAGGTGTTTTAGGAGTCCGGCGGGACGCAGTATCCGTAACTCACGCGTGCAAACTACGATGAATAGGCCCTGGTGATGCAATGTATGCTGGAGGCAAGAGGTCTCTGGGCGGCGGTGCACACCGGGACGACGGAGCGGGAGCTGGATAGGAAAGCGATGGAGGCTCTCCTACGTTCTGTCCCGTCAGCGATGATCTCATCACTGGCGATCAAGGCGACGGCGCAGGAGGCATGGCAGTCTTTGAAGATGGTGCACGTCGACAGCAATCGCGTCAAGAAAGCAAAGGCGCAGTCGCTGCACAAACAGTACGAACAGCTCGTATTCCGGGACGGTGAGGGCGTGGACTCTTTTGCCATGCGTCTCACTACTCTGTCGAGCGCTCTCGCCGCACTCGGCGACACGATCTCCGAGGACAAGTTCGTCCTCAAGATGCTGGCGGCGGTTCCCAAGAAGTACAGCCAGATCGCCCTGGCTATCGAGACCCTTTTGGATCTCGATGAACTCACCATTGAGGATCTAACGGGGAGGCTTAAAGCAGCGGAGATCAGGGACGAGATCGAGAGTGACAACACCTCTGGCGGTAAGTTACTACTTACAGAGGAGGAGTGGGCTGCTCGCAAGAAACAGCAGAGAGGCGGCTCGTCCAGCAGGGACGCCGAAAACGGCGGCCAGAAGAAGAAGTGGCGCATCCCGGAGAGGGACTCGGGAGCGCGCGATCCCAAGCCGAGCGGCGAAAGGAGCGGCTCCGGTGCAACTCGCGACGAAAAGTGCCGTTATTGCGGAAAATTGGGCCACTGGGCTCGTGAATGCCGCAAGAAGAAGAAGGACGAGGCCCTTTTCGCGCAGGTGGAGGAGGACGAACCGGCGCTTCTGATGGCGCAGGTGTGCACAATCGCCGAAACTCCCTACACCCACGCAGAGGCGACCGAGCAGGTGATGCTCAACGAGGAGTGCACCAAAGTAAAGCTTGGGGAGCGGGAGGACACCGACAATGTGACCTGGTAGTGACCCACGCAGAGGCGACCGAGCAAGTGATGCTCAACGAGGAGTGCACCAAAGTAAAGCTTGGGGAGCGGGAGGACACCGACAATGTGACCTGGTACTGCGACACGGGAGCGTCTAACCATATGACGGGCGCACGGACAGTCTTCTCCGAACTCGACACCGGCGTGCGGGGCAGCGTCAAATTTGGCGATGGCTCCGTCGTGGATATCCAAGGCCGGGGCACGGTGGTGTTCACGGGCCAAGGAAGAGAACATCGAGCCCTCACCAACGTCTACTACATTCCCCGGTTGCGTAGCAACATTGTCAGCATCGGGCAATTGGACGAGACCGGCTGCTCCACGCTAATCGAGGATGGAGTGCTTCGAATCCGCAACAAACAGCGCCGCCTCCTTGCTAAGGTATCACGCACTTCAAATTGTCTATATATCCTTCCATTGCGGATCGCACAGCCGGTATGCCTCGCGGCACAGTGCTCGGACATAGCGTGGCGCTGGCATGCGCGCTACGGCCATCTACACTTCGACGCCCTTCGTCGCCTGAGCAGGGAAAAAATGGTGGACGGCCTTCCGCACATTGATCATGTCGATCAGTTGTGCGACAGTTGTCTGGCCGGGAAGCAGCGACGCACTTCATTTCCCCGGCATGCCAACTATCGCGCCACCGACCCTCTCGACTTGGTGTACGCGGACTTGTGTGGTCCCATCTCACCGGCGACACCTGGCGGGAAGCGCTACTTCCTTCTCCTCGTCGACGACTACAGCAGGTTCATGTGGATCAAGCTGTTGAGATCCAAGGACGAGGCGAGCGAGGCGATCAAACGCATTCAGGTTGCGGCGGAGGTCGAGTCGAAGTGCAAGCTTCGTGTACTACGCACAGACCGTGGCGGCGAGTTCACGTCGAACGATTTCAACGACTACTGCGAGCGCCACGGCATCAAGCTCCACCTCACCGCGCCTTACTCGCCTCAGCAAAATGGCGTCGTCGAGCGCCGGAATCAGACTGTAGTAGCTATGGCCAGAAGCTTGCTCAAGGCGAAGAGCATGCCGGCGGCATTCTGGGGCGAGGCGGTGACCACGGCGGTGTACTTGCTAAACATGGCACCAACAGCCGCAGTGAAGGGAAAGACGCCATATGAGGCGTGGCATGATAAGCGCCCCGATGTAAGTTTCTTACGTACTTTCGGTTGCATTGCTCATGTGAAGATGGTGCAACCAAACTTGAAGAAACTTGACGATCGGAGCAAGCAAATGGTGTTTGTTGGCTACGAGGCGAGGTCCAAGGCTTACAGGGCCTACGATCCAGTCGGTCGTCGCTTGTATGTCACCCGCGACATCATCTTTGACGAGGCGGGGCAGTGGAACTGGACGCACACCGACATCGACGCCAGCCTCGTCGGGATCGACGAGGCATTCACTGTTGAATTTCCCTACGAGCTCATTCCCGGCACGTTCATTTCGGCCGGGAACGGAGGTCCATCGCCAGAGGCTGTGGGCGCAGCCACACCCGCATCGACGCAAACGCTGCCTCCACCCGAGAGGCGGGAGCCGGTCACGCGTCCCCACTACCGACCGTGACGCCCGCTCGCACAACCGCGACATCAGCCGCGACGAATCCAGCGGTTTCGAAGCCTGAGACGACGGGTACGGCTCCGATCCGATTCGTCTCACCGCCGTCAGGAGCGACGCCCAATCCGCCAAACGAACCGCCGCGCCGATACCGCTATCTGCAAGACATCTATGAAGTTGAGTCGGTGCACCACCACGACTCTGAGGACCTCCTCCTCGCCATGGATGACGAACCCTCTGTTTTTTCAGAAGCGGAGCAACACGAGTGCTGGCGCCGAACGATGCTGGATGAACTCGCATCCATTGAGGAGAACGACACATGGCGGCTCGTAGACCTGCCCGCTGGTCACCGCCCCATTGGACTCAAATGGGTCTACAAGGCGAAGAAGGATGAGCACGGCGTCATCATCAAGCACAAAGCCCGGCTCGTCGCGAAGGGGTACGTGCAGAGGCACGGGATCGACTACGATGAGGTTTTCGCGCCAGTAGCCAGACTTGAGTCCGTCAGGTTGTTACTTATCACTACAATATTTTCTAGGAAAGGGTATTTTGGTAATTTCCTATTTAAATAAATATTGTGCATGGTAAATAATTATTTGTTGTATTATTTAATTGTTGTTAGTTATTATTTAATTATTTTGGACTTATTTTAGTGGACCCAACTAGTTTAGTTTGGACCCATGGACCAACATGAATTAACTAGTTAGACTTGGCCCATTTAGAAAGCCCATAGTTAAGGAGATGGATTAAATTAATTAAATGATTAGACTAGAAGCTTCCTTCCTTAATTATTTCTTCATGAGAGGCCCCAAGGGGTACATTGGACATTTTACAATTGCTTGGGGGAGGGGCTATGGCCGGCCTATTAATGAGGGGGGGAAATTTCTCTCTCCTCTTATTTCATTCCAAATCTAGATCTAGAATTTTCCCACTACCAAATTCCCTCCATTTCCAATCCAATTCCCTACCAATTTCATTCCAAATTCTTCCCAATTCACCATTAGAGAAGAAGAAAGCAAGGATCTAGAAGAAGGAAGCAAGGATCTACAAAGAGGAGCAAGGATCTAGAAGAAGGAAGCAAGGATCTACAAAGAGGAGCAAGGATCTACAATTTGGAAGCAAGTTCATCTCAATTGGAGGTTTCATTGGGAATCCATCTCCCAATAGGTATAATTCAGATTTTTCCCATTTAAATAGCTTCTAAATCTGGGATTTAATCATGTAAAATCAACCTATATGTATGTACTACCCATAGGACTTTGTTTTGTGTTCATAGGAGACCCATGGAGAAAGTTATGGTGCTTTTTGTATCAATTTTGTTGGAATTCCGAATTTACATTTTGTTGTGTGTGTCAATTGATCCTATAGATCAATTGGACATGAGATTTGTGTTTGAGGCTAGTGTCGTGTCCATATTGGGATACTTGTGGTTCGTATCCCAACTATTTGGTGATACGTGTCATTTGGGGGTTTTCCTCCGACACGGGGCTTTGAACATGTCGTATTTTGACACGGACACATAGATCTACTTTTGACACTTTGATTTGTTCATAAATATTATTTGTGATTTGTTTGTGTCCTTCGGGGTGCATTTGGTTGTGTGTTGGACTCGTGTCGCATGCGTATCCTAGATCTAGTGGGATACGGTGAGATACTCTCCAATTGTGTGTATTTTGCATAGATCTAATTAATTATGGTTCAATTCTTCATTTATAATTAGTAAATATATATGGATATTATATATTTATTTTGTGTATTTATTATAGTAATTATTGTAGCATAGATCTATATTTTGTGTGTGCTAATATAATGTACAATATAATATGTAGCTTTCTTGCATGCAAATATATATGTTACTACTTGTTAAATAATATAATTTATACATAAAATATTTTATAAAATATATTTATGTGTTTGATTGTGTAATTGTATTATTTATAATTATTATGAACTTATTGTATATTAATGTATATATTTTAGGTGTGCTTCTAGCCATATAAAATATGTACATTAATATGTACATGAGTTTGTAAAAATTGGTATTTAATTATAAGTGTAGATGTGTATATATATAAGTATATAATTATTAGTTATTTAATTATATTGTATTGTGATTTTATTGTATATATATATATTGTTATATATATATATATATATATATATATATATATATATATATATATTTTGATTGTTTTAGTAACAGTGAATTAATGACAGTAAAACTGTCATTAATTAGCCGATACAGCAGCCGCTGTAACTCTGTGCATTTAAATGCATTTAATGACAAATCTGTCATTAATTAGCAGTGGGCGGGTCTGAGCGGATTTTTCGCGACAGTCTTTCTGCGACGGTTTTAAACTGTCAGCGATCCAGTCGGCAGTAGGAATTGTATTCAGTTTTTTCTGCGATAGTTTTTCGGTGACAGACGAAACTGTCACTATTAGCCGTTTTAATTAAATTGTATTCTTAGCTCACTGTTTTCAGTGACGCTTTGACAGATTTAATGTATATATTATATATTGTATTTGTATATATTTATATGTATATATATATGTGTTTTGTGAGGTATAATAATTGTTATAATATAGTATTTTAATTATATGAATATTGGGTTGTATATATATTTTTTTAAGGTATATATTAATTGTATTATTAGTATACTTTGTGTGAGTTTCTTTTGGAATCTAATTTGATTCCTAAATTGTTGTATTTTATTTTTATATTATTTTATGGATGTTTTGTGAGGTTGACTTTGGGTTTGACCATGTTTGACTTTAGTGGACTTTAGAGTTGACCATAGTTGACTTTTGCCTTAGAATTGAGTTATTAACCTAGAAGTCTAGTTTGACTTGTTCTCTTTCCGGGACCTTGTTTTAATGTTGTATTCCATATCTAGGTCTTCGAGGCACCGAGTCAGACATTTGTGAGACTGTTCATTGGACTTCAGGCGAGTACATTCTCTGATAGTTTCTCATTTATGATATCCTCTATGTTCGTTGTATCTAGTGTAGATTTACATGTTCTCTTGACACTATTGTTACACGGATTGGTATATCCGGATCTCGTCATGAGATGTTATTCCTTGGTATATGGTGTATATGGTGCAAGTATTGTTTCATTGGTTATCTTGTACATGTACAGACACCGATTTTCGGGAGGAGTCGCTCTCTTCTTGGGGAATCTCGTGCTATAACGTACCGTGGTTGGATCTATTATACCAGTCGGGGGTGGGGAGTATTTTAGTGTAGATATGTGATCATACCCTCCTTGTGCATGTCTTATTCCTTGTGAGTGTTGATCATACACCGCACGTATAATCAGCCAGGCCATTATACTCTTGTGCAAGTTCCCAAGCCGATCACATGTTAAAGCTAGTACTCACACACTTAGTCATTAGTATTCTTGTTCCATCAGCATATTGTTCATTATTGTATTTCTTTCCAGTACTTCCTTATTGTCTATACATTTCTTGTATCTATTTATGCATCTTGTTTATCCACAGCTATTTACTGTTACATAGTTTTTATCATTATTTGAGAACTGCTGTTAGGATTGTACTCTGCTCCTTCCTGACTGGAAATATGACACTGAGGAGTACCCTACCTACTATGGACCCCAGGATGTTGTGGGTTTAGATTCTGAGACCCTGGCTCAAGAGGGACTTATCCCAACTGAGACAGTTGACCCTGGAGTTGTAGCTTTATAGTTTTGTAGTATTCTTTTGTACTGGATTTGTCTCCAGCTTATTTCTGTTTTTCTTCAGACTCATTGATGTATTATTTTAGACTCATGAGTTGTATTGTGACTATTCTATTCTTTATCTGATTCGTGCTCATTCTATCTTAGTTCTGTGATTGAGTATTTTATCATTATTGGTGGTTCATTATATTAGATAGATTATCTAGACAGCGTTCTACCGCCGATTCTGCGGCGTAGGCTGGGCGTTGTTTCCGACTAGTACCCTTACACCGGGTGCGGGTCGTGACACGTTTTTGGTGGTGGCCCATACAGGTCTAGCTTCATAAGTATGTGATGTCGTGGTAGTGCGACAACTTAGTTGTACTACTGCGAGCCTGCAATAGGATATAGGATATAGGCTGAGATACTCAATCACATTTAGGAAAATTCTTTTGATTCAACTATTCTCCTTTGATATTGATACTTGATCCCTTAAACTGTCCTTTCCTTGATGTCTTACATCTTGTGCCATATTGATTCTTTCTTTCGCTTTGTCTCAGGATGCCGCCTAAGACTAGATCACAGCAAGGGAGAGCAGTTTCTGAGAGGTCTGCGACATCCCGAGGGCCTGCACCAGTCACTTCTCCGGTGATTGGAGTGTCAGCTGCTTTCGGAGGTCCACCACCTACTCAGAGGACTGTGCCAGCTGTATCTGAGGGGCTTCCACCTCCACCTCCTGTGCCAGCAGAGGCGTCACAGATGTTTACACTGTTTCGTGAGATGCTCGAGGCACAGAGGGCTCAGTCGGAGGCACATCAGAGGCAGACCGACGTTCTACGGCAGGGCATCGAGAGTGCTCATCAGCTTGCTCGTGCTGTAGTCGAGAGAGGAGTTCCGATCCAGCAACAGGTTGTTCCTCAAGTTGCTCAGCTTCGGCCAGGCAACATTCAGGACTTCAAGAAACTGGAGCCTAGGGTTTTCAAAGGGACGGAGGGCATCGTCTATGCTGATGATTGGCTCGAGGACATTGAGCGTCTTATGAGGGTGTCCCGTCTTTCTGAAGATCTGAAGGTTGAGGCGGTAGGACTTCAACTGTTCGACGTCGCTCGTACTTGGTTCAGGAATAAGCCGGTTCTGGTTGACGCAGGACAATCTTGGGAGGTATTCAAGGACCTTTTCAAGAAGAAGTTTTTCGCTCGGATAGACAGGCTTGACTTGGGGAGACAATTTGAGAGTCTCATTCAGGGGAGCATGTCTGTGGAGGAATACGCTGCGGAGTTCGGTAGGCTGAGCCGATTTGCAGAGTATCTGGTGAGGGAGCCGGAGGTTCGAGCTATTCGTTTCCGAGAGGGTCTAAACTGGGAAGTGAAGATTCTCATTCCGTCTTTTTATGAGACATACTCAGAGATACTTACGGAGGCACGCAAGGTTGAGCGGGATCTGGATTTGAAGACCAAGAGAGACCGTGATTCTTTTCTGGGGGCCAACGGCAGTGCAGTATCTGCCAAACGTCCTCATTTCCAGTCCAGACCTTTCCAGCAGCCACAGCAGAACCAGACTCCAGCTAGAGCGCCTTTTCACCAGGCACCTCAGCAGCAGAGACAGTTACAGCAAGCTCTATGCAACTTCTGCAAGAAGCCCGGCCACATCTGGGAAGTTTGCAGAAAGAGGCTAGGAGTTTGTTTGTATTGTGGTACTGAAGGGCATCAATTGAGGGAGTGTCCTCGTCGTGCAGTTCAGGGAGCAGCTCCAGCTCCGAGGGCACAGACGAGACCACCTGCAGCACAACCGAGGGGACCGCTTCCGACACAGCAGCAGCGTTTTGTCCAGCATCAGCAGGGAGGTGCTCGGCAGGGACGAGCGTTTGCTATGACCGTCGAAGAGGAGGAACCCACCGGAGATGTCATCGCAGGTTCTATTCTTCTTGATTCCATTCCAGCTTTAGCTTTGTTTGATAGTGGTGCTTCCCATAGTTTTGTATCTGTTTCTTTTGCTCTAAAGCATGGTTTGGTAGCTGAGTCTTTGCTTAGGACTTGCAAGATCATGACCGGGGGAGGCATTATCCTGGTTAATGATATTTGCAAGGATCGGAGAGTTACTCTGGGAGGCCGGGAGTTGAGTGCGTGTCTACTTGTAATGCCACTTCCGAGCTACGACATTGTACTCGGGATGGATTGGTTGAGTAGGCACCGTGCTAGCATAGATTGTAGAGGAGGTTGAGTTTTGTTTGGTTCGCCAGGAGAGCCAGAGTTCGAGTTTGCTAGAGGAGCTGCAGAGCAGGGAGAAGGCATTATTTGTGGAGCTATGGTGGAAGACAAGGAGTTGCCGTATCCGTTGATAGCAGAATTCTTGGATGTGTTTCCTGAGGAATTGCCAGGATTGCCGCCAGATCGAGATGTTGAATTTTCTATAGACTTGGTGCCAGGTGCAGAACCAATTTCGCAGCATGTCTATAGAGTAAACAACAGCGAGCTGGTCGAGTTGAAGAAGCAGGTGGACGAATTGCAGGATAAGGGGTTTATCAGATCGAGTTCTTCACCATGGGGAGCCCCGGTATTGTTTGTACCGAAGAAGGATGGATCGGTGCGTATGTGCATTGATTACAGGGCTTTGAATAATCTCACTATCAAGAATAAGTATCCTTTGCCACGGATTGATGATCTGTTTGATTAGTTGAGTGGTGCGAAGGTATTTTCTAAGATAGATTTAAGATCAGGCTACCATCAGGTGAAGGTGAAGCCGGAGGACATACCGAAGACTGCTTTTAGAACTCGGTATGGTCAGTACGAGTTTATGGTGATGCCGTTTGGTTTGACTAATGCACCGGCGGTATTTATGAACTTGATGAACAAGGTGTTCCACCAGTACCTTGACAAGTTCGTGGTGGTGTTCATCGACGACATACTCATATACTCGAAGACACCGGAGGAGCATGAGGAGCATTTGAGGATTGTGTTGGATGTGCTGAGGAAGGAGAAGTTGTATGGGAAGTTGTCCAAATGTGAGTTTTTCTTGGACAAGGTGGAATTCTTGGGACATGTTGTGACTGGTGATGGTATTTCAGTGGATCCGAAGAAGATTTCAGCAGTGGAATCTTGGAAGACTCCGAGTTCGGTAGCAGAGATCAGGAGTTTCTTGGGATTGGCAGGCTACTACAGGAAGTTTGTGCAAGATTTTTCGAGGATTGCCGAGCCGATGACCACTCACAAGGAAGGATGTGGAGTTTGTTTGGACGGAGGATTGCCAGGTTGGTTTTGAGGAGTTGAAGAAGAGGTTGACGTCTGCTCCTATTTTGACGTTGCCATCAGGGTCCGGAGGTTTCACTATTTATAGTGATGCATCGGGGAAGGGTTTAGGTTGTGTTCTTCAGCAGCATGGGAAAGTGATTGCCTATGCATCCAGGCAATTGCGTCCTCATGAAAAGAACTATCCTACCCATGATTTGGAGTTGGCAGCCGTCATTTTCGCTCTGAAGTTGTGGAAACATTATTTGTACGGAGAGCGTGTGGAGATCTTCACAGACCACAAAAGCTTGAAGTACGTTTTCACACAGAAGGAGTTGAACATGAGGCAGCGTCGGTGGTTGGAACTGATGAAGGATTTTGATATCTCTTTGCAATATCATCCTGGGAAAGCCAATGTAGTTGCCGATGCTTTGAGCAGGTATCCGGTAGCTATGTTCTTGACGCAGGATCGATATTTGTTGGAGGACTTGGAGAGCTTGGGCATTGAGGTGATTGTTCCTGGTGGTGCTATGCAGATGTGGGGATTGCAGATACATTCAGATTTGATGGATAGGATCAAGGCAGCACAGTATGATGATGTATCCTTGAGGAGTATCAGAGCTCAGGTGAGAGCAGGATTGGAGGATGATTTCACTATTGCAGAGGATGGATCTTTGAGGCATGGAGTTAGATTGTGTGTGCCTAGTGGGGAGTTGCGTGAGGAGGTGTTGCAGGAAGCGCATCGCTCTCAGTATTCCATACATCCAGGTGCTAACAAGATGTATCGGGATATGCGAGAGAGTGTGTGGTGGTATGGCATGAAGAGGGAAGTGGCACAGTTTGTATCCAGATGCTTAGTGTGCCAGCAGGTGAAAGCCGAGAGGCAGAGGCCAGGAGGTTTACTTCAGCCATTACCCATTCCAGAGTGGAAGTGGGAACACATTACTATGGATTTTGTGTCCGGACTTCCACGATCTCCAGGAGGGAAAGACGCGATTTGGGTCATTGTTGATAGGTTGACCAAGTCGGCCGACTTTTTGCCTTTCAAGGTGGGTTTGTCTACGGAGAAGCTGGCAGAGATGTATGTGAGGCAGATCGTTAGGATACATGGAGTTCCCGTCAGCATAGTCTCAGATCGGGATAGTCGTTTCACTTCTCATTTCTGGAGGAGTTTGCAGGAGAGTTTGGGCACTCAGCTCAAGTTCAGTACTGCATATCATCCCCAGACAGATGGGCAGTCAGAGAGGACTATTCAGACTCTCGAGGATATGTTGCGCACTTGTGTACTAGATTTCGGGGGTTCTTGGGAGGACCATCTCCATTTGGTAGAGTTTGCTTACAACAACAGTTACCAGGCCAGTATAGAGATGTCACCTTTTGAAGCTCTATATGGTCGGAGGTGTCGTACTCCTTTGTCTTGGGACGATGTTGGAGAGAGAGTTTTGCTTGGGCCAGAGATGGTTGTGGATGCAGCAGAGAAGGTTCAGTTGATCAGAGACAGACTTCGAGTGGCGCAGGACAGACAGCGGCATTGGGCCGATAGCCATCGGAGACCTTTGGAGTTCGAGGTATAGTTTAGATTTTTGTTTGTTCTTGGTTGTTTGTTATAGATTAAGTTCTTAAGGTGGTGTTTTGTTCTAGGTGGGTGGTTTGGTGTTTCTGAGGATTTCTCCGACACGAGGCACGATTCGCTTCGGTGGAGGCGGAAAGCTTAGTCCGCGATTCATTGGACCTTTCACTATTCTAGAGAGGGTCGGTGCAGTTGCTTATAGACTAGACTTGCCACCTGCATTGGAGGGAGTGCATAATGTGTTTCATGTGTCGCAGTTGAGACGATACGTCGCAGATCCTAGTCATGTATTGGATCACTCAGAGATAGAGGTGGGCCCTACTCTTAGCTATCCAGAGCAGCCAGTTGGGATTCTGGATCAGAGAGAGAAGGTGCTGAGGAACCAGACTATTCCTTTGGTGCGCGTGGCATGGAGGCATCACTCTCCGGGGGAGTCTACCTAGGAGAGAGAGGATGAAATGCGAGAGCGTTATCCATATTTGTTTGTACCTTGAGGTATGTTATTTTCTAGTTATGTTCTGTTCATTGTTATGTTCTGTTCATTAGTTAGTTGTGATTCTTTAGTTATGTTCTGTGATTTTCTGGGGGTAGTTTTCGTCTTTGAATTTCGAGGACGAAATTATTTTAAGGAGGGTAGACTTGTCACTACCATATTTTCTAGGAAAGGGTATTTTGGTAATTTCCTATTTAAATAAATATTGTGCATGGTAAATAATTATTTGTTGTATTATTTAATTGTTGTTAGTTATTATTTAATTATTTTGGACTTATTTTAGTGGACCCAACTAGTTTAGTTTGGACCCATGGACCAACATGAATTAACTAGTTAGACTTGGCCCATTTAGAAAGCCCATAGTTAAGGAGATGGATTAAATTAATTAAATGATTAGACTAGAAGCTTCCTTCCTTAATTATTTCTTCATGAGAGGCCCCAAGGGGTACATTGGACATTTTACAATTTCTTGGGGGAGGGGCTATGGCCGGCCTATTAATGAGGGGGGGAAATTTCTCTCTCCTCTTATTTCATTCCAAATCTAGATCTAGAATTTTCCCACTACCAAATTCCCTCCATTCCCAATCCAATTCCCTACCAATTTCATTCCAAATTCTTCCCAATTCACCATTAGAGAAGAAGAAAGCAAGGATCTAGAAGAATGAAGCAAGGATCTACAAAGAGGAGCAAGGATCTAGAAGAAGGAAGCAAGGATCTACAAAGAGGAGCAAGGATCTACAATTTGGAAGCAAGTTCATCTCAATTGGAGGTTTCATTGGGAATCCATCTCCCAATAGGTATAATTCAGATTTTTCCCATTTAAATAGCTTCTAAATCTGGGATTTAATCATGTAAAATCAACCTATATGTATGTACTACCCATAGGACTTTGTTTTGTGTTCATAGGAGACCCATGGAGAAAGTTATGGTGCTTTTTGTATCAATTTTGTTGGAATTCCGAATTTACATTTTGTTGTGTGTGTCAATTGATCCTATAGATCAATTGGACATGAGATTTGTGTTTGAGGCTAGTGTCGTGTCCATATTGGGATACTTGTGGTTCGTATCCCAACTATTTGGTGATACGTGTCATTTGGGGGTTTTCCTCCGACACGGGGCTTTGAACATGTCGTATTTTGACACGGACACATAGATCTACTTTTGACACTTTGATTTGTTCATAAATATTATTTGTGATTTGTTTGTGTCCTTCGGGGTGCATTTGGTTGTGTGTTGGACTCGTGTCGCATGCGTATCCTAGATCTAGTGGGATACGGTGAGATACTCTCCAATTGTGTGTATTTTGCATAGATCTAATTAATTATGGTTCAATTCTTCATTTATAATTAGTAAATATATATGGATATTATATATTTATTTTGTGTATTTATTATAGTAATTATTGTAGCATAGATCTATATTTTGTGTGTGCTAATATAATGTACAATATAATATGTAGCTTTCTTGCATGCAAATATATATGTTACTACTTGTTAAATAATATAATTTATACATAAAATATTTTATAAAATATATTTATGTGTTTGATTGTGTAATTGTATTATTTATAATTATTATGAACTTATTGTATATTAATGTATATATTTTAGGTGTGCTTCTAGCCATATAAAATATGTACATTAATATGTACATGAGTTTGTAAAAATTGGTATTTAATTATAAGTGTAGATGTGTATATATATAAGTATATAATTATTAGTTATTTAATTATATTGTATTGTGATTTTATTGTATATATATATATTGTTATATATATATATATATATATATATATATATATATATATATATATATATATATATATTGATTGTTTTAGTAACAGTGAATTAATGACAGTAAAACTGTCATTAATTAGCCGATACAGCAGCCGCTGTAACTCTGTGCATTTAAATGCATTTAATGACAAATCTGTCATTAATTAGCAGTGGGCGGGTCTGAGCGGATTTTCCGCGACAGTCTTTCTGCGACGGTTTTAAACTGTCAGCGATCCAGTCGGCAGTAGGAATTGTATTCAGTTTTTTCTGCGACAGTTTTTCGGTGACAGACGAAACTGTCACTATTAGCCGTTTTAATTAAATTGTATTCTTAGCTCACTGTTTTCAGTGACGCTTTGACAGATTTAATGTATATATTATATATTATATTTGTATATATTTATATGTATATATATATATGTGTTTTGTGAGGTATAATAATTGTTATAATATAGTATTTTAATTATATGAATATTGGGTTGTATATATATTTTTTTAAGGTATATATTAATTGTATTATTAGTATACTTTGTGTGAGTTTCTTTTGGAATCTAATTTGATTCCTAAATTGTTGTATTTTATTTTTATATTATTTTATGGATGTTTTGAGGTTGACTTTGGGTTTGACCATGTTTGACTTTAGTGGACTTTAGAGTTGACCATAGTTGACTTTTGCCTTAGAATTGAGTTATTAACCTAGAAGTTGTCTAGTTTGACTTGTTCTCTTTCCGGGACCTTGTTTTAATGTTGTATTCCATATCTAGGTCTTCGAGGCACCGAGTCAGACATTTGTGAGACTGTTCATTGGACTTCAGGCGAGTACATTCTCTGATAGTTTCTCATTTATGATATCCTCTATGTTCGTTGTATCTAGTGTAGATTTACATGTTCTCTTGACACTATTGTTACACGGATTGGTATATCCGGATCTCGTCATGAGATGTTATTCCTTGGTATATGGTGTATATGGTGCAAGTATTGTTTCATTGGTTATCTTGTACATGTACAGACACCGATTTTCGGGAGGAGTCGCTCTCTTCTTGGGGAATCTCGTGCCATAACGTACCGTGGTTGGATCTATTATACCAGTCGGGGGTGGAGAGTATTTTAGTGTAGATATGTGATCATACCCTCCTTGTGCATGTCTTATTCCTTGTGAGTGTTGATCATACACCGCACGTATAATCAGGCAGGCCATTATACTCTTGTGCAAGTTCCCAAGCCGATCACATGTTAAAGCTAGTACTCACACACTTAGTCATTAGTATTCTTGTTCCATCAGCATATTGTTCATTATTGTATTTCTTTCCAGTACTTCCTTATTGTCTATACATTTCTTGTATCTATTTATGCATCTTGTTTATCCACAGCTATTTACTGTTACATAGTTTTTATCATTATTTGAGAACTGCTGTTAGGGTTGTACTCTGCTCCTTCCTGACTGGAAATATTTTTCCAGATGACACTGAGGAGTACCCTGCCTACTATGGACCCCAGGATGTTGTGGGTTTAGATTCTGAGACCCTGGCTCAAGAGGAATTATCCCAACTGAGACAGTTGACCCTGGAGTTGTAGCCTTATAGTTTTGTAGTATTCTTTTGTACTGGATTTGTCTCCAGCTTATTTCTGTTTTTCTTCAGACTCATTGATGTATTATTTTAGACTCATGAGTTGTATTGTGACTATTCTATTCTTTATCTGATTCGTGCTCATTCTATCTTAGTTCTGTGATTGAGTATTTTATCATTATTGGTGGTTCATTATATTAGATAGATTATCTAGACAGCGTTCTACCGCCGATTCTGCGGCGTAGGCTGGGCGTTGTTTCCGACTAGTACCCTTACACCGGGTGCGGGTCGTGACATTACTGGCGTTTGCGGGTCATGCAAGTTGGGTTGTCCATCACATGGATGTGAAAACGGCATTCTTGAACGGGGAGCTTGACGAAGAGGTCTACGTCACGCAGCCACCCGGTTTTGCAGCCGCCGGTGAGGAGCAGAAAGTTTTCCGCCTACACAAGGCACTCTACGGCCTGAAGCAAGCACCGAGGGCCTGGAACGTGAAGCTGGACAAGTGCATGTCCACACTCAGATTCAGCCGGAGTCCCTCGGAGCATGCCATCTACGTGTGTGGCCATGGCGAGGCAAGGCTGCTCGTGGGTGTCTACGTCGACGACCTCATCATCACGGGAAACAATGCGGACGAGATCGACAAGTTCAAGCGCGAGATGAGCAGCTCATTTAAGATGAGCGATCTCGGCTTGCTT
This sequence comes from Iris macrosiphon, assembly GCA_036927795.1. NCBI lineage: Eukaryota > Viridiplantae > Streptophyta > Magnoliopsida > Asparagales > Iridaceae > Iris > Iris macrosiphon. Next base: position 356,741,402 of record JAYESA010000004.1, read on the forward strand.
TCCTTCTACCTTGGCATCAATGTACAGCAGAACGCAGACGGTATCACAGTGAACCAGTCTGCGTACGCAGCCAAGATACTGGAGAAGAGTGGCATGGGCGACTGCAACCCTTGCCATGTACCTATGGAGCCACGTTTGAAGCTCAGCAAGGATAGTGCTGCACCGCCGGCAGATGCCACGGAGTACCGGAGCATAGTAGGAAGCTTGCGATACCTCGTGCACACCCGGCCAGACTTGTCATTCGCAGTCGGGTATGTGAGCCGCTTCATGGAGAAGCCAACGACTGAGCACCTAACGGCGGTCAAACACATACTCTGGTACGTTGCTGGTACGCGGGGTCACGGCTGCCGCTACGAACGAGGAACAGAGGAGCCCCGGCTGGTAGGCAACTGCGACAGCGACATGGCCGGGGATGTTGACGACCGCAAGAGCACAACAGACGTACTATTCTTCCTCGGCAACAGTGCTATCAGTTGGCAATCACAAAAGCAGAAGGTAGTGGCACTATCATCCTGCGAAGCCGAGTATGTCGCAGCAACCACTGCCGCCTGCCAAGGCATCTGGCTCGCACGACTGCTGGCGGACATGAAGGGCGACAATATCAGATGTGTAAAACTGCGCATCGACAACAAATCAGCAATCTCCCTCAGCAAAAATCCGGTGTTTCATGATCGCAGCAAACACATCCAGACGAGGTACCACTTCATTCGTGACTGCATCAAGGACGGGACAGCTGAGGTAGAGTATGTCCGAACAGATGAGCAGCTCGCCGACATACTGACCAAGGCCCTGGGCCGGGTCAGGTTCCAGGAGCTTCGCTCCAAGATCGGGATGATCGTCATCAAGTAATCGCAAAAGTTTAGGGAGCGATTATTGGTGAAACTTTGTGCTCATCACACATGGTCATTTGGAGTACTATTCTAAAGGGATGATCCTATTCTAAAGGGGTGGTCCTATTCTAAAGAGGAAACCCTTGGCCTTCCATGCTTGTAGACATGTGAGTTATGTTTTTGTAGGCTTATAAAAGAAAAGGCATACATGTAGAAATTTTTCAACACTAAGCAATAAACTCTTCTATCACCTTGTGTGCTACTTTATCTTTCCGGCAATTACTTTTTCGTAGTTTGCAGCACAGAGACGAACATCACGTGATTGGCGGGATGGCTTACAGCGCACTACGTACTTTCGTTGCATACGCTCCCCGTCAATGACTATGTCCTTTATGGCTTTGCCAGCGACAATTGTTCATATAGATAAGATCATCCTCGCTTAGCGGCTATTCGCGTGAGATTCATTGCATCGCATCGAGAATAACTGAAACACCAGAACGATCTTGAGTATAACACTTGTACATATGGAAAACTTGAACATCCTCTGCAACACTTCTAGATAACATGTATGCTCGTGCACCCGAAATAGAATCTTGCCACAACACTTATGTTTGCATATGCTATTGCCCTGGATTCATTATATATATGCTGCTCGTGCTTGAATTAACTTGGTTTCCTTGGACAGGGAAGGACGATGGTAAGTTGGTAAGTCTCGATGTGTTCCTTTATCTCGCACGGCGTACTGCCACACGAGTTAGGCTATTTAACATTGCCATAAAACTGATCCTAATGCAAGATTAGAAAGAACTAAATAGATGGTGCACGGAACCCTCATAACGTGTTTGGATTTGTCGAGCGGGCGAGTAGCCTTTCCAACAGTGCATTCATGTACTGATAATCCACCAGATTGCTTGTAGGGTGCGGGAGAATCTCGTTCGGTACGGATACCTCCTTCGTACGTGCTAAGGCGTGGAGTTCACTCTGGAGCCTTGGAGCGTTCCGTTACGGAACTAAAGCACATATACAAGACAAAATATTGGAACATCGCCTATACATCATTCCACAAATATAGCCACTTGGCACGCTTTTACTGTTTCAGAGAGAGAGGCTTGAGAGACTTGTAATCTCGGCCTAGCGCCGCTTGTAACACTTGTTCAATATCAATAAAGAGTTGCTTTACTTCAATACTTGTGTTATTCAATGCTTCCGCTATTGACGACTCTGTGAACTTGTTACCAATCGCCTATGCATTTATTATTCGGCTGCACTCGGACAATATGTGGCTTAGACCTCTTACCGCCAGCATGGACCACGGCCTTGCACGGATGCGGCTTACGCTCGTGCAGGATCACGCCCAGATGGGTCAAGCAATTGTCCCGCGGGAGCGCTGGCGCGGTAATTCTCGCCTAGCGGGGACGGCCGATTAGCCTGCGGGAGATCGGGGCGTGACATCCTGGTTGTGATACTCATTATATCTTGTTGATAGTATTGCGGGTGTTAACCTCAAGCCTAATTTCAATTTGCTACATGAATGCTACGGCCATATTATTCAATTCGTTAAAGAGTTGTTGCTAGAAGGATCAAAGTAGTTGTCACGACCCGATTCCTTAGAATCGTTGGGGCGTCCCCCGAATCGTGACCGCCGTGCGGGCCTGGAGTTGCGCCCGCACAAGGCTTTAATGATTTGCATAACAAGCACATATTCAGAGTACGCAGCTAAATTGAAACACAGATTTTGAAACATGAAAAAGTTCTCCTTATTGATAATGAACATCTATTACAAACTCTTGAACGAGTCAGCTAATTTGCCGCACGGGCTTACAAAAATGTTGACTCAAAATGAGATAGCAGTCCTGTACATTACATCCCTTTACTAAACCTCAAAATGATATAGACCTCCGGGCTGGAGGACGGCTTTGCCACGAAGCTGCATTATGCTTGGGTTGCAAGCTTCTTTCTTCAAGTACTTCAAAAGCGGCGCGATCGGAGGATGCGCCTACAGCTGGACTGGATCGAGAAGACGACTTCGGCTCCTCGCTCGGTTTGCCTTAGTGCGGAGAACCTGTTTCAACGAGGGTCAGTATGTCAAAACATACTGGTGAAGGCGAGCTAACCCAACTATACCAATCAACACGTTTTAATGAAGCATGCATATTTTTGTGTGTTTCTATCTTGCCTTAATTCATTTACAAGTAAGCAGCATATAGAATTTACTGAAATGAACTTGCCACCGTTCGGTGGATTTTACCTGTCCGTCTGAACGACCTGCACAATACTTACCATGCCTTCCCTGCCACGAAGACACAAGTTAGTATGCAACAGGTTTAAATATACAAGAGATCACTGGCGTATGCCATAATCGACGATATAGTCTTTGGCGAGAATGGTATGCAACGAAAGTACAAGAGGCATTGTAAGCCATTCTGCCAAGAACAAGAGACTAAACAATAGGTCTCGTCCGGACTGGATCGATGCCAGTGCCCCAGCACCGTCCGCGAGACCGTGACCCTGTGCACAAGTTGTCCGTGATCGAACGGTATGTTTGCAAGTTAACAATTTATGCAGTTGAGGCAACAAGAGTACAAGACAAGCAAGTACAAGACAAGCAACAATTTATGATTTATTCCCAAACGAACAAGCATGCAATTAAGCATCCGTTCATGAAGTTTATTGACAAGCATAATGTACCAAGTCTATTCCCTTTTTATCTTGGTATCTTTTAGTTATTACTTGGTATCGTTTGATCGGGGCAACAAGAATGCAAGAGTTATTAGTTGTGAAGACTGGAAGCAGGGCTAGCTAATCGGGTTGGTAGCCACTCACTTAGATGGTTGGAAGGGAGAAGGAAAGAGGCGCTTCAAGACTCCGCTCGCAAGCCGCCTACTGCTCGCTCACCTGCATCACGAACAGCTCGATCAATACATCCTCTCTTTCCAATCTCGGAATTGAAGTGCAATTCAATGAACAAAAACAAGAAAATCCATCAAAACCGTTCAAGGAAAACAAGCAAATCCGAAAACCAACTCAAAGTACGAAAGCAACAAGCGATATCAAAATCCGAGGCAATAAAAGATAACAGCGGAGAGGTCCCTCCTGACTCTGCCGCTAAGTCGATCCCGGGGGCACGGTCCACTGAATATGGGAATCGATTCCGAAGAAACAAATCCATAACGAGGACGAGTTCTTGTTTCAATCTATCCCGATCGAACGATACCGTCATGTGTTTCTTAGCCGCACTCCCCGCACCGGGGGAACGGGGCGCTACAGTTGTCTGAAAACTTCTAGAAGTCAAAAAAATGATAATGAAACTCGACTTATGGTATGGAAAGATAGATTGTTTTCGCAGTAAGGATAAAGATGAATGTACTTTGTGCAATACAGACCAATACAAGCTAGTTCAGGACAAAGGAAAGTCAACCAGAGAAATAAAGTTGCGCCCCTATTGTGATGGATATTAAGGGAAACACGAAAAAGAATTTCAAAGCTAGAAAAGATAGAAAATATATGAAACTGTCCACAGTTAAACCTAAAACGAAGGAAAAATGATACATAGGTCAAGCCTCCAACGCTATTCATATTGAGCAGAGTAGATATCTGGCGAGAATGAAATTATGACTTATGCGTGTTCATAGAGAGGTTACTACCAATTTTTCATTGTGGCACTCGGCAAGATTGTGTAAACGTTGAGTCCATTCTCATTGTGGCAGATTTTCCTAATGTATTTCCAGAAGAGTTGCCCGGTATGCCTCCCGATCGAGAGATAGAGTTCACTATTGACACATTTCCGGAAACCCGACCAATTTCCAAAACTCTGTATCAAATGGCACCAGCGGAGCTGAAGGAGTTAAAGATTCAGTTGCAAAAGTTGCTAGATCGTAGATACATCCGCCCGAGTATGTCTCCATGGGGTGCGCCTGTGTTGTTTGTTAAGAAAAATGATGGCTCGATGCGGCTCTGCATCAACTATCGGGAATTGAATAAGGCTATTGTCCGAAATAAGTACCCCCTCCCCAGAATAGACGATCTCTTTGATCAATTACAAGCTGCAACAGTGTTCTCATAAATTGATCTCCGCTCGGGTTACCATCAACTCAAGATTTAGCCGGACGATGTGCCGAAATCAGCATTTTACACTCGCTACGGCCACTATGAGTTTTTGGTAATGCCGTTCGGTTTGACCAATGCCCCTGCCGCCTTTATGGGTTTAATGAACCATGTGTTCCGGCCGTATCTTGATAGCTTTGTAGTAGTGTTCATTGATGATATCTTAGTGTACTCGAAGAATGGGACAGAGCATGCAGAGCACTTGCGGACCGTGCTACAAACCCTTCGAGACAACAAGTTATATGCGAAACTGAGTAAGTGTGAATTCTGGCTGAGCAGTGTATCTTTCCTTGGGCACATCATTTCTGCGGGAGACATTTCAGTCGATCCAAAGAAGGTGGAGGCCATTGTTGAGTGGAAGCGACCTGCATCCGTTAGTGAAATTCGAAGCTTTCTCGGATTAGCGGGCTACTACAGGCGGTTCGTAAAGGATTTTTCCAAACTAGCCCCACCTCTGACTCGCCTCACACAGAAGGGAGTCGCGTTTGAGGTGGTTCATAAAATAACTTTTCTATGCCTCAATGTGTATTATCTTAATTGCGTACTCTGTTGCATATGTTCTAAAGATTATTATTATGCCTAGGCCTTGTGCACACGTGCCCTACGTGTGCACGGCATCACGCCCGGGGGACGATTATCGATTGGGCGAAATTGGGGCGTGACAGTAACTAAGCTGGCAAATCACTTTGGGGATCCTCTCTCTTACTCGCTTCCTCCAACTAGAGCCAGATTTATTTTGTTGTCTATGAGTTCCTTAAGACCCGATCAGAGGAACTAATTGGAAGTATGTCCGTGAAAAGCGAGATTCAAAAGGGCAAGGTCTCTTGTTTTGTTTGCTTGGCTAGCTAGTTTGGTGGGGAGCTCTCTAAAAATCATGGTTGGGGAAGGAAGAAAAGTTGAACAATTAGTATTAACTAAACGACACTTATCGAGTTTGCCTCCAATCATAATTAGTGGTAGAGCGGTCGACTGTTAACTGATTCGTCGTAGGTTTGAATCCTACTAGGATCAATCAAACTGAGGTAGCTTACACCGAAAGAGCACATTTGTTGACGCGGACTATGCCCGATGCCATTGCCATCCGATGAAATGTCTTTCATTCCCCAAATCCAAATGCGTCAGTCAGTGGTTACTTAAGCAGCTAAATAGGCAAAGAGAGTTGAGTCATGTACCACAGGGTTCAACCCAAGGTTTAAAGTATCGGCCGATACCGATACATATCGGATCGGATCTGGCCTTGGCCGATCCAATACCGACCAAAAAAATTAGGATCGGTCGATTCATTGAGGGAAAATATGGTATCGGGCTGTATCGGCCGATACGGGACCGATACGAGACAATACGGGCCGATACGGGACCGATACTGGCAGATACGAGCTGATACGGGCCGCTACAGGAAAAAAATCAGATTAGATCAGATCATCACAGGAACTTTAACAAAATAGATGTTCTACAAAAAGTCAAAAAAAAGTAGAAATTGATTCCAGACATCAAATCCAACAGAGAACAATAATGAAGAACCAAAATAGTAGAGAAAACTTTAAATAAAGGCAAATTCTTCTACAGACATGCACACAAAACATAAATTACTCAAAAAAATTCTCAAGAACTCAACTTACCTCGTTTTCCAGAAGGTAATCTTCCAAGAACCCCTTTCTTCTTCGCCTTGCCGCTGCTTCCATCGGAGAGGGGAGGGTCTTTAGGTTTTGGTCAGATGAAAAGAAGAAGAAAAAACAGCAGAGAAAAAAAAAAAGGAACAGCAGCTGCAAGTGCTCTCTCTCATCTCAAAATATATATATATATATATATATATATATATATATATATATATATATATAAGGTTGGTGATGTGCAAGTGTTCTCTCTCTTATATATTGCAAGTAAACCATTTAGTAAGGATGACTATTGTTTTATTCAATTATAATAAAAATAAAATAAAAACACTTAAATAATGCATAAATATGTAAATTATTTTTCTATTTTTTTTACTAATTTATTAATAATTATTTAAATATTGTCGATACAGCCGATACCAAAAAATTCGATACTCCGATCCGATACCGTCGATACTGGATACTCATACAAACTGTCCGATACCGATACCGAGTTTTTGAACCTTGGTTCAACCCTCTTCGCATGTCCTTGAGAATGAAAATGGGCTTTTTATACGCTATTATGAAAAGAGATAAATTACTAATCATTCTTCTAGAATCAGAAATATCCTTTTCGAGTTACATATGAATTGCACAAAAAGTGCTTTCAATTAAAATGTTGTGCGACTGACATAAGAATGGTCAGACCAAAAATCTTGCCGACTAGATGCTCCTACCTCACCATGCCCCTTTAGACTATGGTTCATTCTATAGGATCTACTACAGTTGTTGGAAAATCTCGTCATAGATAGACAAACGGTACTCTATGTGATTATTCGTCGTGAAGATTCTAAACTAATGTCAGGAGTAGGCGCCCGAAGGAAGACAGAAGCATGCTTTAGGAAGTATTCGAAAGACAGACGACCTCAACCTTTTCTGTATACTTTCTCCGATTCCGCTGCTACCTCCTTTTTTTATTCATACTACGGTACGGTTCAGTGCGTTATTAGTCCAGTACCATTAGCTCTCCAAGGGAAGCATTCCATTCTTTACGGGCAAGCCAGTTCCTTGGGTCACCTCACTCCGCTCGTCTTCAGACGTCTCAACCAAAATAGATTATTTGGTAGTTAGGGATAGTCAAGGTAACATCTATTCCGTATATTTTGATATTGAAAATCAGATTTTTGAAATTGACAATGATAACATTTTTCTGAGTGAACTCAAACGCCTTATATTATAGGCTTAATTACATGTCATTCATCTAGTTCACCTTCCTTCTCAATCCCCGAGCATCCATTCCATTCCAAAAATAGAAAGTTCGAAACAATTAGGACTTTTTCGGAGATTGTATGCAGTTACTAATTCATGATCTGGCATGTACAGAATGAAAACGTCATTCTCCATTCTACGAGAATTGAGGTTTATAGCTGCATTCTTGAGGTCAAAAGTGCTTTCGAATCGAAGTACTAATTTGTAAACAATTTCTTTGTAAACTACCTTTGCTTCGCAACCAGTATTTCAAGTACCAATCCCAAGCTCTCCAACGGTAGCATTCCAAGCAACCCTAACCAGCAACGAGCATCTCTTTTGCATGTCTATGGAGTTTTGAAAAATCCAATCATCTCGTGTGAATCAACAAAGACCACCTTGCAAGGATAAATATTCCTGGATAACCTATAGCGAAGTAGCTTGTACCGTGAGGGAAAGGTGAAAGATACAGTATGTCCATTTGTGAAGTAATTACTAAACTTCCCTCGACGAGCCGAATGATGAAAAATTATCATGTCCGGTTCCTAACTCCCCATTAGGTAACTGTATGACTTTCCAAGGTAAAAGAGCACCTGACCAGTTAGAAACAAAAATAAATAGGAACATAGTTCCAATAAAGGAACCCAAGGACTATATTCTTCTCAAATCTGAGTCTTGCTTAGCTTAAGGCTTATTGGAGAGAGTTATTCCTAAGCGATACCTAAATCATGCTCGAGGTCGGCGCCCCTTCATGTTAACCAAAAGGTAAAGACAAGCTAGTGTGAGGCTTCTCGATCGACTGAAGAGAGAGAGCCAATACGCGGAGGCGCGTTGAGATCCACGTTCCAGTGAAAGTAGAGTTTTGGAACATAATGTAAATGATAGTTGAAAAACATATAGAAGTCAAATGGCAGAAAAATATCGAAACTACGATTTGAAAATTAGGTTTTGGAAGATAATATAGAAAGATATTTGAAAAATATATAGAAGTCAAATGGTAGAAAGATATCGAAACTACTCTTAATAAGTGAATCTTAAGAAGTAAAATTTTGAAGGGGGGGGGGAAGCAGATGAGAGGGAAGAGTGAAGAAGAAAATATGAGGGGGACATTTTCGTCAATTTTTTTGGGTCAAAGCAGTTGACCGTCTGGACGGTTTTCGTCAAAAGTGGGAAGCCTTGTACATTATGGAAACAATATGGAATGCATATTGAAGTCAAATGGTAGAAAGATATCGAAACTACTCTTAAGAAGTAAAATTTTGAACATAATGTAGACGGACACTTGAAAATTATATAAAGGTCAAATCGTAGAAATAATTCGAAACTACGCTTAAGAAGTGAAGTTTTTCAACATAGTGAGAAGTAAAATTTTGAACATAATGTAGGACGCTTGAAAATCGTATAGAGGTCAAATCGTAGAAAAAATTTGTGGCATAATTTTGAAAAACATTTACAAGTCAAATCGTGGCATAATTTTGAAATTATACTCCAAAAGTAGAGTTTTGGAACATAATGTAAATGATAGTTGAAAAAGACATAGAAGTCAAATGGTAGAAAGATATCGAAACAATGATTTGAAAATAAAGTTTTAGAACATAATGTAAAATGATAGTTGAAAACATATAGAAGTCAAAAGGTAGAAAGATATCGAAAACTGCAATTTAAAAATGAAGTTTTGGAAGATAAGGTAAAAGGTTAGTTGAAAATGATAAAAAATTTTGAACATAATGTAGACGGACGCTTGAAAATCGTATAGAGGTCATCAAATCGTAGAAAGAATTTGAAACTACGCTTAAGAAGTGAAGTTTTTCAACATAGCAAAATAACGTAAAAAGATAGTTCAAAAATATATAAAAGTCAAATGGTAGAAAATTTTGAAACTACATTAAAGTGAATTTGAATATAATGTATAAGGACCATTGAAAAACATATAGAAGTTAATCGAAAAAAGACTCTGAAACTACGATTTTGAAGTGAAGTTTTGGAATATAATGAAAAATAATAGTTGAAAAGATAGGAAGTCAAATCGTAGATACATTTTGAAACCGCGCTTATGAAGTGAAGTTGTAAACATAATGTAGAAGGACGCTTCAAAAACATATAGAAGTCAAATCGTAAAAAGATTTCGAAACTACGATTTAGGAATGAATTTTTGGATAGTAATGTAGAAGGATAGTTAAAAAAACAAAAAGAATTCAAATTGTGGCATGTTTCAAAATTAAACTTCAAAAGTGGAGTTTTGGAACATAATGTAGAAGTATAGAGGAAAATCATATGGATGTTAAATTAGATAAAGCTATCGAATTTATGATATGAAAGCGATAGTTTTCGAATATAATGACAAATGATGGTTGTAGAAGTCGAGTAATAGAGAGATTTTGAAACTACAATTTGGAAGTGAAGTTTTCGAACATAATATAAAAAGAGAGCTGAAAACATATAAAAGTCATATGGTAGAAAAATATCGAAACTACGATTTGGAAATGAAGTTTTGAAACATACTATAAAAGGATATTTGAAAAACATAAAGAAGTCAAATGGTAGAAATATATCAAAATTACGTTTAAGTGAAGTTTGGAACGTAATGTATGACGCTTGAAAATCATGTAGAGGTCAAATCGTAGAAAATTATATAGAATTTTAATCATAGAAAGATTTTACGATTTAGAACTAAAGTTTTGGAAGATACTGAAGATGAATAATTGGCAATAATTTTGAAAGTCTAATTGGAGCATAATTTCTGTGATCTTGAAGTGAAGTTTTGGAATATAATGAAAGAGGATAGCCGAAAAAGATAGATGTCAAATCTTAGATAAATTTTGAAACTACGCATATGAAGTGAAGTTGTTAACATATATAAGGACGCATGAAAAATATATAGAAGTCAAACCGTTGGAAGATTTTGAAACTACAGTTTAGAATTGAATTTTTGGCTAATAATTTAGAAGGAAAGTTAAAAAAAACATACAGACACGTCAAATCATGGCATAATTTTGAAATTACACTTCAAAAGTTAGAGTTTTGGAAAATAATGTATCTCATGCCTCGATCTCCCGTAGGCTAATCGGCCGTCCCCGCTAGGCGAGAATCACATGATCGCTTGACCCATCTGGACGTGATGCCGCACGAGCGTAAGCCTCGCCCGTGCAAGGCGGTGGTTCTGGCTGGCGATAAGAGGTCTAAGCCAAAGAGTCGCACAGATTTGTCCGATGCAGCGGAATTATAAACGCATAGGCGATTGATAACAAGTTCACAGAGTCGTCAATAGAGGAAACATTGAATAACACAAGTATAGGAGTAAAGCAAACTCTTTATTGATATGAACAAGTGTTACTGGCGGCGCTAGGCCGAGAAGCGTGCCAAGTGGCTACATTTGTAGAATGATACACAGACAATGTTCCAACATTATGTCTTGTATATGTGCTTCAGTTCCGGACGCAACGCTCCAAGGCTTCAGAGTGAACTACACGCCTTAGCATGCACGAAGGAGGCATCCGCACCGAACGAGGTTCTCCCGCACTCTACAAACAATCCGGTGGGTTATCAGTACATGAATACACTGGTGGGGAGGCTACTCGCCCGCTCGACAAATCCAAACACGTTCAATAGGTTCCGTGCACCATCTATTTAGTTATCTTTCTAGTTTTGCCTTAGGATCAGTTTCATGGCAATGATGAAATAGCCTACCTCGTGTGGCAGTGCGCCGTGCGATATAAGAGAAAACACGGCGAGACTTACCAACTTACCATTTGTCCTTCCCTGTCCAAGGCAAACCAAGTTAATTCAAGCACGAGCATATATATATATTCAGGGGCATGCTATCTTTGCCTTGTGCAATGAGACCCCGCTATGCCTCGAGTAGAACGATATATGCATACTCTGTAGTGCACTGTTCACTTGCTATACTGCACGACCCTGATTACGTCGCTCGGTAAACTCGGCACAAGGTCATCTTCCTAATTTCTAGATCAGCTCACAAGGTCATAGGTACAAGTTCAAGCACACGATTCATCGTACAAATTCGTCGCACGATGCTCCCCCAATTCCTAGGGTCAAACCATTGTTCATTTGTACGGGGTATTCTACCCAAGCTCGTTTCACTCAAATTTCTAAACATCGAGCACTGATTGTTCCTACACTCAATAATACGTTCGTTTGTACGGGGAATGAGTCTGTTCAGTAAAATTCCAAGATATATCCAAGTTGCAGGACAAGCCTAGTGATTGCATAGTCTATCTCATCAACATGTTTTGATAGAATCCCCTGTCAATTCCAAGTCTAGACCACCAAGCCAAGATTCAATTCTAAACTCCAAGTCATTCAACCTGATTCAGGTATGCGTTCACGAAACTATCAAGTGTAATTTATTTCAGTTTCTAGGCTAACTTATCCTCGAAACATTTTTGATTTACTTGCATTTCTAAATTCGTCTTATCGTGTCGAACCAAATGTCAAGACGATCCACCAGTTGTTACGCTCCGGTCTCCCGTAAGTTCGATCACCCTCATTGGACGTGAGATCACCACGTTAACGCTTCCGCTGGATAATCGTCCCAATCCGGACGTGACGCATGTACGAGCATAGAGTTACGCTCGCACAAGACAAGAAAGTTTGAACGTTATGGTTATCTTCGGCACGATTAAGACGCCTTATCATTTCACCTTGCTTCATCCAAGTTATAAAATCCATCGAGTCAAGTCCGTTCATGCAGTGATTATTATTCGTCTAGTAAAATCATCCAACTTCAATGTTACCGTTCGGTAATTCCATAGTCTACACTTAGCATCCTCAAGAAACTAAGTTTCAAATATTCAAACCCAGTCTATTCCATCTTTTGATACGTTCCATTCATCGAGTTCGTTTAGAATAATCATCGAACATGTTTCCGTGAGTTCGATCATCTCCGCCGTACGTAAAATCACCACGCCGGCGCTCCCGTAGGATAATCGTTCTCGTTGGGACTGATTTCGAAGGCTATCCTTCTGAACTTGATTTCAAGATCGTTTATCCAAACTCCAAGCAAAATCCATTATCATTTATCTCTTTCATCGAAACACAATATTCATTTTCGGGCTAACTTCTATTCGAATGATATTGTATTCAAGTTCAATTCGTTTATTTAAATCCGAAATCGCTTGCATGATTTTTTAAGTTTCCACCAAGTTTCCTTAACCGAGATATCGATTTTCGTTTCCACGAATCCTAATTCGATATAAGCCTTATCATTTATTCGAGGCATTCCTCAATCGTTCAATCCGACTATCGCACGAGACCTATGAATCAGTTTGGACATTTCTAAATGATCCATACACCACTTGGAATTGAGTCATCCAATCAAATCCTCAATCGTATTTGTATCTTCCAACTCGAAATGTCGTTCGAGCTATTTCCCAAAATCCAAGCACGATTCTCTATATTCGTCTAAGCGATAATCTGATAATATTTCTATCGGTTGTCATTCTAAGTCTGACTTGTCTTATTCCTGAACGATATCCCAATCTCGTTACAACTTAGCTTGCACCAAAGGATCTTGGCGTGCGATACTTCACACAACTTAGCCGAGTGTGCATAGCTAACCGTTCGGGCAATATTCGATTTCGTATACTAACAAGTTAAGTAATCACGTATAGTTATTCGGGTTCGCACACAAGTCGCGATTCTAGCACGAGTCTATTCCTAAAGGGTCTAGCACAGGTCGGCACAAAGGCCTTAGCATCACAATTTTATACAAGCAATCACATCATTCATATGCACTTTTTGAAAGTATTTAGACTTATTATTTGGAACATTCCTTTGGGACATTGAGAGAGAGTGCACATAACCCACGAACGAGCTTTCAAAACTGAGAAAAATCGAAACGAAGTCCAATGGCGTATAGCCAAGCTCAGGTACCAATCTGTCATGCCCCGATCTCCCGCAGGCTAATCGGTCATCCCGCTAGGCGAAAATCACCGCACGAGCGCTGCCGCGGGACGATCGCTTGACCCATCTGGGCGTGATGCCTCACGAGCGTAAGCCGCGCCCGTGCAAGGCCATGGTTCTGGCTGGCGGTAAGAGGTCTAAGCCACAGAATCGCACAGATTTGTCCGAGTGCAGCAGAATTATAAACGCATAGGCGATTGGTAACAAGTTCACAAAGTCGTCAATAGCGGAAGTATTGAATAACACAAGTATAGAAGTAAAGCAAACTCTTTATTGATATGAATAAGTGTTACTGGCGGTGCTAGGCCGAGATTACAAGTCGCTCAAGCCTCTCTGAAACAGTAAAAGCGTGCCAAGTGGCTACATTTGTAGAATGATACACAGGCGATGTTCCAACATTATATCCTGTATATGTGCTTCAGTTCCGGACGCAATGTTCCAAGGCTTCAGAGTGAACTCCACGCCTTAGCACGCATAAAGGAGGCATCTGCACCAAACGAGGTTCTCCCGCACTCTACAAACAATCTGGTGGGTTATCAGTACATGAATGCACTGGTAGGGAGGCTACTCGCCCACTCGATAAATCCAAACACGTTCAATAGGTTCCGTGCACCATCTATTTAGTTATCTTTCTAGTTTTGCCTTAGGATCAGTTTCATGGCAATGATGAAATAGCCTAACTCGTGTGGCAGTGCGCCGTGCGATATAAGAGGAAACACGGCGAGACTTACCAACTTACCATTTGTCCTTTCCTGTCCAAGGCAAACCAAGTTAATTCAAGCACGAACATGTATATATATATATATATATATATATTCAGGGGCAATAGCATATGCAAACACTGTGTTGTGAGCGAGATTACGTTTCTGGTGCATGAGTTACACGATTTATCAGGTGTTGCAGAAGATGTTGAAGTGTTCTATATGTACAAGTTATACTCAAGATCATTCAGGTGTTTAGGTATTCTCGATGTGATGCAATGAATCGCACGCGGATAGCCGCTAAGCGAGGATGACTTATCTATATGAACAATTGTCGCTATCATAGCCATAAAGGACCGATTTATAGTCTCGGGACGCAAATGACAGGGGTACATATATCGCTGCCAGCCATCCCGCCCAGTCAAAGAGTATACGTTAGTTCCATCCGGATTGGATCGGCCCCGGTGCTCCGGAGACCGCCCATGGAACGAGATCCGAAGATCCCCCTTGATTCCAAGTTGTCCACGACACACAGTCTTGGGTCTTCCAATTTCACACAACTTGATATGATAATCCATGATTCTTTTCTGAATGAGATTTGCTCCGCGAGCTGCGATTCTAAATTTGCTTGACATGACTCTCTTCATATGTAAACTTGGCATGATTATCATTCAGGTGTAAACTTTACATGATTCTCGTACAGATGTTCATCTTGACTTGATGCATTCCCCTTGTGTGGGGACTGCCTTGGCGACCTAACTGTCCCGGATACTTGCAGGTTTATTTGCACAGAAGAGTTATTTGATAGTCTTCTGGTTAACTCGAATGCAAGCACGATACGGATAACGTTACTTGATTATGGGATAAGTTTCGTGTGGCAAACATTGAGTCGAGGAAACATTACAACATATAAGCCAGCAAGCATTGCACTCATAAGAAAATTTAAGCATTCACGTTGGCTCGGGCCCGAAGGTAAGCCGAGGAGTGAAGCCGTCAAGGGACTTACCGAGCGACATAATCTAGGGTCGTGCAGTGTAGCAAGTGAACAGTGCACTACAGAGTATGCATATATCGTTCTACTCGAGGCATAGCGGGGTCTCATTGCACAAAGCAAAGGTAGCATGCGAGGGTCTGTATATAAGCAAAGTTTCATTTCCATGTTCTAACAGAAGCAATACAAGTTGGGATTATTCCCTTAGCTAGGTGTGTTGTATTCTTATTAGCATGCAGGGAGTGATTCACCCAGCGACTAGCATGTATCGTTCCACATTTTAAGTGTGCTGGCTAAGCAAAGACAAGTTCATCGTAGCCACCCACCTTAGCGATTATTCACCTCGGTCGAGCGATACTCTGAGCGAGCTTCTGAAAGCCTAAGCCGGGACTCCTAAAGGGCCAAGTCTAGAAATCATTTTGCCTCAAACGAGTATTCTCGCTAAGCAAAGCGGGTCAGGACGTTGCACTTTTGCCGTTTGAATCGGCAGTCCGCTTGAGCGGAACGGATCGTTACAATGTAGAAGTATACACAAAATCATATGTATGTTAAATATGAGAAGGATATCGAATTTGCGATTTGGAAGTGATATTTTCGAACATAATAACAAATGATAGTTGGTAGAAGTTAATTCATAGAAAGATTTCAAAACTAACAATTTAAAAGGATAGTTGAAAAACATCTAAAAGATACTTTAAGATTTCAAAACTAACAATATAAAAGGATAGTTGAAAAACATCTAAAAGATACTTTAAAGCATATAAAAGTCAAAATTAGAAAGATTATCGAATTGCGCTTAGGAAGTGAAGTTTTGAATATAATCTAGAAGGACGCTTGAAAATAATATAGGGCTCAAATCATAGAAAGATTACGGAACTATGTTTAAAAGTGAAGTTTTAGAATATACTATGAAAAATGATAGTTAAAAAACAGAAGTATCGTAGATGCATTTCGAAACCACACTTATGAAGTGAAGTTTTGATCATAATGTAGAAGGATAGTGAAAAAATATATAGAAGTCAAATCGTGGCATAATTTCGAAATTAGACTTCAAAAGTGAAGTTTTTGAACATAATATAAAAATGATAGTTCAAATACATATAAAAGTCAAATGATAGAAAGATATTGAAACTATGATTTGTAATTTGTAAATGAAGTTTTAAAAAATAATGTAAAATGATAGTTGGAAAACATATAAAAGTCGAATGATAGAAAGATATTGTCATGCCCCGATCTTCCGCAGGCAAATCAGCCGTCCCCGCTAGGCGAGAATCATCGCGCCAGCGCTCCCGCGGGACGATCGCTTCGGCCCATCTGGGCGTGATGCCACACGAGAGTGAGCCGCGCCCGTGCAAGGCCGTGGTTCGTTGGCTGGCGGTAAGAGATCTAAGCTACAGAGTCGCACAGATTGTCCGAGTGCAGTTGAATTATAAACACATAGGCGATTTGATAACAAGTTCATTGAGTCGACAATAGCGAAAGTATTGAATAACACAAGTTGAAGTAAAACAAACTCTTTATTGATATTGTGCAATGTTACAGGCGGCGTATAGCCGAGATTACAAGTCGCTCAAGTCTCTCTCTCTAAAACAATAAAGATGTGTCAAGTGGCTACATTTGTGGAATGGTACAGGCGATGTTCCAACATTAGGTCTTGTTTATGTGCTTCAGTTCCGGATGCAACGCTCCAAGGGTCCAGAGTGAACTCTACGTCTTAGCACGTACGAAGGAGGCATCCGCACCGAATGAGGTTCTCCCGCACCCTGCAGACGATCTGGTGGATTATCAGTACATTGAATGCACTGGTGGAGAGGCTACTCGCCTGCTCGACAAATCCAAACACGTAACATAGGTTCCATGTACCAACTATTTTGTTATCTTTCTAGTTGTACCTTAGGATCAGTTTCATGACATTTACGAAAAGCCTAACTCGTGTGGCAGTGCGCCATGCGATATAGGAGGAAACACGGCGAGACTTACCAACTTACCAATTCTCCTTCCCTGTCCAAGTACAAACCAAGTTAATTCAAGCAAAAGCATTTATAAACATTCAGGGGCAATATCATATGCAATACGAGTGTGCTCCGAGCGGGTTCTATATCAGGTGCACAAGTTCTTCTTTTAAACTATAGAACACAGGTATACTTGTTACTCATATTCAGGAATGATTCACAGATTCATTGTTCTTTTATCAGGATACTTGGATTCAGATTCATAGATGCAATGCAATGACTCGCACACGGATTGCCGCTAAGCGAGTATGATCATATATGCACAGGAGTCGCTGGCGTAGCCATTATGGACATAGTCGCAATAAGGCGGTGGTCCCGATGCCCCGGCAACCCGACCGAACTTTTCCGTGCTAGGAACAAACTGGCGCGACTACCGGATCTTCCCGCTAGGCCGGATCGGTCCCGGTGCCCCGGCACCCCGTCCGAGGAGATCAAGCTTGTGCACAAGCGTCCGCGACTGAATGAATGAGTTCTTTGTTCTTTCATTATTCTGAGTAAACAGCAATGGTTGTAGGCGCAGGTCATGATCCTCGCTACAAGCCATCCCAGGCCGTTCCTGACTCAGTGGTTCATTTATTCTGAATTTCACACAAGCAGATATGAAAATCCTTGATTCATTATTCAGATGCAACTTGACATAATGCGTTCCCCTGGTTCGAGGATTGCCTTGGTGACCTAACGGTCCCGGATACTTTCAATGTTCATACTTTCACGGAACGACTATTAGATAGTATTTCGATGGTTTGAATGAAACAAGGCAAGATAGCATTCACTAGATATTAGTATGCAATTATATGACAAGCTCTAAATCGAGGCAATATATAAGCAGGCAAGCATGAATTTGTATAACATAAGCATTCAGATTAGCTCGGGCCCGAAGGTAAGCCGAGTAGTGAAACCGTAAGGGAACTTTTCGAACGACATGATCTAGAGTCGTGCAGTGTAAACAAGTGAACAGTGCACTAAGAAGAGCATATACATATCGTTCTATCGAGGCATAGCAGGGTCCAGTTGCATTAGGCAAATGTAGCATGCGAGGGTCTGAATATAAACAACGTTTCATTTCCATGTTCTCGCACAAGCAATACAAGTTGAGATTATTTCCTTAGCTAGGTGCGTTGAATTCTTATTAGCATGCAGGGGATGATTCACCTAACGACTAGCATGTATCGTCCCATATTTTAAGTGTGCTAGCTAAGCAAAGACAAGTTCACCGTAGCCACCCACCTTAGCGATGATTCGCCTCGGTTGAGCGATACTCCGAGCGAGCCTCTGAAAGCCTAAGCCGAACTCCTAAAGGGACAAGTCTGGATATCATTTGCCTCAAATGAGTATTCTCGTCTGAGCAAAGCGGGTCGAGACATTGCACTTTTGCCGTTTGAATCGGCAGTCCGCTTGAGCGGAACGGGGTGTTACATTATACACCACTCAGAAAAAGTCGCATCCTCGAGACTTACTAAGGGCAGGCCGTACAATCACATTATGGAATCTATCCCAAGCGTAGAAATCGGTACCACTAAATCCAATTTTGAACACAATCTCCTACTCGATTCTTGCGCCGTGTCGTGTGTATGCCGAGTCGGACTCATTTGCGCCTTAGCGCAGGACATGTTGCTTAACGCGTGGTTCATTTCAATCGATCTTGATTAACGATCTAAGGCTGAGGCAAACTTATACAAGTCGTTATACTTGTTCAGGAGGATATTCACTTGCACTAGCATCGAGATCAGCATATCGCGAGTCTGGATCGTGCACATTTTCGAAGCGCTTCAAGCACATGCATGTCAACCAACTCAACGATAGCGAAGTCTTAGCACTCGAGTTTCACATCCCTTTTAGTCTTGGATCGTGTACACATTCAAGGCATCCCTCAAACATATGCATTCAACCAAACTTAGATATCGTGAAATCGGACAAGCTACTTGCGAAAATCTCAAGGGTCAATCCAATTCCATATCATTCCCATTCCAACTCAATCTCAAGTATTTGCACTACCGATAAGCACGATATACTCTGTTTACCGACTAGCGTTCATTCATTTGGGTCAAACATAGCATGTGTTTTCGTTCCTAAGTCTAACCCTAGGTCTTGTTCCCCAGTTCTATAGCTTTATTCAAGCAATATGGTAAAGTCGGTAACACAGGTTCATTCACTCGGCATAGGGTCGTATGCCTAATTGATAGGTCAGCTCACAAGGTCATAGGTACAGGTTCAAGCACACGATACATCATGCAAATTCGTCGCACGATGCTCGCCCCAATTCCTAGGGTCAAACTATTGTTCATTTACACGGGGTGTTCTACCCAAGCTCGTTTCACTCAGATTTTTAAACTTCGAGCACAGATTTTCCTACACTCAATAACATGTGCGTTTGTACGGGGGACGAGTCTATCCAGTAAAATCCACAGTGTATCCAAATTGCAGGACAAGTCTAGTGATTTACATAGTCTATCCCTCCAAACATGTTTTGATATAATCATTTTCCATTCCAAGCCTAAACCACCAAGCCAAGATTCGATTTCAAGCCCTTTCTAATTATAACTCCAAGTCGTCCAACCTGATTCATGTATCCATTCACGAAACCATCAAGCTTTGATTAATTTCAGGTTCTAGGCTAACTTATCCATTGAAGCATATTTGACCACTTGTATTCCAATTTTGTTTTATCGTGTCGAACCAAAAGTCAAGACGGTCCATAAGTTGTCACGTCTCGGTCTCCCGCAAGTTCGATCACCCTCGTCGGACGTGAGATCATCACGCTAACGCTCCCGCTTGGATAATCGTCCTCATCCGGGCGTGACGCATGTGCGGGCATAGAGTTACGCTCGCACAAGACAAGAACGTTTGAATGTTATGGCTATCTTCGACACGATCGAGACACCTTATCATTTCTCTTTGCTTCATCCAAGTTTTGTACCCGTTCATGCAGTGATTATAGTTCGTCTAGCAAAATCATCCAACTTCAATATTACCGTTCGGTAAATCTATAGTCAACCTTTTTCATTCCTCAAGAAACTAGTTTCAAATATTCAAGCCCAAGTCTATTCCATTTTTGATACGTTCTATTCATCGAGTCGTTTGGAATAATCACCGAACATGTTCCCGTGAGTTCGATTATCCCTGCCGTACGTGAAATCACCACGCCAGCGCTCCCGCAGGATAACCATTCCCGTTGGGACTGGTTTCGAGAGTTATCGTTTCAAACTAGATTTCAAGACCGTTCTTCCGAACTCCAAGCAAAATCCATTATCGTTCAACTCTTTCATCGAAACACAATATTTATTTCGGGATAACTTCTATTCGAGCGGTATTGCATTCAAGTTCAATCTGTTTGTTTCAATCCGAAATCGCTCGTACGATCCTCTAAGTTTCCAACAAGTTTACTTAACCAAGATATTGCTTTCCAATTCCACAATCCTAATTTGATATAAGCCTTATCATTTGTTCAAGACAATCTCAAATCGTTCAATCCAATTATCGCACGAGACTGGTGAATCTGTTTGGACATTTCTAAATGCTCCATACATCACTCAGAATTGAGTCATCCCATTAAATCCATTTCAATCGATTTGTATCTTCCAATACGAAATACCGTCCGAGCTATTTCTCAAAAATCCAAGCACGATTCTCAATATTCGGGTAAGCGATAAATCCGAGAATGTTTCTATCAGTTGGCATTTTAAGTCTGACTTGTCT